>JAZKJV010000970.1:1304804-1421958 GCA_037367405.1 Ottelia alismoides
TAAGGAACCTTGGCGCCCACGACCCAGAGTCAGCCACCTCTGCCACCCGCGCCTCCCTGTTAATGGCTAACGCCATCAACCTAGGAAAGCGGTAGGCTAACGCCCCTCCCCCGTCCAGTCATCCTACCAAAAGCGGAACCGGAGACCATTCCCCAACTTCGGCCGAAGGAGAGGCCTGAGCCTCGGAATCCCGGCACGGATCCCACTCCACAACGAAGACTCATGCCGCTTCTGCACCGCCAACAACTCACCCGAGATGCCGTAAATCTCCCTCAGCAATCGCAAAACCGGCGAGTCAGATGGACCCCAAATGCGCACCACCCATTTGGCTAACAAGGCGTTGTTCATAGAATCCACATCCCGGACGCCCAAGCCCCCCTCCGAGACCGGCAACGCAAGATCCTTCCAAGCCACCAGGTGCAACCCCCTCGTTGTCTACCTCCCATCTGACCAAAAAAAGATCTCACCAGAGCCTCCACCTTTCTTCTGACACCAACAGGCATCAATCTCGTCGAGAAGAAAAATATCGGAATGGTGGAAAGAACGTGCTTCAGTAATGTAAGTTTCCCACCCTTGGACAGAGTGGTAGCTTTTCATCCCTTCCAACCGTTCCTCCATTCTCCGAAGAACACAGTCCCAATCTGACTTCCTCAGCCTACCATCAACCAGTGGCAACCCCAGATAGGTTCTCGGTAATCTCCCCAAAGGGCATTCAGCCCATGCCGCCAACCTGCTACTCTCCTCACCATCCATCCCCATTGGAACCAGGACCGACTTCTGTGCCTGTTAATCTGCGAGCCAGAGAGGCAACCAAACATATCGATCAAAATAGCTGCATTGTGATTATGCTCCTCCGCCCCCCAGGAAAATCAACATGTCGTCCGCGTACTGCAGGACCGGAACGGAGATGTCCCCTATCCTGAAACCCTCGCACCAACCCTCTTCAACCGCCCGCTGAAACAAGATTGCAAGGCAATCCGCAACCAACACAAAAAGCAGGGAGCCAGGGGGCATCCCTGACGCACCCCCCTCTGCGGCTGGAACCATCCTCCCTCCGATCTCCCGTTGACCAACATCGAACAAGAGCTAGTGGTGACACATCTCTTTACCCAAGCAACCCAATCTTCCGGAAATCCCCTCTTCTGCAGCGTTGTCCACAGGAATCTCCAACTGACACAGTCGTAAGCCTTGGCGTAGTCAATCTTCCAAATAGCCCCTTTCTTTGTCGACCTCTTCCACTACCGACAGATTTCCGAAGCGGTCACGATACCATCCGCCATACACCGACCTGGAATGAACGCAGATTGTGCCGATAAAACCACAAAGGGCAAGACAACCCTAAGTCTGCTCGCCAGCACCTTGGCGACAATGAGATAAATGCCATTAGAGATAGAAATCGGCATGTAGTCCCCAACCCCCACTGGAGAGTCCTTCGGCAGTAAAAAAATCAATGCCATATTAACTTTCTCAAAACCCCTGTTGTCATTCCTGAATTCAGTCAGAACCTCCAAGATGTCACCCTTCAACAGATCCCAGAACTCCCGGTAAAAGGATACAGAAAAGCCATCCGGACCAGGAGCTCCGTCGGCATTCAGATCCCAAACCGCCCTGCGCACCTCCTCCTCCGTAAAATCGGCTACTAACAACTCAGCCTGGATTCCACTCAAAGACCCCACCTCCCGTCCCGTCCAGCCCCAACCATTCTCCTCCCTCACTCTCCTCGAAGCCCTCACAAAGTGCTCCGGCAAGGCGACTCCCATGTTCCTCTCGCCCAACACCCTTTGGCCCTCCACCTCTACCTCATGCAAAAAACTCCTTCTCCTCCTCCCGGAAGCCACAGAATGAAAGAAACGTGCATTCGCGTCTCCTTCCCTCAGCCACTTCTACCTCGATCTCTAGCGCCAATGAACCTCTTCTTTCATGTCCTCCCGAAGCACTGCCTCTAACCACGCTGCCCTCTCCTCCACCTCCTCCGGAGTCAGTCCCCGGTCATCATCCAGCCCATCTAACCTGCTTATCCCTGCCTCTGCCTCTGTCTTGACTGTCTACCGCCTCTTGGCGACCTCCTTCCCAAAAGTCAACAACAGCCGCCTTAGGGAATCAAGCTTGGCCGCAAACCGCGCCACCGTCGAACCTTCCACCACCAGATCCCTCCAGTGATCAACCACCATGTCCCTGAAGCCCTCCTCCAACAACCATTTCTTCTCAAAACGAATGGAGAACCGAGTCAGGCGCTCCTCCCCAGAAAACCAAAGAACGGGAGTATGATCAGAAAGCATCCTTGGAAGGGTATAAGCCCTCGCCAGCGGGAAAGCCTCCCCTGCCTCAACCGTCATCAGGAACCTGTCAAGCCTGGACCTCGATCTCGTATTCCTCCAAGTGTACTTGCAACCGGCCGCATCCACAACAGACAAACCCAGAGAATGAACCACCTGCCTAAAATCGTCAGATCCAGGATCAAAACCGCCGCCACCCCCCGGCATGTCGTCCGGGAACAGAGTGACATTCAAGTCACCACCGATGATCCAAATACCATCATCAACCTCAGTCTCAACACTCGCCAAGTCCGCCGCCAAGCTACCATCCTCTCGCCGACACGGGCCATAGACATTAGTAACGAACAGACAAATCCCATCCGCTCTCCGCAGCAGCCTCACCGACAAGGTGAACAAGGAAACGGAAGTCCCCAGCAGATCGAACGCATCAGACCGCCAATCGGATAGTAGCCCCCCCCCCCCCCCCCCCGAAGCACCTGCTGCCTCTTTCTCTGCCACTACGAAAACCTCCCCCTACTCAACTCCCGCCACAGATGGTCGTCCAAAGACTGTAACTTTGTCTCCTGAAACAAAAAGATATCTGTCCCAGCCTCTCTCACCAGGTTCTTCACCCCGAGCCCTTTTTCAAGCCGGCCCAGGCCCCTCACATTCAATGAAAGCAGCTTCATTTGAACAACGGAGCATCCATCTTCCTCGGGGGAATAACCCCCAAACGCCTCGCAATATCTCTGCCGAGAGCAGCAAAACGGTTCCGCACCACTAACGGGCTTGCTATCCCCAAACTCACACCTTCTGCAGCCACTCCCGACGCCAAAGAGGCCCTCAACGAAGCCCTTGCCACCTTCTCTGCCCTCCCTCCGCCCCCCACCCCCCCCACCCCTCTCATATGCCAACCCGAAACACCGTTGCTGCGGCCCATAGCCCACCACCCCATCCACACCAGAGGCTCCCAAGACCTGAGACAAAGATCCCTCCGCCACCCCCAAAACAACTAGATCAGCCCCAACTCCAGTCGGGCCCCTCCGGCCCACTTCAGACACCGACGCATCCGCCTCCCCTCCCAGCACCCCCCCCCCCGGTCAGCAAGCAGCTCCCCCGAAGAAACCTCCAGCCGCGATTCGGTCGCAACTCCCCCCATCTCACAGCCATCGGACTGCGCAAGGGCCGCCGCACCGCGGGCCGAACCCGCAACCTCCTCCACTAACCCCGGAATCGTACTACCAGGTTACGAAGCAGCGGAACCGAACCGGCCACTCCGGCTGCATCCTGTCCCACCGTTCCGCGACCGATCGTGAACCAACCCGACAGACCGCTGACCTTCCTGAACGCCATCCGGCCGGGCCCCATCACCTTCCAAAGCAACCTGAGAGCCAACCGCACGGCGCCAAGGTAGCATAACCACCGCCAATCTCGGAAGACCCACCGCAGATATGGTGCCAAACTGAATCGCCTCTGTCCGGGAACGCACCGCGGTCGGATGCGACCCACCCGCACAAGCCTGCTCCACCTCCAGTAACCGAGCCCCTTCCACTGGGGCCAGAATCGGAGACCCCTGCTTTGGCCCCCCACCTCCCGACGACCCCTCGACCAGCTGGAGCTCCCTCCTGCGACAATCAGCCGTCCGAAAAGCTGCCCAAACATTCGCGGCCACCAACTCAATAAGCCGCCGCCTACCATCAACCCGCACCTCCCACCAACCATGGCCTCAAATTTCAGCGAAATTCGGTCGAATTTCTGTCGAATATCGATATCCAGTCGAAATCGAAATTCGACCGAAATGACCAAAATGACCGAAATATGGGGGTCCTAGTACAAAAAATGACCGAAATGACCGAAATTTCGGTCAAAATTCCACCGAAATTTCATCGAAATTCTATTTTGCTCGATACTGAAATGGTGACCGAAACCGACATTTAGGGCCTTGCCACCAACCCATCTTCTCGGCCCCAACCGGTCTCACCCGAAGCACGACCTCCAAAGCTTGCCCAGGTGAACAACCCGAACTCTCCACGGAGTTGACCTCAAGCACGCCCTGCAGCAACCCTGAAATGGTCTCTTTCGTCCTCGCCCCCAGCGGAAGCCCCCTGATAACGACTCTCTCCACCTTGCCAAGCACAACGGCGACATCCCACTCCATTGGCCTCCGCCACCTCAACTGCAACGACCCCACCTCCGACCCGCGCAACAAACTCCGCACCTCGGAGTCCCGTAGCCCCCTCGTCAATGCCCTCCACGGTGAAAGCCGAGCCACATCTCCATTAAAAGAAGCCTTGGACACGAGCCCCGCGTCTGAAGTCTTTAGAAACAGTGCCCCCTCTCCACCCCCCTCACCAACCAACAGCTTATCAGCATCTTCGCGAGTGCCCAAAACACCGGCACGAGAAGCAACGCACAGGCCCACGGCACGCCCGCGCTCAATGGTCGAGCCCACCACAACGAAAGCAGCCCAGACTGAATGGGTTGGACAGCGGTGGCCCACGCCTACGCCTGGAAGCAGCAGAGAGCCGCCACCTCCGACGCCCTTCCACCGAACGCCAACGCATCTGAGTCCCCACTGTCGACCTCGTCAAGACCTGTACCTAGCCTCCCCTGCCTGCACCGATCACCGAATCCTGCGCTCGCTGAGGGAGCCGCACCCGACCGCACAGCGCCCGGAGGGAACCACGCATGCTCGCTGAAGCACCCGTACCAGACTGCCGCTGCGGCAGAGAAGAACCCGCAGCGCACCGAGGGAACGAAGCACCACTGCCTGCGCCGCAGAGCGAGTACGCAGCGGGTGTCGCGTCTACTCGCCGAGAGTCCCGAGCTCCCCTGACCGTGTCGTTCACCGAGATCCCCGCACCTGCTCGCCGCCCTTGCTCGCCCCTGACGCCACGAGAGGACGCCACCACCTGCGCCTGCCGTCACTCGCCCGTGAACAGCAAAGGATGCACCCCCACGAAGGCGCGCCCTAACGGAGCCGCGAACTCGAGCGGAGCAGCCCCCACGGGGACGCCCCCGTGGAGCCGAACCGTAACTCGCGACATCCTCCATCTAGCAGGAGCTTCTTATTTTCCAACATGCTTGTTGTGACAAACAGATAGGAGAACATGCGGAGTGGGAAATGTATCATTTCTTATCAGGATTACATCCACGATGCAAGCCGGTGAAGGATCAATATCTGACTGCTGCAGCTTTACCCAGTCTTGAGACCATCTTTGATCGACTACAGGAGCTTGAGTCTCGATCTCCTCTTCTATTCGATGAGACTACATCTCATTTTGCTAGAGGGTGGGCCAATTACCAAGGGAGACGTGGACGTGATTTTGGCAAGGGTCGTGGTTGTGAGTCTGGACGTGGACGTGACTTCGGACGCGGACGTGGCCCTACTACTTAACGCTTTCCAGCATGCACACACTGTGGCTGCCTGAATCATCCATCAGAACGCTGCTGGGCAAAGTTTGGTATGCCTCCTAATGCCAACAGTGCCTATGAGACAACCTCATATGAGAGCTCCTATGATACCGCAGATACCTCTCATGATTAGCCTTCCAGTGACAGTCAGGCTTCTTTTACTACATCTAAGTACGCTCGTCTTCGACAACTGCTCTAGAACTCTGCTAGTGATACTATTGCATCTGCTTCTACTGCTATTCTGGCCACTACATCATGTACAGTTGCCAGCTCTGCCTCTACGTCTACTCCTGCATGGATCATTGACTCGGTTGCCTCGAATCATCTAACGGGAGAAGGTAATCTTCTCACCTCTTCACGGCCATCTTCCGTTCTAAAAAATGTTCGTGTTGCCAATGGAGCCCATTCACCTATTATTGTTGTGGGCACTATGGAATTCTTCTCTAAAGTCCAGCCTATTGGTGTTCACTGCGCCCCTGATTTTCCACTAAGTCTATTATCTGTTCACAAGCTGTGCACTGAGCTTAACTGTCAAGTTATATTTGATGAGTATTGTTGTTATTTTCATGACATCCGGACGAGGCAAATTTTTGGTGGGAGACATGAGAAGAATGATCTTTATTATCTTGGCATCCAATCTGACTCTGGTTTTGCCGGTGCATCGTCCATCTTCATCGATCCTCTTCTTTGGCATCTTCGCCACGGTCGTCCATCTGCCAAAGCCCTCTCTTTAATGTTCCCCGAACTCTCTATGCTCAAGCCCTTTGAGTACGAGGCATGTCAGTTCAAGAAACATCATCGAGTGTCGTTCCCTGCTCATACCGAGCCTCGCCGTACTGTTCCTTTTGCTTTAGTCTATTGTAATATTGGGGGACCTTGTCCGGTCTGCACTCTAAGTGGGCATAGGTATTTTGTTGTTTTTGTTGATGATTACAGTAGGTCATCTTGGATCTATCTTACAAAAGAACGTTCGGAGATTAATAATATTGTCAAAAACTTCTTTCATTATTTCAAAAATATTTTCTCCACTAGTATAAAAATCTTCAGGTCTGATATTGCCTTGGAATTTACCCAACATGACCTAAACAATTTCTTTGACTCTCAAGGTACCATACATCAAACATCATGCCCATATACGTGCCAATAAAACGGGATAGCAGAAAGAAAATTCCGACAACTCCTAAATATCGCCTGCTCACTACTTACTCAGATGAAAGTTCCCAAAACTTATTGGGTGATGTTGTTCTGACTGTCGTCCATCTTATCAACAGAATTCCATCTCCAACCATAAATGGTTCCACCCCCTTCTCTCTACTTTACCCAACCAAGTCACCCTTTTCTCTTCCCTGGCGAATTTTTGGTTATGTGGTCTTTGTTCATAATTTTCACACTGCGGACAAACTTTCTCCTCGTGGAATCAAATGTGTATTCCTTGGTTACTCTAGTACTCAAAAAGGCTACAAGTGTTACGATCCAACTGGACGTCGCTATTATATCTCTGCAGATATAACCTTTTTTGACAAACCAGTTTTTTCCATCACTCTGTTGCAGATATCCCTCTGGATCTCCCCCCTCCATCCATTGTCTATAAGCGCAGACAAGTATCTTCACCACCAGATGTTCCTTTAGAAGTTTCTTTATTGCAGGATGATATGCCTTATACAAGTGTCCCCTCCAAGGTTGTCCCGGGTAATCCTCAAGAGTTTCTCATTGCTCTACGAGATCTAAGAGGCAATGTACTTCTCATCCCATGTCCCATTACAGTTCTACTGCTACATTATCTTCCACTGACAGACGATATGCAGATGCTCTCATGACTATTCTATTCCGAGAGACCATCAAAGTGCTTTTCAGGATGGCAATAGGGCATGAATGAAGAGATGGATGCTTTTATTTCCAGGAGGACATGGGATCTAGTGTAGTGTCCCAAAGGGACTAGACCTGTGGCATGCAGATGGGTCTTCATAACCAAGCAGCCACCTGATGGGTCCATCGACAGATGGAAAACTCGGCTTGTCGCCAAAGGCTTTACGCAAACATATGGAGTAGATTACTTTGAGAGATCTCACCGGTTGCACGAATGGGATCCATAAGGATTATTCTCTCAGTAGCAGCTAATAAGGTCTGGCCTATCTTTTAGTTAGACGTGAAAAATGCCTTCCTATATGGAGACCTTGATGAAAAGGTTACATGATGCAGCCTCCGGGTTATGAAGTCGAGAGGGAGTGTGTATGCTTATGCAGTGTGGAACCAAAATATAGGGCTGCATATTTATTAAATTTTATCCATTAATTTTGTTTACGTTTATTTGAGTTGTCGCAATTTTAATTAAAATAAACGAGATCTCCTGTGATCTCGATTAATTAGTTAACGATTTGAATTTCGAAATTAGTTGGTTAATTAGTTAGGGTCAATTTAGGATAATTAGTTGTTTTTCTATTTTTGTAATCTCATCCCTCCTATATAAAGGGATGATAGACTACTTATGTAATCAGTCCAGTGATTTATAAAATTGAGATTTATTCTCTGTCTCCTCTCCCTTCTCTCTCTTCTCCTCGCGGTCTACGCGGTTCTTCCTCCTCAAATCCCTCGTGTTCTCGATGAGCATTCTTCTTCTCAACCCCTCCATTATTCTTCCACCAAAAATCCACCGTTCAAATTCAATTTTTATCGCCGCGCCAAAATTCCGATTTGCATCAATTGGTATCAGAGCATGGCATCTAGGTCGTCCTCACGATCTGGTGATCCCTCTCGTCATTCACGCAGAAAGTCCACCGGATCTCGCCCCAACAACCGTGCATGGCGTGCTGAGGTTAGACAAACACTATCGAATATGCTCCAAATTCTTTCACAGAATAAAGAGTCAGTGACACAACAACTAGAAGAACTCATTGCCAAAAGCCCCACCACCACCGCCTCCCTGTCCCACCACCACCACCGCCCATCTTTCTCCTCGCCACCGGCGCAACCCCTGCACCTACGACCCCAGCCCCGTTACCGCCACCCCATACACCCTCGCCAATGCCCCCGGCCCTCGCCCCGACTACCTCACCAGCCCAGGACTCCCCCCCCCCACGCGACATTATCCCCAGCCCCCGTGTCCCCTTCCGTAAACCCAGGTCCCCCTCCCAACCTTCCCCTCGCGCCTTACGCGCCACCACCCAACCCCAAACCGTTGCCACCATCATCCCCTCCTCCGCCTCCCTCCCTCACCGTCTCTCCCTGCGCAGATCGCACCCCTCCCGCGCGCCAACCCACGCGCCCCCGCCTCCCCATCCCCGCTACTTCGCCTCGCCTTCGGCCATCACAGGGTCGCACCCTCCTCGCGCGCGAATCCCAGCGCCTCCGCCTCCCCCCAAACACCGCCCTCCCGCATACACCCCCCCCCCTTGCCGCCGCACTCCTCCTACCTCTTTCCCGACCCCTGTCTCACCTCCCCTGCAAACACCAGCCGTCGCGGCCACCCCGCCACCGCCGCCAACGCTCAGCGCCGCCCCTGGAATCGGCGATGTCGCCGCCACAATCAGAGGAAAAGAGACCGAGCCCTAACGAGAAATCCGAAATATAAGGGTTTCAGTTTCGAGTCCCATGAGACCGGGGATGAGAAACTAATCTGGCACATTTGCATAAAGACCCCCTGTTCCAAAAGCTTATATCAATAAGGTCATTGGAAGGATAAAACATGCTATGGATTTCCTTTAATTGAAGGGGTACGAAAATTGCGCCCATACCCCCTGCTGCAGATATATTTTAAAAGAATGATTGAAAAAGAGAAATTTGGAAAGCCTCCTTATCCTATTAGGATTAGGATCATGGGTTTCACCTATTTAAAGGCCTCATGGCTTCATTCATTGGACACATCTCCTCCTCTACTCTCATTGTGTTATTGCTTTGCTATGGAGTCTCCAAAGACCATGTTGTTCATACCTCATCAATTTTTCAATCACCCCAATGAGGAGACAAGGTTCGTGAAGACGCCGCCATTTGCGCCGCACATGTTCTTCCACCACCAAGGCCACGTCACCAACGCCCGCGCCGCGCATGTATGGAATCCGCCATTCGCTCCACACCAATTCTTCCAGGGGATGACAGAAAACGCGGATTCAAAATTATCAACCTCCAAACCTGCAGATCCAGCAATTCGTCGGGAGACGAATTTTCAAAGTGGAGGAGAATTGATGCAGCGTGGAACCAAAATATAGGGCCGCATATTTATTTAATTTTATCCGTTAATTTTGTTTACGTTTATTTGAGTTATCGCAATTTTAATTAAAATAAACGAGATCGCATGTGATCTCGATTAATTAGTTAACAATATGAATTTCGAAATTAGTCGGTTAATTAGTTAGGGTCAATTTAGGATAATTACTTATTTTTCTATTTTTGTAATCCCATCCCTCCTATATAAAGGGATGATAGACTACTTATGTAATCAGTTCAGTGATTTATAAAATTGAGATTTATTCTGTCTCCTCTCCCTTCTCTCTCTTCTTCTCGCGGTCTACGCGATTCTTCCTCCTCAAATCCCTCGTGTTCTCGACGAGCATTCTTCTTCTCAACCCCTCCATTATTCTTCAACCAAAAATCCACCGTTCAAATTCAATTTTTATCGCCGCGCCAAAATTCCGATTTGCATCATATGTCGACTTCGTAAGGCCATATATGGTCTGAAGCAGAACTCGAGGGCATGGTTCGACAGACTTACTACAGAAATAAGTACTCTTGGCTTCCAGAGAACTACATCTGACTATTCTGTATTTATCGGAAGACGACCAACTGGTACTGTTATACTTGCAGTCTATGTGGATGATATGGTTGTCACAGGTGATGATGATAATGGGATAGTAGAGACCAAGGCCTTCCTCCAGAAGGTGTTTGTTACCAAGGACCTTGGTCCTCTATGCTACTTCTTGGGCATAGAAGTACTACGCACTACAGAAGGCCTTCATCTCTCGCAGAGGAAATACTGTCTGGACATTCTTACCGAAGCCGGATTACTTGGGTGCAAGCCCTCTGGTATTCCTGCAGATCCGAAGAAACACTTCACTTCCCATGATCATGTCTTTAAAGACAATACTTGATACAGAAGCATGGTTGGCAAACTTCTTTACCTTACTGTCACCAGACAAGATATTTCTTATGCAGTAAGCAAAGCTAGCCAACACATGGAGCAACCTTGTTACAGTCAATGGCAGGATGTTCTTCAGATTCTACGATACTTGAAAGAATCACCATGATGTGGCCTCTTCTATGGGGCAAATGGGTACAATGATGTTATCGCATATGCTGATGCTGATTATGCAAATTCGCCAGAGGATCGACGCTCTACCACAGGATATGCTATGATGGTTGGAGGAAATCTTGTTACTTAGAGAAGCAAGAAACATATTGTTGCGTCCAGATCCAGTGCAGAAGCAGAATATAGGGCGATGGCCCAAACTACCTATGAGATCACATGGTTATTAACTTTTCTGCAAGAGCTCGATATTGTTGTCACTATTCCTATTCCGCTATATTGTGACAACAAATCTGCTACCTATATTGCCACGAATCATGTGTTTCATGAGTGAACCAAGCATATAGAGATCGACTATTATTTTATTCGCGACGTTGTCAGGATTGGAAGAATAGTTACTCCTCATATCAGTACAGATCTTCAACTTGCAGATGTCTTCACGAAGACCTTACCCAAGAAGCGTCTTTTTTGGATTGTTTCCAAGTTGGGCATGCCTGATAGATATGCTCCGACTTGAGGGGAGTGTTAGTAATATATATTTTACGGCTCTTAATTATTCACTGTAACCCCACTAGGGGCACTTATGTACTTTCTCCTTTTTGGACTCTCTAGGGTTTCTAGGGTTTAGTCTTATATAAGGACCCCTAGGCCTATGGAATAAAGTAAGCTATTTTCATTCCTTCTTTTCTTCCACAATTTTCAACCTAGAATTCAGGCATCTTGTCATCGTTACGAACTTCTCTTACCAACCTAGAGGAGCCATCAGCTTCCCCCATGCTATCCTTCCTCTTTACCTCTCACCTCCACTCTCCACGCTCCGTATTTTCCTCTCAATCACTATCTCAATCCTCTTCTCACTTCTTTCACTCTCCCTCTCTCTCTCCTTCCATCTTATTTGTACTATTATGTAATTGTCCATAAAAGGTGTGATCTCTCTATATAAAAGAAACTCATGTTGTTTTGTATCATATATTGATTCAGATTTTCTCCAAAGCTTTTTAGTCAAAGAGGGGAAACACGCTATGATGTCCGCCCCATATATATCAAAAGATGAAGAAACGTTATAAGAAGACTTACAGGAGCTAAGAGATTTTTTTTGAAAGTCTGCAGGGCAAAGGGAAACACTCGATGGTGTCCGCCCCATTAAAATTTATTCATAACCAAAAAGAGAACTACAAAAGGATAGAACTGCGACACCCAAAAGACGCACCACAAAGAGCATTACAACACCCAGTCATCTACCAGCCTCTTTGCCAAAAACCCCCACGTTCTCCTTATAAAACCTTTGACCCGAGAACAGCAGGTCGTTCCTTCCACGCCAGATCGCCCAAAGAATAGCCATGGGATACAGCCGCTCCCTCCTTGGTCTGGCTCTATTAGCGTGAATCAAATTCTAGAAGGTCTGAAATTCATCAAAGCAGCACCAAGCAACATCAGCCTCCTGCCAAACTTGTGACACCACGGGACAAGAAAAAAATAGATGTTCAGCAGTTTCAATCGCGCTATCACAAAGCAGGCATCTGTTCACAACGATGCCCAGGAGTTTGACGCACCGATCACGCGTCATCAACCTCTTCCTCCGAAGAAGCCACAGGAAGATCCCAATTCTCTCAGGAGGGTTAGTGGCCCAAATAGATGCACAATCCCTGCTCAATAGCTCCGAGTTTGCTGGTGGCGGCCTGGAGATGGCCCCGTAAGCCCCCCTGACCGAGAACGAGCCAGCCTTCCAACACCAATGGTCTCTTCCCCCACTTGGAGAGCCCCCACCTCACTCATGGCGTCAAGTAATTCCAAAAAATCCACAAGTCTCTGATCTGAGAAGTTTGCGGAGAAAGTAGGCCACCAAGTTCCATCCACCCAGCACTCCATCACCGAGCAAAGCTTGTTGTCCGTCAAGGCATACAACCGAGGGAAACGAGAGCAAAGAGCCCCCGCCCCGATCCAGTTATCCACCCAAAACAAGAAGGTGTCCCCCCTCCCACAAACCGGTCTGAAGAGAGCAAGATTTTCCACGAAAGCCTTCACCACTCCCCTCCAAAAAGGCGTCATGATTGCCAGATTAGTAAGCTGCGGATGAGGCGCGCCCTTCACGCCATAAATGCTGCGAATCACCATGCATACAAGATCTTCCTCCGGACCCTAGACCCTACCTGCCCATTTAAGCAGAAATGCCTCATTCATCTGTTCAAGAGATTTCACCCCCAGCCCCCCCCCATCTTGCCACGTGTGACGTCCTCACATCCCATAAGATGAATCCCCCCACGACCATTCGAATTATTCCCCCACAAAAATGCGTGCATCCACTTCTCCAACCTCTCACGAATCCCCTTCGGGATCTTGCGATTAGCAATAAAATAAGTTGGTATGGAAGATAAAATAGCCTTGAGCAGAACCAATCTACCCCCCCCCCTCGACAGGATAGCAGCTCTCCAACCCGCCAATCTCATCTCCACTTTCTCCACCACCCTTAGCCAGTCACGGAGCCTTGTCCTCCCCAGAGCCAGAGGCATGCCTAGGTACTCAAGAGGCAAAGAGACACGAACAGACGCCAAGGCCACGGTCAGCCCATCAGCAACCTGCTCTGCAAGCCCCCGAACGGGACCAAAGATGATTTGTTGTCATTTTTGCACAGCCCAGACAGCTCCGAGAATATCTCCAGCGTCGTAGCCATACCAGTGGCTGCCTCGGTACCCCCCTCAATGAGGAAAAGGGTATCGTCCGCATATTGAATGAGCGGAACCTGAAGCCCCTCCCTTAAATAACCGCCAGAGAGCCCATGGCTGATCACACCCGACACCATATCAGCCAGCACATCGGCCGCAAGGATGAAAAGCATTGGCGCGAGAGGGCACCCCTGTCGCACCCCTCTACGAGGTTGGATCCAACCCCCCTCCGGCCTTCCGTTGATCATGATCGAAAGAGACGTCGTGGTGACACAGCGCCTCATCCAAGAAATCCATATGTCCGGGAAGCCCAATCGCAGCAAAACCAACCACAAAAAACTCCAATCAAGGCTATCATACGCTTTAGCAAAATCAACCTTCCAAAGGACACCGTTCGTGCCCCTCCTCCGCCAATCCGCAATTATCTCAGAGGCAAGAGTGGTGCAATCAGAGATCTGGCGGCCAGGGACAAAAGCAGATTGAGCCGGTGAAATCAAGCTCCCAAGAATGCCAGCTAATCTCGCTGCAAGGACCTTTGCCGTGATTAAATATATGGCGTTAGAGATGGCAATTGGGCGAAAATCCCCGACAGAGGACGGAGCAGAACACTTTGGGATTAAAACGACGAGCGACCCGTTGATACGGTCAAAGTCCCTATTCCCCTGACAGAACTCCAACACCACCTCAAGCACGTCCTGACCAACGAGATCCCAAAAGTCCTTGTAAAAAGAGATCGGGAAACCATCCGGACCAGGCGTCGCATCAGCGTTCAAATCCCACACAGCATCCTTAACTTCTTCCAGGGTAACATCACGGATAAGAGCATCATGGTAATGAGTCGCCACCAACCTAGTACTCCGGCCCAACCACTTCCATCTCCTCGGAATGGTCGCAGATGAGGCGTCCCTGAAATGATTTGCAATTGCTTTGCTCATGGTTTTGTTCCCCTCCAACCTGATCCCATCAACCACGATGGAGTGTAAGGCGTTGGATCTGCGTCTTCCGCTAGTGATACGATGGAAATAAGTCGTATTCGCATCTCCCTCCCGCAGCCATGTGCTCCTCGATCTCTGTCTCCACTCCGTGGCCCGCTTCTTATCCTCCAAGGCAATCTTCTTCTGCGCTGCCAACCGCGATTCCAACGCTGACAACGTGAGATCCCTAGTGTCCTCCAACACGTCGAGCATTCGAACCTCATCCTCTACAGCCTTCCTAGCCTCGCACCTAGCAGCCCTTGTTTCTCTCTTGAAAATCGCCAACCTGGCTTGTAGAGTGGAAAGCTTTTGGTCAAACCGAAAAGCGGCGGAGCCCGAAGTACCCACCTCACCCCAATGCGAGGATACGATCTCCCTGAAACCATCCTCCAACAGCCAGCATTTCTCATACCTGAAGAGCCCCCTCTGTACCGGGGCAGACCAGAGCACCACAAGATTGGGGTATGATCCGAGTACGATCTCGATTTTGCCTCCACCGTCGCCAAGGGAAAAACATCCAACACCTCGTTGGAGACAAAGAAGTGGTCAAGATGCGAGTGCGAATGGAGTTCCTCCACGTGTACGCCACGTCCCCGGCGTCCATCAGCTCGAGCCCAAGCAAGTCAACGGTGTCAGCGAACTCCGAGGATCCCAGTTCCTGGCCCCCCTTCCCCCCCTGTCTGTCCGCGGTTAGAAGGGTGACGTTGAAATCACCCCCCATCACCCACGGCATCCTCCCGACCACCCTTCCAGCCTCCAGCAAATCCTCCCACAGCTCACCCCGCATCCCGCTACCACAAGGCCCGTACACACAAGAAACCGCCAACAGGTTAATCGAGGACGTACCAGGTAAGACCACCATCAGGACGTGCCGACCGCGAGTCAAGGAGACGAAAGACCAGCTAAGAGATATGTCTAGAGATGCATATTCAGATTTTCCCCAAAGTTATGTCTAGAGATGCATGCAATATATTCATGAGAAAATGTGCATGCTTTTGAAGCATAATACCTGCTGGCAGCCGCCCCTTATAGCCCTGTTAAAGAGGGTAGAAAAACCAGCAATTAGCAAAAACCAAATATCAAACTGTCCGGTGGGTGACAAAATAATCCACTTGAATAATGCTTACTTGGTTCTGCATGCCATGGCAGCAATTAGAGGTTGAACAGCAAAAATTCACTGGGTACCTTTAGTATACTGAAGAAAAAGCATTGCCTGGTTTAGTTTTCGAGTTCAATGTTGTAGGAGATAGTGAGGTATAGAGCACGTATGGCATGTAAAATGAAAAATACAACTTGGTGCAAGAAAACTAGTAGATTTTGATCTTAAATTAGCATAGAAAACAAATTTTATCCAAGACAATAACATAGTAATATAAGCCAAATTCCGCCGCTAACAAGCATAGTACATCTAGTGTCTTTCTTGATGGCGCTAACCATGAGATTACACCTTCCAGAAGTATTGCAGCAATCATGAGTGGGATGGTAAGTTCAGCAACACAGAATCTATGTAATGGTAGGAAAGAGTGAAGGTGAAGATTACAAGGTAGGTCAGTGACATTTATGATAGTTGTTTGGTGTAGGTGGAACAGTGAGTTTTACAGGACTGAGGACTAGTAACCTGCCAAAATTGGTCCAAGTGTTGGTGTTGCGGCTACACCAACACTCAATTATCAGATACTGTTATAAAACCTTCAGCCTCAAAACATGTCAACGGTAAAACAAATGCACTCTTGAAACTTGATACAGAGACAATATGGTTTAAGATTTAGGTTGACAAAGCGTGTGATTTAGGGACTCGTAGCCATGTCTCTTTTGGTAGAGCTTTTTAGCAGATTTCACCACGTGCTACATGGTTAGAGCAGTTGATTAATGCCCCAAGCATTGGAAATCCAATCACAGAAGTCGTTCCCAATTAGAAACTAAGCTAAACACCAGTTGCGCTCTTATTTTCATCATAAAGAATCTTGTCTCGTCCAATTAGACAAACAGGCCCAATTGGCAATGTGATTTGGACGATAAAAAGGATAATTATGAATTTAACTCATCTAGAGCCCATCTTCCCCTTCCTCTATAAATAGGATCCTACAGAGTGTATCCAACACATCATGTCGCAAAGTGAACAATGCCCGTCCATCTTATCCTGCAAGTTAGGGTTCAAAAGTTGAAGAAACTAGGAACTACATCCTCGTACGGACATGATTGAAGGTCAACTAAACAAATCTGGCAAAGTGTTCCCTAAAAACTTTTCCACAATGTTAGAAAACTAACTAGCTCCGATACCATGTTAGAAATATGAAATACGGAAAGCATAATTGTTGGGAAAAATGAACGAGATGTTTATTCCATCAGCCGTAGGCTCTCTTATATAGGAGAGTAGCCTATGGGTAAATTACATAAAGCATACAGCTGAAATAAAAATAACAGAGAGATACAAAGGAAACTAATATATATGTTAACACTCCCCCTCAAGATGGAGCATAGATATCAATCATGCTCAGCTTGGACGCACACTTCTGGAATGGGCCTCGTAGTAATGCCTTGGTGAATACATCGGCAGTTTGATTTTCTGAAGTAACATGAGATGTAGCAATGAATCCCTTCTGAATCATGTCACGTATGAAGTGACAGTCAACCTCAATGTGCTTGGTCCGCTCATGGAATGCTGAGTTGTTTGCAATGAACAAGGCTGCCTGATTGTCACATTCTAAGTTCATAGGAAGTGGTACATCTATACATAGATCTGTAAGCACAGCCTTTACCCACATCATCTCTGTGCTAGCCTGGGCCATAGTCCTATATTCAGATTCAGCACTAGATCTGGCTACCACCGTCTGTTTCTTGCTCCTCCATGAGATTAGAGAATCTCCAACGTAGACTGCAAACCCAGAGGTGGACTTCCTGTCCTTGGGACAACCTGCATAGGCTGCATCCGCACATGCTAAGATAGTAATCCCCTTGCCCTTCTTGAATAGCAAACCTGCACCTGGAGATGATTTGAGGTACCTGAGTATCATATGTATGGCATCCATATGAACCTGACGTGGTTGCTCCATGAACTGGCTCACACGACTCACTGCAACGGATATATCGGGCCTAGTGATCGTGACATACAACAGTTTGCCTACCAGTTCTCTGTATCTTCTCCTGTCCACCTCCTCTATGTCATCATCATATAGCTTCATGCTGGGGTCCATTGGTGTTGTAGTAGGCCGACACCCAAGCATACATGTTTCACTCAACATGTCCGTAACATATTTTCTCTGCGACATTACTAACCCATACGGATTTCTAGCAAATTCCAGCCCCAGAAAATATCTAAGGACTCCAAGGTCCTTAGTGACAAATTCGCTACCCAGCTTCTCTTTCGCCTGTTGTATGCCTTGCTCATCATCTCCTGTAATCAAGATGTCATCTACGTAAATCATAATTGCAATAATACCTCTTGAAGTCTTCTGTACAAACAAGGAATGATCAGCATTAGAGCGTTTGTATCCCTGTTTTTCAAAGAGGTCTGAGAGTTTCTGAAACCATGCTCTGGGGCTCTGCTTAAGGCCATAGATAGCCTTATGAAGTCTGCACACCTTGGAACACTCCCCCTCAACAGCAAAACCGGGTGGTTGTTGCATGTAGACTTCCTCATGTAGGTCTCCATATAAGAACGCATTCTTCACATCCAACTGATATAGCGGCCACTCTCGAGTAACCGCGACTGACAGCAAGATCCGTAGGGTAGAATGGCGGGCTACTGGCGAGAACGTATCAAGGTAATCCACCCCGTATGTCTGTGTAAAGCCACGTGCAACAAGGCGGGTCTTGTATCTATCAATACTGCCATCTGCATTTTGCTTTACTGTAAATACCCACTTGCAGCTCACTGGAGTCACATCTGCAGGTATGGGAACTAGACTCCAAGTTCCCCTAGATTGAAGTGCTGTCATTTCTTCCTCCATTGCTAGACGCCATCTACCATCCTGTAGAGCATCTTGATAATTCCGTGGAATATCTACAGCTGACAAAGCAACCACAAAGTTCCTGAAATCCCCAGATAGTCGCTCAAATGACACAGAAGCTGATAAAGGATATGTAGCGCAGCTCCTCTTCGATTTGCGTATAGCAATAGGCACATCTAAATCAGTTGTGTCCTCATTTGGCCCCTGCAACATATCTTGCTCAGAAATATCTTAGATCCATCAAGAGTAGTATCTTCAGTACATACCTTAGGCGAGCTAGGAGATGAGTCATGACCATGAGCTGGAGGAGGCCTGCAGGTATAATGGAATGGTAGTGGTGAAACGGGGATAGTACGTGGAGCTGGTGGTGGTGGTGGTGGTGATGGTACTGGTGGTGGTGGTGTCATATATATGGCATCGGTAGTCATTGGAGGTAGTTGTTGATCACCTGAGGATGAAAAATACATTACGGATTCAAAAAATGTAACATCTGCACTGACCATATACCGCCTACGCAAAGGATCAAAGCACTTGTACCCCTTTTGAGTTCTGGAGTACCCAACAAACACACACTTGA
Organism: Ottelia alismoides; assembly: GCA_037367405.1. Lineage (NCBI taxonomy): Eukaryota > Viridiplantae > Streptophyta > Magnoliopsida > Alismatales > Hydrocharitaceae > Ottelia > Ottelia alismoides. The sequence continues at coordinate 1,323,874 of JAZKJV010000970.1, forward strand.
CAGCCCTAGGAGAGAGCTTGCCAGTACCAGGAGACAACTGGTGGACAAAGGCAACTGAGCCAAACACACGAGTTGTAAGGGAAAACATATCCTTACCAGGGTAGATAAGGGAGAAAGGAATCTGTTCATCTAGTACAGAGGACGGCATACGGTTAATTAGGTAACATGCTGTGAGAACTGCGTCACCCTAGTAAGAATAAGGAACATGACTCTGTATAAGAAGTGATCTTGTGACATCTAGTAGGTGGCGATGTTTCCTTTCAGCGATCCCATTTTGTTGAGAGGTATAAGCACAGGATGTTTGATGGATAATCCCTTTTGATGAGTAGTAATTGGCTAGGACATGAGTACACAGTTTAAGGGCATTATCACTTCTCACAAATTTCACAGATGTGGAGAAAACATTTTGAATTTCATTCAGAAAATGGATAATAATATTCCCTGCTTCAGATTTATTTTTCAACAAAAATACCCATGACACACGAGAGAAGTCATCCACAATAACTATATAAAATATGTGTCCCTGATGATCAGGTACACGACTCGGACCCCAGATATCAATATGAAGTAACTCAAACTTGGAGGTACTACTCCGACCCGAACGACTGGGAAAGGTAGACCGGTGATGCTTTCCCAACTGACAAGCCTCACATTGGATAGATGTGTGAGGCAGACCCTGGGGTAACACACGACGCAACTTCTGAAGCGGTAGATGTCCAAAGCGCAGATGCCACAGCAGAGGAGATACTGGTCCAGTAGGAAGGGATGAGGTTCCAGCAAACGGAGTCTGATTTAGGCGATAGAGGCCTCCTTGCTCATAGCCACGACCAATCACGTTACCCGTAAGGATGTCCTGAAAAATAAGAGAAGATAGATCAAAAATTGCCCGACATTGTAAATCCTTCGTAATCTGACTGATTGATAATAAATTCATTGAAAAATCAGGTGCATGTAACACATTCTTGAGCTGCATAGAAGATGTCAGTCTAATCTCCCCCTGACCAGTGATAGGGGAATGTGTACCATTGGCAATGACCACTGTTCGGCCTGGAGGAATCTGAGAATATCATGTAAGTAAACTCTGATCGCCACATAGATGATGTGTAGCGCCCGAGTCCATAATCCAAGGTAATGTATCTGATCTACTACTGGTCAAGGCCTTAAATGTCGGTTTCGGTCACCATTTCGGTACCGACCAAAATAGAATTTCGATGGAATTTCGGTGGAATTTAGACCGAAATTTCGGTCATTTCGATCATTTTTTGTACTAGGGCCCCCATATTTCGATCATTTCGGTCATTTCGGCCGAATTTCAATTTCGACTGGATATCGATATTCGACAGAAATTCGACCGAATTTCGCTGAAATTTGAGGCCATGCTACTGGTAGATGCAAGTATGCTACCTGAAGCACTGGTAGACGCAGAGGCAGATGCAGCAGCATCAGATTGACTCTCAGTAATAGGTGCTGGGCCAGATGGGGGAATAATGCCCCTTAGACGGGCAACTAGATCATCGAACCGTTGATCGAAAGTGGCAGCAGATGGAGGCTCTATCTGCTCAGCAACTCGTGCAGATGCAGGAAATCCATGCTTAGAGTAGCATGTGTCTTCATTGTGTCCACGCGATGACAGTAGGTACATGTTGGCCGAGTGCGGCCTCCTCTGCCACGAGGTCCACGTCCACGGGTCTGATGATGAAATCCACGACCCCTGTTGGCGGCCATGGCTGAAGCATTCTGATTCGTGGCCATGGAAGGGACGGTGATACGGCTCAGTCTATGAAAAGCTTCCTCCATGGGAGGAATAGTAGAATCGGCCAAGATCTGGGATCGTGCCGCCTCATACTCTGGATCAAGTGCAGCAAGGAACACGCCCACCATAGTCGCATTCCGATACGTCTTCTGTTGTTCTGGCGTGGTTGTCAGGGGCATGAAGCTGTATAGCTTCTCGAACATCCCTCGCAGGGATGTGTAGAGTGAATGTAGAGGGCGACCATTCTGCTTTATAGTGAATATATCATGCTGGAGTTGCAGAATCTTCGTCTCATTCTTCGCTTGAGAGTATGTGGCCGCCAGAATGTCCCACATGTCTTTGGTCGTGGGCTGATGTAGAATGTCATTGGCAATCTCGATCGCCAACGTTCCAGATAACCAAACTTTGGCGTATGCGTCATCGGCCTCCCAAGAGGCATTGGCTCCAGTCTTCTCAGCAAGCTCTGCTTCGGTAAGAATGTGCTTCTTACCCTTTAACTTCATCATACTCATGAACTGCATCGCCCACAGTTCATAGTTCGTACCATCCATCTTTACAATAGGCGCCGGACCACGAAAGGCGCCAATGGATGGGATATCCGCCTTGCTTTCTGACATGCTGGAAACTGAAGACTGGAGCGATTGACTGAAGATAAGATTCGTCTACAATGACATGGACGGGTTTAGTTGTATGTGTAGACCTCAAGCAACTAAACCCGTGTAGTTGACGGTGTGCGCTTTAGGGCTTAGCACACGCTTAGGGCTCTACGGTGCCCGCTGAAGCACGCAGGCACGCAAGGCACGCAAGGTCGAGCGCTCAGTCGCGCAGTGTGAGGATGAGCGCGCAGTCGCGCACGTGGATGAGCGCGCATTCACGCGCGAAGGTGAGCACTAGGCGTAGGCAGAGGCGCTGGTGCACGCGCACAGGCGCAGTGGGAGGTGCACGCGCACGCGCACAGGCGCAGTGGGAGGCACACAGGCGCTCGCGCAAGTATGCGCACAGGCGGAGGCGCTGGCGGAGGCGCGGCGGAGGCGCAGGCGGGGCGGAGGCGCTGGCGTAGGCGCCGGCGATGAAAGAGAGGCACGCGGGTGGGGTAGGGTAGGGTTAGAGTTTCGAGAACTCCGGTCTAGGACTGTCGCTCTGATACCATGTTGAGAAAAATGAACGAGATGTTTATTCCATCAGCCCTAGACTCTCTTATATAGGAGAGTAGCCTATGGGTAAATTACATAAAGCATACAGCTGAAAATAAAAATAACAGAGAGATACAAAGGAAACTAATATATATGTTAACAATAATATTAGAGAAAAAGAATAAGAACATGAAGAACACCGGGATTTTTACGTGGAACCCTACTCCCTAAGGAGCAGAATGAAACCACGGGAGAACGCCTCAAAGAGTTGATTGTTGCATTCAACTTTCTCTCATCCAATACAGGAGGTCTAGGGCTTCTTATATAACCTCCACATACCCTCCAGGTCCCACTACTGATAGATGGGACTAAACACTGAAAGTGATAATTGGACCTTGGAGGGATCCAATTACCCATCCACCACATATGACGCATATACTCCAACATTCCCCCTCAAGCTGAAGCATGCAATGCTCAGCTTGGAAATATAGAAAGAAATCACTCAAACTCACAATATAAGACGCTACAGACAATATCAACTCAACACAAACACAATTGTCAGTTGTTGCCGAGGACGTTTCTTCTCATGTCGTGCATGTGAGGAGGAACAAACAGGCTAGAGTGTGAATCGAACTGGGTCTCCTCGTCGGAGAACACGTTCTATGTACTGTGTCTGTCACAGTCACAGAAACTGAAAAAAGAGTCTCCTCGTCGGAGTACTCTAGCCTGCCACGTGTAGAAGACTGAATCATGTGGACAACTGCTCCATCTCTGAAGGGTCGAACTGAAAAGCCCGTAGAGAACATCCTCGTCGAAGTCCACGGTCGCTGAAAAATGGAGTCTGAAAGTCTCCTAGTCGGAGAATTTGGTCTCTCACATACTGGCTCAGAGAATGGGATCTCTACTTTGGAGTTCCTATGAAACCACATGAAAACCCTAACCCACATGGCATAGGGAATGGGATCTCTACTCTGGAGTCCCTATGGATCACATGAAAACTCTGAGACTAAAAACAAAGATAGGGACCACAAAATTGACCGCATACATGTGCAAATCAAACTGAAGACTCGAAACCAATAAGAACGTCGAGTATGAAAATCTCTGTAGAGTCTGAAATCTGGCTGACCTAGAATATGAAGAATCTGAAACAGACCTGTAGAACTCTACACAATATTCCCCCACTTTCTCCTATACTTATCGGAAAATAATGACGTCAATCAAGCTGAGAGAAGACAAGAAAATGGAGAAATAAAAAACCAATAAGTCGTCGCAATTTTTCCGACGTTTCCTTTTTTATGAGCCGTTCCATTTTTCTACGGCTTTTCTTTCTTTTTCTCAACTAGTTTCTTTTCTTTTTTATAGCCGACTCCCTTTTTTCACGTACGGTTTTTTTGTACGCACCTCCTTTTTTCAAAAGAATTCTTCCTTTTTTTCGAAACACAGCCCAAATAGGGCCAATTTGCAGCAGCCCATTGTTGGGCTAAACTTGGACCTCTTCTTTTTTCCCTCTCTTTTTCTTTCTCTCCTTTTTTTAACTTACGAACCCCTTTTTCTTAAATACACACAGCCCACGTGGGTCTTTAAATATGGGTCTCCTCCCTCGAATCCCTTTTCTAGAGTTCCCTCGATGGGAACCCATCTTCGATCTTCGAACGACGCCGCTGCTCTAGACCTTCAAGAACCGGGCTGCAAGGTTGAAGAAGCGCGATAGGGAGGTAGCGCCGCCTTACGAGGGCTCCAACCACTAGAGTTGCACGTATGGGAGAGGTGCACACAAAGGAGAGCGTCGCCTGGAGCTTGGAGTGGGGGTGCGACGGTGCACAATGATCTCTTATGGGGGACTGGCGGCATGTATGTTTATTGTGGATGTTGTTGCTGCCTGGGAAGGGGCTTTCATGCGCCATCCGTCGAAGTCACGTGCGAAGGAGATGTAGGCTTGTCGCCATCATCGAGAAGCTGATGCATTGTCGCCGCCATCGAGAAGCTGATGTGTTGTCACCATCTTTGAGATACAGGCTTGCCACCACCTAGGGATCCTGCCTGGGGATGGGTGTGTTGTCGTAGAGGTGGGTACACCACCTGCATGAGACTTGGAGCTGCCTTCGACGAGGGTGATGTTGTCGGAGGCCTCTTCTTCAAATCTAGGGTTCCCCATGTGGGGAGGAACCCATCTTGCTCATCCTTACGGCAAGGAGAGGTGAGTGTGAGGCATCTCCTTGCGCCACCCTTTGCTGGATGGTGGCCGCAAGGAGAGGTGCTAGAGGTTCCAGCCTCCAGGCACCACCGATATGCAGCCTAGAATCTAGAGATAGCTTGTTGGAACAGAAGCAAGGGCATCGCCATCGCCATGGAGAACCCAACGCAGCCATCGCAAAAAGGCATATATGGATCTAGAACTGGAAGAGAAGCCCGGAGGTGCCGCCTCAAGATGCGATGCGATCGAAGATACGTGATGTATGCTTACGGATGGACTGGAGAGCACCAAACAGAACAGGATTCCAGGATCCGTGGAACCATCAACGATGATCGTTGAGCAAAAATTAGGGTTTCAATGGAAACTCTAGAACTTGGACTTGAACAATCCCACGCATGGCCTAAAATTTCGGTGAAATTCGGTCGAATTTCAATATATTATCGAAATCAAAATTCGACCGAAATGGTCGAAATGACTGAAATATGGGGGCCATGGTACAAAAAATGACCAAAATGGTTGAAATTTCCGTCGAAATTCGACCGAAATTCCATTTCGGTCGATCACCGAAATGGTGCCCGAAACTGACATTTAAGGCCTTGATCCGACATATAAAAATCTTCAAGAAAATAACATCAAAATCAAATCTCCAACAAATGATGAAAATAGCTCCTCGAGAATCGAACCCGCTCTGATACCATGTTAGAAAACTAACATAGCTCCGATACTGTGTTAGAAATATGAGATACAAAAGCATAATATCAGAGAAAAAGAATAAGAATATGAAGACCACCAAGATTTTTACGTGGAACCCTACTCCCTAAGGAGCAAGATGAAACTACGGGAGAACGCCTCAAAGCATTGATTGTTGCATTCAACTTTCTCTCATCTGATACAAGAGGTCTGGGGCTTCTTATATAGCCTCCGCAGACCCTCCAAGTCCCACCACTGCTAGATGTAAAACTAAACACCGGATGTGATAATTGGACCCTGAAGGGATCCAATTACCCATCTACCACATATGACGCATATACTTCAATACACAATAATCGATCAAAGTATTCCAATTTACCTAAAATAACACAATATTTGCATCCCACTACATAAGGTAGCGGCCTATCATGGCCCTATTCTTAAGTACCATAGACCCCAACTCTTCTAGGAGATGGCCTTCATATAGGTAGTTGGTTCACAATCCCAGCCAAAACTAGGCTCACACTAATGTTTACCACTAGTCTGAGATCCCCTGCAACTGATCTAGCCACATGCTCGAGAGCCTGACTCCTCTAACCCAATGTGCCATCTCGCATGCATTCAACGTTGGCCCCCAACCTTCCTCAAAGCAACTACCAAATTAGAGAATCCTAGAATCGTAGCGTAATGGTAGTGCATCATCACATCCAAGCTTGTAAAAGTTGACCGACTAGTCAGCCGACTAGTCAAGTCAGGGGGTAGCCAATTCGACTAGGTCTAGTCGGCCGTTAGTCCGTCAACATGACTAATTAGCTGACTTTTACATAGAGCTTTTTTGTTTTTTTTTTGTTTTTTGCTTTTTTAAAGTAATCTTATTCTAATATGCTTGATGTTACATATAACGTCAATTACTTCTTTTGTTTCATTATGATAGTATAGAAAATGTACATATCTACGTAAATATATAAGAATATATGTATAAATGAGTTATATATTTAAAATTATTAAAAATTTAAAACCGACTAAATCTGATTAGTCACCCGACTGACAATTAATCCTTAGTCAGTGACCCCGTCGACCGAGTACCGACTACTGCTTTTTGCAACCTTGATCACATCAACAAAAAAACCCATCATTTATTCCCAGGCCAGCACATGGGTCATAGTTTTTAGTTCAGAATGCTTAAATACTTTCCCACCATGAGCCCCACCTGCATATTGCATTCAACCTGTTGTAAATAGCAAGTTGTACACTATCTTTGTCCCCCTAACTACACTATCCACAATGATAACCATCCTCCCAATCGTCGATGCTGCCAAGTTGATGTTGTATACCTCTTTAGAGCAACTATAGATGTGTCCATTTTTTTAGAGTACCTATAGATGTGTCCATAACACAAGAAATCACATCACTTCCACCATCAAGGGCAATGACGCAAGCTTCAAACCCCTCAAATGAATATGACATCTTCAAGTGATGGTGGGGCAAGAAACTCCTAGATGCGACAAAAGTAAAGGACGTCATAACCTCCCAACATTTAAAGCCCTTTAGAAAGGATCTTTGAATCCCATCCATGTCCAGGAAGAAGGCCTTGCATGACCAACCAAGGACCCAAGTTCATTGCATACATGGTTGAATCCATCTCGGCCCAGCATCCCAAACCACACCTAAAAGTTGGTTCCGCCTCATGCCAGTAAAAGGATCCATCTTGCACATCAAACTAAGTAAAAAAAACATGTCCATCAACCCACATCACTTTAATCCTGGCACCAAGCACTTAACAAGATGCATGTCCCATAGCCATCAATGGAACAATAAAACTGCCAACCAAAAAAGAAATCGACACCCTTGGCACTCCTTCCATTCCCCCAATAATACTCATAGCCATAGATAATGCCTCAACTTCCACAACTTGCCATGGTGACTACAGGATGTCAACTATTTTTTTCGAAAGAAAAAAAGGCCGCCACCATATAGGTGTATGCCCAAAAACCTCACCATTTATCGCCTTTCAAAGAGATTGCAAGCATGTATAAGGCAAGCATAGAGGAAAGAATTACATCTCCCAACTCTCAGCAAGCGTCTTAGCATGCACCACTACATTCTCGCCATACATTCTGTCCTCACGGAACACAACCCCATTCCTGACCACCCAAAATGCCCAAAGAAGCGCCAAGCACCCAGGCCGATCCCTCTCTAATCCCCTCCAATCTTCTCCAATGGACTCCCAGAAGCCATCCATATTACCACACCGAACCGCCCGATTCCCGAAGATGGACCAAGCCTCCATAGAGCTCATGCACCTGAAGAATAAGTGATCAGCATCTTCCACCTCCGTCAGATACCGCGAGCAAGATGAATTAACATTTATGAGAACTGCATTGCACGATCCCTTGTTTACCACTTCAACAAAGCCACAAAAATATCTTCACATGTATTGGAACCTTCCAATTTGAAATCCTCATGTAGTCCATCCCAAAACCTCTCGAGTCATAAACCTGAAGCCCTTTCAAGACCTTGTACGCTTTACCTTGAGATTCTTTGTTATCCACTTCAACCCTTGAGCGATTGCGGAAAGTAGTAGAGGATTCCCAGGATGTCAGCTATTGCTTCAACCCTTTCAAGTAGCCTTCCCAGGATGTCAGCTATTGCCACCTCCTCGTCGAATGGTTTCGTTTTACATATCGTTGAAATTTTGACTGACAATGTTGCATGTGAGATGCCATCTTTGTCATCCGTAAAAAAGGAAAATGGGTTTTTCCCATCGAACGAAACAAACTTGCTAGGAGAGGATTCGCCAAGCACCCTTCCACCTCAATAATGACATCCAAGGAGCCCCTATGTGTCAGACCATCTATTGCCACCTTTACCGCTTTCCCCAATCGCTCAAGGGTTGAAGTGGCTAACAAGGAATCTCAACAACATTCGTAATACCGCTACCTTGAGGTAACAACTTCAACCAAAATCAAGACTCCCATCCTACAAAAGCACACAACCACCTTGGGTGTATCCTCCGGCTATCTGCTCCTCGACAGTAGTCTCATCACCTCCTCCTCGTTAGTTTGTTACATCCCTTCGAGGGGAAGGTTCGAGTAACTCCCCTAACACGGGTGTTGTTTTCACGAATAGTTCGCTAATGCAGCATCTTTGATTGAACTACATCAATGTCACGTCAGCAAACAAAGCAAAACAAGCCACATTTGTGAACCTCGATGTAATACCTCATACTAGTACCAAGATGGATGCTTGTGGATTTCTACTGCTTACAATTTGACCTTGAGCATTTTGGGCAGTTGGCCTTGGGTTCATTTAGGCCCAGGTTCAACAAGTTTAAAGGAGTAATGTTCCCGGATAATGGCCCATGTGTAGGTCACATCGTTAGAAATTGATATATAAATCATGATCCCCTCTGATAAAGGAAATTGCTAAGTTGTCCCTACAAGAGTTGGGAGGAAAGGCATGCCCAAAGGTATAGTCGCTGCAACTATGGGGACGATGCATAGATCATGTCCCAGTAACGACGTTTCAGAGTAAGTGTAGGTTGATATAACACCACAATATATTACCACATTGAATACTTAAAAATTGTGGAGTATAGTTATATAAGTGGATGTCTCTTAATAGACAATATAGGCTTAAGAATTTTAGAAGGTTATCATTGCATCCATTTGGATCAAAGCCAAACAAGTTGACATGCCAAGTATTTTTCGATAATGGCTCTAGCATAGATTTCGGGGTATTACAAATGGGATCAACACAAATTTCCTCTAATAATGGAATGGACTATATTGAGATTTATAGAGCTAAAAGGAAAAACCTCCATATGATCTTTATTGATTTGGAGAAGGCTTATGATTCTGTCTCACGAGAGATATTGTGGAGAGTTTTGGAGAAGAGACAAGTGTCTATCCTATACATTAACCTCATAAAGGACATGTATGATAAGGCTTTATCTTGTGTAAGGACCCCGTCTGGGAAGACTGGCTATTTTGACATCAACATTGGTTTACATCAAGGTTCAGCTTTGAGTCTATTTCTTTTTACTTTGATTATGGATGAGTTGACAAGTCACATTCAGGATGAGTTACCTTGGTGTATGTTATTTGCTGATGATATTGTGTTGATTGACGAGAATAGAGATGGAGTAAATGAGAAGCTTGAGGTCTGGAGACATGAGTTGGAGAGTAAAGGATTTCGTATAAGTAGGGCTAAGACAGAATATATGGAGTGCACCTTTGAAGGAAGCAATGGTGAAGAAATTGAGGTGAAGATTGGTGATGATAACATTCGGAAGAGAGATTCTTTTAGATATCTGGGATCTATTTTGCAACATGATGGGGAAATTGATGGAGATGTTACTAATAGAATAAATGCAGGTTGGCTAAAGTGGAGAGGAGCCTCTGTTGTCCTCTGTGATAAGAAAATTCCTTTAAAAATTAAAGGAAAGTTTTACAAAGCAGCCGTGGGACCTGTTATGCTCTATGGATCTGAATGTTGGCCTGTGAACCATAGACATGTACAGAGAATGGTTGTAGCAGAAATGAAAATGCTAAGGTGGATGTGTAGACACACACATAAAGATCGGATTCAGAATGATGCAATCAGAAAGAAAGTTGGTGTTGCTCCGATCGATGATAAGATGCGAGAAAACCGCTTAAGATGGTTTGGTCATTTGCAAAGAAGATCAGCTGATGCACTGGTTAGGAGATGCGAGTGTTGGGATGTTAAGCTGGCTAAGAGAGGGCGGGGACGGCCCAAGAAGTGTTGGAAAGAGACCACACGAAGGGATCTTTATTTTATGGATATAAGCTCGGGGTTCAAATCCCACTAATGGTAGTACAGTGGAAAGTACCCACTTAATGGTCTAGTGGTAGTACAGTGTGTCTACCACACAAAAGACCAGGGTTCAAATCCCACTATTGCAGTGGTTGCGTTAGGTAGTCGACGGCCAGCGTAAAAAATAGTCGAATCTTTCAACATGGATTTGAGCAAGAATCCATGTAGCCTACCCTACTTATAGTGGGAGAAGGCTTAGTACATTTATTTTTAAGCTCGGGGTTGACCCAAGATAGATCTGAATGGAGGCAAAGAATCCATGTAGCCGACCCTACTTAATTGTGGGAAAAGGCTTTGTTGTTGTTGTAATGGAATGGACTATATAAGAGGTGGAGCCATCCCTATTAGGGATAGGAGAAAAGGACTGACAAAGAGGTAAGTTATTATCCATGTCAAATGTGGTTGTTGCAAGTTAAGTGGGTAGAGTGCTTCACTCTGTAATAGTGTTGCATTAGGTACTCAAGAAAGTGTGGTTATATAAGTGGTTGTAACTCGAGCTTAAGTGTTTAAGCAGTTGTCATCAAGTCCAATTGGGCCCAAGCCCAACATGTTGCCAGGTCTAGTATTCCTTGAAAATTACCTCGGGTCTAGACGGGATAATTAGACTTGAGCCAACCAAACTCTAAAGGATGTGTGAGCTACCCTCCAATGATCAACATTTCACAACGAAAAATATAACAAGGATGTGACCTTTTGCCACGAGATAAGCTCAACAATCAGGACAAAAACAAAGCACATACCTCAACACCACCACCGCATGCTTCAACTCCACCATCACCTACCTTTCTAAACTTAAAAGGTGATAAACCCCACCCCCTCCCCTCTTTGCTTAGCTGCTAACCTCCTTGCCTTGGAACACCTCTCCGTCCCAAATAGCAAATCTAAAGCCCAAATTTTTGAGTTTTGATTTTAAATATCCTTAAATCTATGAAGGTCATATTGATCCTTTTGTTCATCTTCGTTCGTTGCATCAACTCTTTAAGACGTCGCTCTCCAACTGACACCTTTTTCTCTTCGTAAATATTGCATAACAAGAACCACAATCAAAAGAGGAAAAAACATGAAAGGAAAAAATGATTGTTAACAACTACCATACAGGATGGATTTTGCACGGGCATTGAACACTTCTCACTAGACTCCCTCGAGAAAAGAATTACGTACAGACCCTCTATATCAAATCTTCAATCAGAAACACGTCCTAAAAATCAAGATCCTCGGTTGATCCCTTTAATCTCCATCTCTGATTTACATTCAAACCAAATCCAAGAAAAATAACACATTGAACAAAGGGCGCAGATGAACAGAATCAGGAAGAAAGAATAACAATATCAAGAGGAAGGGAGTTTAAAGAAAAAATAAAAGAAGAGAGAAGGTTCAAAGAATAAGCAAAAAGAAAGAAAATGATAGATAGAGATGTAGTTGGAAGGGGAAGGAGAAGAAGGACTACTACTATACAACTCGCCCGGTGATGTTGCTTGACGCACCTCGATCTCGGCCTCAATAGAGGGGCGAACTCTGGAAGCTCGGCGTCGTCGGGAACGAACACAAGGGAAAGAATCCCTTGGATCTCACTGGGTCCGTCCTCCCTTCTCGCTCAACTGTTGAAGGGCTCCCTACTCTGACACACAGAAGGAACACTCGACCTCACAGGAACATGAAGGTTTGCGTGAAAACGTAGGGGGAGAGAGGTAGGTAACCGGAGATTAGATAATCGCGCCGGAGGAGCCGAGGAGGGGGCGAAGGATCTGCTGCTTCGGGAGGAGAGCAGGCGGAGGAGGGGAGAAGGGAGGGAGTTGGGGTTTAGGTTAGTCAGATTAAACTTACCGGAGGGACATGTGGGTAAGATGGAACCATTATTTTGGGCATGTTTGGTTAGTGCAGAGATGTTTGGATGATTAGAGGGTAGGAATGATTTGATATCACATCGATCATGTGTTATATTTAATTTTTTATGATTATAATATATTTTTGATGTTAATTTTTTATTTTAACATGATTAAATATATTATAAAAAAGAAATTGTGAGGTTCATACAACTAACTTCAATCCATAGATGCAAGAGTGGAGATGAGGGATAATCGGTTTACCTCGGAGTAGCATGACTAGGGTTCTAAGTGTAATTCTTGATTTATGGATGGTTATGTACGTAATATTGAAAGTATAATGATTATGAGTATAAAAATCCTTATAAAATTTTGCAAACGTGTTACTGAGAAGAAATGAAAAGACATATTACTATCTATCTACTTCTCAAAATATAAAAATGATTATTTTTGTATATATTTGTATCCGACCCAAAAATGCATTACCCATATTTTTGCTTAAAGATTGATACAATATCAAATAGATGTGAATAAATATATCCGATTGAATTCATATTGAAACCAAGTCTATTTTGATCCCAAGTTTATATCTAATAAATATATCAATAAAATATGTATCCTATTAGACCCATGCCTATTTAAATAACCATTATCATATCAAAGCACATTTCTGCAAGAAAAAATATATAATGATAGATGTAATGTACTCCAAAAGTGAATAATCATGTACATATCCATTTCCTAAAAATATGGAAATGATGATCACATTTGTATATTCAACACAAAATTTATATATGTCTATCGGAGAATATCTTTATTTGTATTTTTTAAAAAAATGGTAGCCGTAGATCTATCTGCAAAAAAAATTAATATGCATGTCCTTACTAAAAATAAAAACAAATATTCTTATCTACTATAATAAATTACATATCTTTTTACTGAAGTTGGAGAAAAGTTGAAAATGCATGTCATCAATTGTATCAAGAAATTAGAAAAATAGACATTCTTATTTATAAAAAATACAAATCTATATCCATATAACATGGATAGAAATGTTCTCAGGGAATGTTGATCAATGTGCATTTGCTAAGAAAGTAGTGGTACACATGGATCGGATAAAATCTGTAATCCGATCCAATCCATTGTCCATTAGATTGGATTGGTTTGGATTTATAAGTTCAGTGGATCGGGTTGAAATTTTAGAAATCTGTTCATCTATGAATTGGATCGGATTATTATCAAAATCCGATCTGATCCAATCCGTTAATCCATTGATAAATAAATAATATATAATAATTTAGTTCTTACTATTAAAGCAAATTATATATTTAATTTTATTTGAAAATTATATTAAATATCCAAGCTACTCCCTTTATAGTTAAAATTTATTCCAACTCGAGCTTTACTCCACACCACTTGCTGGAAACCCCCTTATCCTCCTCACTTGTTGGTTTTGAAAAAGCATTACCTACCCACAATGCCCTTCGAGCCCTTCTAAATTTTCAAACAAACAACCTTCTTAAAAATAATAATACCTTATCCTAAATAACCTTGGGATCCTTCCAAACAAGACATTCACTCGTGTTGCACACATCTCTACCCTTAGGCACGCACATCTCCGCAGGATGCTGACATCGTCCCCAGTTGCGCGCATGCACAACCCAATCTTTCTCGCGTACACGTGACAGGAACTCATCCTTAGCTCTCCCAGACCTCTCTTGCACGTGTGTAGCTGGATCTCCACCTTAGCCGTCTACCGTCTCGTCCTCAGCTATGCCCACCTCGTCCCTAGCCGCTCGCACGCATAGCTAGACACCCTCACACATGCACAAACAAACCTCGTCTTCGGCTCTCCCAGACCTCCCTCGTGTACGTGCAGCTAGGAACCTCACCCCGCACCGTGCAGTTATGCATGGTTATTGTCTCAGACCTCCTTCGTGCACGGTACTCCATCCTGCAATACGTAACCAAGCGGGTTAGTTGTAGTTCCTATTTGATATATACAAACTTGCAGTTTAGTCAAAGTCAAGGTGATGATTTTATGATTTCTATGGATTACAATTATATTATTTATATTTAATTATAAAATGATTGTTCATACTATATCCATAAAAAGTGTAGTTTTTGCTTTCCAAAAAGCAACTATCATTTTCTTTATATTTATCCATAAGCTCAAATTTAGAATCATGGTTTAAATATCGAGGTCTAGTGTGCTATAAACTTAATCATAACTTAGGTGAGTATTAAAAATCCGATCCAATCCGTAATCCGGTGGATCGGATTGGACTGGATTTGCATGTTTAATGGATTGGATTGGATTGAAAAAATAAAAAATCCGTTAAGTGTGGATTGGACACCGATTGAGCCAAAATCCGATCCAATCCGATCCATGTGCACCCCTATAAGAAAGCATAAGAACCACTCAAGCACTTTATCGTGTTATAGAGGAGGAATTGTGTTTATATTACTATTAGTCATCGAAAGTCAAAATAAGAATATTTATTGAAGGGTAGAACCATATTTCCCCCAAAAATATTTAATAAGAATGATGACCTTGAAAACCTTTTAATATATAGTTAGTCGAGAACCCATGCACAAGTGCGTGAGTATCAGTCATGACTATACTATTAGATTTATACAAATGTTATAACATCATAAAGAAGTTAATGATGGCAAATTTGAAGGCATCTATGTTAGCAGAGATTTAAAGTATAATCAAATACAAATATCCAAAAGAAGTTTAGAATTAACTCATTTTTCTTTTAACTGACATCAACAAAGAAAAACAAAATGCAAAAAGTATAAAAAATGAACTTTAGATGAAAGCGTAGTTATTGATCTTTTCACTCATTTTATGATTTTACCATATATATTTTATAACTTAATTCACATCATATAAAAGTTAATTTAAATAAACTTGAAGGTCTAATTCTACAACCATTGAATCGAAATAACACAACTATAAGAAAAGTTTCAATCATGGTAACTTTCTTTAAGAAAAAATATCTTAAAATTTATTAGATTTATTTTGGTTGCAATGGTAATTTTTAGATGTTATTTGATCTTAAGCTTACAATACAACAAAATTGAGCTATAGTGACGGTTTTTTCAAAACCTGTCACTAAATCAGCCGTTGTTAAATATATAATGATGATATTATTCGTTGCAAAATGAGTTTTCGTACTCAAAATTAGCAACGGATATCATATCTGTCGTTATATTATTAGCAACAGTCTATATAGCGACGCTTATCCGTTGCTATTTTTCAAAATATCAACTAATCGTTGCTATTTTTTTAGTTCAAATTTTAGCGACGATTAATTAGAAGTTTGAAAAATAGTAAAAGATAAGCGTCGCTATATGGACCGTTGCTAATCATATAACGACAGATATGATATTCATTGCTAATTTTGAGTACGAAAACTCATTTCGCAATGAATAATATCGTCATTATATATTTAACAACGGCTGATTTAGTGAGGGATTTTGAAAAAATGTCACTATAGCTCATTTTTTGTAGTGTTATATTGTTTATTACTTTTTTCAATACAGAAAGAAAAACATTTGATTTGATTATCAAACTAACGACCTCTTATAATTATAAAGCATAATGACCACTCTAGCAAAATCTAGTACTAGTCGTGGCGTAGATTTATATGTGTGTATCATGCCGATGAAGAAAGACTAGGGAATAATTTACTAAGGGCTAAAATATTGACAAACACGCTCCTTGAGATATTCTCTCCTCGTGCTTGAGAAAGATATTATATTTGTTTTGTATGTGGAGCTAGATCTTCTTACTCAGAGGGAGTGTTGGTGGATACCATGCTTTGTCATGCCTACTGCTTGGAAATGATAGTGAAGAAGACAAGACATAAGCACTAGCTCCATGCATTATGTGTGCATGATTCAAGAACAAATAAGGATCCATGTAATCAATTGATTTCACAAGTTTTATGTCATTTTTCATGTATGAGTTTTGGACGTGTATCTAGTAGCAATTTATGTTGGTTAGGCAGCATGGGATCATAATATGATTTCGTATGATCATCTCTTGACCGTGAAACTCACCATTTTATATGGGTGATGCATGTTGTAGGTTGCATAGCTTTGAACATTTGAAGTTTTGCAGTGAAAGAGTTCCATGTTGAAAATTGTAGGTTTTTGATATCATCAATTAGATTAACCTCCTTTATACGATTGCAGTCATAGATTACTTGTTCAATGCCATCCGGCAGCCAATCCCCTTCTTGGAATATGTACATGGCTAGAAAAGTCAAACTTTTTATACACAAGGATACAAAAAGTTTGACTGTTCTAGCCATGTACATATTCCAACCAATGCAATATGTGAATCTGTCCCGCCCCTTCGACACCCCATCACTTTGATTGTCAAGTAAATGCATCGTGAATGCACAACCAATGCAATATTGTCAAGGATCTATTCGTAGCATTTCAAAGTTGAACAACTGAAGTGAGTTTATTCCTATGACACACAATCCCTTCGACCACCAAAACTGACAGGATGAATGCGTTGGATTTACGGTCCAAATACGTCCATGATCTATGATACTCAACAACCCAACTTATGCATATTAGACTAACATTTGAAATATATAACATTAGGATAAGTATGTGAATTGAAAAGCAAATTATCACATTCATTTTTCATTAATCATACTAACAAAGTCCATGTCCACAAAATGAGATATAAGATATAACTATATAACTCAAATTTTATCCACTACAAAAAATGTGGGATTGTCAAGCACATTAATCCTCGCCATGTGCTCATCGTGTAATCGCCTAGTGCTCTCCAAGCGTATGCTCACCCTCATGTGCAAGCAGTTGGCTATAGATGTAAGCCGTAGCATACGAGCATTAGTGCCCTCTCGATGGTCGCCTGCTAACTTGGGCATGCACATTGTGCTCGCCCAAGTGCATTTGCATGTCATATCTGGCACATCTATGCTTCGTAGGGGGCGAGCACTGAGCGTGCACTAGACGTACACATGTGCTCAGCAATTATTGAATAGAAAAAATCACAGGTATATCAGGGTTTTGAAACCACGTCGAATATGTAAGACATGCTCTAAAACCACTGCAGAAGTTTGAAAGGATTGTCGAAGATCATATCTGAGATAGGAATTGAGTATTAAGTGATTGATTTGCCGTGTAGTTATTATTTCTTCTATGTAAAAGTCAATAAAAAGGAATAATCTACACAATATATTAATCTTGACATGAAATAGTAAAACTACATAATATATAATGAATGCAGATAAAACACATTGAACACCAAATAGATGTTCGTGAAAATGTAACGACATTGTCTATTCGACAAGTAAAAAAACTTATTATTTATTTCTCATTGGCTTGAAAGATCTTTGAGATCAAACTTTGCTTGGATTTTTCTCTTTGTTTTTCATTTCTCGGAATCTTGCATACATCTGAGCTTCTTCTTCGGGATCAGTCTCTTCCTCCTCTTCCTCTTCTTCTTCATTCTTCTCTTGATGCACTATGAACTTTTCGGACATGTACTATAATATATATATATATAAGATATTTATCCAATGGATCATGTGACGTTTTCAGATGGGATGGGCCCCCACTTATAGTCGTTCGATTCCAAGATTGAAATTCCTAAAGTTAGGATCCTTATTCGTAATGCAAATATAATAAAATTGGAAATTATAATCATTTATAGAATACGTTTGTGGAAAGATAGGTGATATGTGAATTCAATTGTTAAAACCTATCGAATTACAATGTGAGGCGACTAATTTGGTCCAAAGCAACGTACCATATTGATTATATGTCATTTTTCTTAGAATTATGATCATCTCTAAAATAGAATATGATCATTCTAATCAATTCTTCATCATATTGTAGTTTTCAATTTGAGTTTCAAATGCGAGGGATGATTTGTGATCGGATTTGGACCATGAGAAGATTATCTCAGAAGAACCAGGTGTGGATTATATTTTGAGAATTTTGGTATGAAATTACTTAATCAGATTTCATTATTGTTATTAATGTTACGATTGTTACTTGAATTATATCAAATTTTACTTCGATCTTAACAAAAATTATTGTGGATTTGAAAAATAGGATTAATTATTTAATTTTAGAATATAAAAACATATTCTATCAAAATACCGAGGAATTATTGATAAATACTAAACAGTGTTTACGAATTACTAAAATAATGTATATAGTTCGCATTTACTGATAACTCCATACAAGTTATTAGCGATGTGATATCACTTACTCAATTTTATATTTTATCACTGAAGCAATCTTAGAGTTTGCCTTTACTTGTAGTTATATATGAGTTACTAAATCTATAATATCACTTACTGAAACATTGATTTATTTATATATATATATATATATATTACTGTGGATTTGTTAGTAAAAACTAAACCTTATTTAAGAATGGCTTAAGCATTGTATAGAGTTCGCATTTACTGTTAACTTTTTATATGTTACTAGCGGTTCTATATCCCTTATTGAAGATTTGTATTTATTACTTAAGCAATCTTAGAGTCGCCTTTACTTGTAGCTACATATAAGTTATTAAAGATATGATATACCACTCGCTGAAACTTTGATATATATTGATGAAGTCGTCTCTTGATTTCGTATTTACTTTAAATATCATTTACTTTGTTAAATCTATAACGTCTCTTTCTGGATCTTGTATTTATATTACCAAAGCTATCTATAGAGCTTGCATTTAATTGTAATCTAGCAACTTCACATCTATGGAGTTTCAATATTGCTTTTTAATGAAAATACTTTACTATCAATTGTTGCATAGTTAGATGAATTTTATGAGGATACTGTGAATGATGATGTACCAATTTCAACCGTGGATCTGGATATTATTCCTCGTGAAGGACTTTTAGTTGTTTACCTTAAGGACTGTGAATTATTTTATGAGGAGTATGCTACAAAAGTGGGATTCAATATTCGAAGGAGTAGCACAAAGTGCACATTTGATAGGCAAATCAAAGTCAGAAACTTTACATTCAAGAAGTATGTTTGTTGGAAGGAAGCAAATCATGTACAAAAAGAAAAGAGAAAAACTATTGAACCAGTATCAAACTTGGTTGTGGTTGACATAGAATCGGAGAGCCAATGAATGGATATCGAGGGAAGAATATGTAGATAACTAAATGTGGATGTAAGACAAAGATGATTGTGAAGTTAAATTCATTACGAATACGATGAGAGGTTACAACCTTTGTTGAGGAACATAATCATAAACTTGTATCTCCAAGCAAGCAAT
The DNA here is from genome assembly GCA_037367405.1 of Ottelia alismoides. Classification (NCBI taxonomy): domain Eukaryota; kingdom Viridiplantae; phylum Streptophyta; class Magnoliopsida; order Alismatales; family Hydrocharitaceae; genus Ottelia; species Ottelia alismoides. The sequence goes on from JAZKJV010000970.1 coordinate 1,343,597, forward strand.
AAATACTTAAGACCTAATAGGAGAACTACAAAGACAACAAAGAATTTGATATCTACAATGTCAGAAGTAAACATCCCTCTAGCCAACAAATAGCCTTTTTGGACAAGCATAATGATCCTCTTGAACAAGTTGGATGCACGACTAAGGATGTTTACAACTTAAAGAGAGATGAGAAGAAAATGACATATAGATATGATTTTGTTATGCTATTGGAACACCTTGAATATTGTAAAAGCCTAACACCTGATTTATTTTATGCATACAAGGTTGATGAAGACAAATGTTTGATCCATTCATGTATATAGATTCTTGTTCCTTGGAAGATTACAAGCTTTTTGGTGATGCAATGTGTTTCTAATGAATGAGATAAGGGATTCTTTTGTCTGGCTTTTTCAGAAATTTATGGAGGCGGTAAAAGTTGCTCCTAAAATAATAATGATCAATCAATGAAAATCGATTAATGCGTCTATCAAGGAAGTTTTTCTTATTACGAAACATATGTATTGTGGTCGGCACATAACCGCAAACATGAAGAAGAGGGTTGGACTAAGAAAAAGAGCAGAGGTTGCAATCCCAACCTTGAGCAAGATTATATGGCATGCAAAAGATGAGTAACACTTTGAGGTAGAATGAAAGAGAATTGTAACAAGGTGTAGTTTGGAGAAAAACAAATGGACACATAAAATATATCAGATTAGGAGAAAATGGGTTATAATCTTCTTGAGAAGCTACTTTTTGCAGAGATAATACAACTCCAAGGAGTGAAAGCATAAATGTCTTTTTAAGCAACAATGTAAACAAAATGAATATATTGTATAACTTCATTACAAGATTCCAAACTGTAGTGAAAAATATTGAGAGAGAATACAAACAAGATGAATAATGATACAGAAAATAAGAAGCCTAAGTTGAAGACGCAATGTAGTATTGACAAGAAATTTTCAGAGCATTTCACAAAGACATTGTTCTACATTGCTAAAGAAGAGATTGAACAAGGTATCGAATTGAATGTCATACCGTGCCCAATAAATGAAGAAACTTCAGAATTCAAAGTCTATCCTATTAGCAAGATTGAAGACTAACAGACTATTTGTCGATGCATCATAAAAAATTGATTGTGATTATTGAAAAATGGAATCAATGGGCATCCTACATAAACACATCATCAATATTTTAAAACATACAGATATGTTGGAAGTTGATGCTTCTCTTTTGACGAACAAAATGAAGAAAAATATTAAGATAAATTACTACTATCCAATATATAAGAAGACAAAAGAAGGTGATAACAGTGAGCTAAGAAAATTGTCAAACAAACTCATTAATGAAACAGATGGGAACCAAGAAGTTTAGGAACTTTAAAAAAAGTTTTTATATATACGGCTAAAGTTGTTAAAGTTATTGAGTACAGAGAAAATGTGTTGACGATACCAACAACCAAAGGAGAACAAAAACATTGATAAATCAACATCCAAGTGAAAGATACTAATGTAACTAGACCAAAAGGTTGTGGGAAAGACGAAAGACCAAAGGAAAGCACAAATCGCTTGAAATATACAAGCGAAGAGTACGAAGCTGTGACACCCTAGGATCCAGGTTACCCGTAACATTACTATTGCTATTGACTGCATTAAGTTACATAAATTGAGAGAAATTTTTTCATTTTTGAATGGCATTCACTATTTAATAATCAACCACAAAACAATAAGTGTCATCAAGAAATATTCACATTTTCGTATAAAGTTACATGTGTCAAAAGAAACTGACATTATGTAAATCTATCCCAATAATACATCAGAAGAGAGAAATAAGTACAAAAGATATTTACAATATCATGTACAGTGACTAATACGTATTGTCAAAAGTAAAATATCTGAAATGCGGAAGCTCATGATCCAATTGTCGGACTACTATGACGCATGTGCTTTCCCTGCCATCCATGTTAGAAAGAAAAGAATGTCAACAAAGATTGAGTACAATCTAATTTATTAAAAAAACAAGTATTTCAATGATTTCAAAAGAAAATAAGTAGATAGGTGTTGACATTTAAATTTAACAGCTACTTGCATGGAAGTTGGTTTTCAAGTCGTTCTTGTATATGAATCTCATTGTTCACTCACCACATCAACTATTCATACTTAATACTTTCATTTATTTATAAGATCCATATGTAGGCTATCATCATTTTATTATTTATGTCATGTTGGTGATCTTAGTAAATGCAAATGATGAGTTTCATGTCATGATCTCTTTCCTTATCAAGTTTCTCAAGCTCGGTATATAGTTTGTGGTTTTGGTCTGGGTGAGACCTCACATTATGACTTTAAGACAGGAAGAATGCCTTAGGGTTAGAGTGCCTCCATAGGCATGCGGTGGAGTGTAATGCATCCTAACTAAGTTCCCAACACGTCCGCTAGCTTTACCTAACAACCGTAGTAATATTTCGTATTTCGATATAGATGATTTTACGTCCACTTCCATTGTTGTGAGATGTCAGATGCGATGATAGGTCTTCTTAAATGTTGATGATTGATTATTGATGATTGAAGATTTACATGATCTAAACTCTTTCCTTGCCAGCACCTACTGGTGGAACAGTAACCAAAACTCAACTCCTCGTGATAACGATATTTTCCTTGCCAAGACCTACTAGAGAAACAGTAATCAAAATTCAACTCCTCATGACAATGATCTTCTCCTTGCCAGGACCTACTGGTCGGAACAACAACCAAAACTCAAGCGATGAGGAAGTTTCCTAAGAGACTCTTCCATCTTGCTCTCCCAGTGGAAGTGCGATCCATGAGAGGACTAGCACACTCCAAAACTATACCCTTGAGACGGATGGGAGAGACTCTATGGTCTGAGTCACTCCAAAATCGGCCTGAATGGTATGGGCAAAACGAGCTTGAAAAATAAAACCAATGGTCCTCCTGCCTAAGTACCCTACTGAAACAGGGTCAGTGGAACTAGTTAAACACCTGGTTCCAACGGATCATAAAAACACTGCAAGCTCACGTAAAACCATGCAAAAGATTGGGATCATAGACTCGTGCACTAGGCGGTCATTGCCCTAACTGGGCTTCTTAACTCTTGCCCAGTTGAGGGTCACTGCACCCTTGCACAGTCAGGTGTAAGGGTCACCATGGCTGGCAAAATTAATTGTCATCAAAGATCCACCATCTAATGGATGTGCATGATTTCATCTTCCTTTCTCAATCTCTTATGTAGATATCCTTACAGCTCTACATTGTCAACAATCTTATTATTGATCTATAATCAGTAGATTATATTTAGAGGATTATTGTTAGCCAAAATGATCATAAGTTATTATGGATTGGTTTAAATTTTTTATGAGTTCTTTATTTAAGAATAGGTGATCTTTCAATACATATAATCATTCAGTTCTTTATCATCATTTAGCCCTATTTCTTATTTTAATCTGACTTTTGAAGAGTGTCATCCACACATGCCTTTCCCTGTAGTACCAAGTCTTTAATCATTTTCATCAGATCCAAGAGTAAACTGAGGTATAAGTCATCCTATCATATTGAATTCCTAATGTCTCGATGTCCTTTAGTCAGTTCTCCACAACTAGTATTCCTTTAAAAGGATTAGTATCATTGAAACATATTATTCTTCATCTATATTTTGATTCAATAGTAGTAATTTGATTGAAAATTTTCAAATTTCTCAACTAACATTTTGACTCAATAGTAGCAGCCTTTTAATCAACATTTTCCCATCTAATCCAAATATTTTCATCACTGCCAATTAGATTAGGAGCTAATTAAGTGGGTTTGGATTAGGTCTTAAATTACATGTTAAAAACACCCCCAATTCCTCGTCTTCTTAGCATGAAATCAGAAGCATATGACAATTTGAATTCAGATTTATTTCATACTAAATATCCCAAATTTTTAACTTTTTCAGAACATGAATTCTAGAGCATAAATTTTATGGTCTGAAATTAGGTTTAAATGTATGCAAATCATCTTCAAAATTTTAGCTTTCAAGTATGCAATCTTTAGCATGTTCAGTGGTCCGAAATTGGATCAAATTGCATGCAGTTCACTCCCAAATATCTCAATTTTTATCACGAAATCAATGGCATATGACGCTTAATAGTGGTCTAAATTTTAAAGCTCTTTGCTTGCAAAACATCACCAAATCCTCACATTTTAGCATGAAATCAGATCCTAACATTGGTCTAAAATTTGATCCAATTATATGCAAATCACCCACAAATCTTTCATATTTCCAACATGAAATTAGAGCATAATCATGATCTAAATTTAGTGCTAAATTCATGCAAATCGCCATCAATTATGCTTCTCTCTTCTTGGGATGTGGTTGTTGAATTTTAATGTCATTATTTCCCTTCTCAAACTCACAACAAGTCGGAGTACTATCGCAATCTGGGAACTTATTGCGATCAGAATTTTAATATTGCGAGTGTGTGTAGCAAGGTATCACTACTCTGATACCATGAATGTGACGCTCGGGGATATGGGTTACGCGTTTACACAACATCCGCAACATTGCATTTGCTATCGATCACATTAGGTTATAGAAATTGAGGGAATTTTTTTTCGCATTTGAATGGCATTCACAAATTAATAATCAACCATATAACAACAAGTGTCACCAATAAATATTTGCATTAATTTCCATATAAAGTTACATGTGTTAAAAGAAGCTGACATTATATACTTGTATCTCAAAAATACATTAGAAGAGAGAAATAAACACAAAAGACATTTACAATATCACGCATAATGACTAAAATGTACTATCAAAAGTAAAATGTCTGAAACGCGGAAGCTCATGGTCCAATTGTTTGACTAATGTGACGTAGGTGCTTTTCCTTCCATCCATGTTAAGAAGAAAAGAATGTCAACAAAGGTTGAGTACAATCTAATTTATTAAAAATAGTAGGTATTTCAGTGGTTTCAAAAGAAAGCAAGCGTATATGTGTTGACATTTAAATTTAGCAACTACTTGCATGGAAGTTGGTTTTCAAGCTGTTCTAATATATGAATCTCATTGTTCACTCACCACCTCAACTATTTATACTTAATACTTTCATTTATTATAAGATCTATATCTAGGCTATCATTATTTTATTATTTATAAGTCATGTTGGTAGTACATGTGGATGATGAGTTTCATGTCATGATCTATTTCTCATGAAGTTTCTCAAGTTCAGTGGATAGTCTGTGGTCTTGATCGGGGTGAGACATCGCACTATGACTCCAAGATAGGAAGAATGCCTTAGGGTTGGGGTGCCTCCGTAGGCTTGCGGTGGAGTGTAATGCATCTAACTAAGTTCCCAACACATCCACTAGCTTTACCTAACAATCGTAGTAATATTTATTATTTTGATATAGACGGTTTTACGTCCACTTCCATTGTTGTGAGATGTCAGATGTGATGATGGATCTTCTTAAATGTTGATGTTTGATTCTTGATGATTGATGATTAATGATTGATGATTGGCGGCATAGTAACCAAAACTCAACTCCTTCTGGCAGTGATATTTTCCTCACTAGGACCTTATGGAGGAACAATAACCAAAACTCAACTCCTCCTGAAAACGATCTTTTCCCTGTTAGGACCTACCGGCAGAATAATAAAAAAAAACTCAAGCTGTGAGGAAGCCTCCTAAGAGACTTCTCTATCTTGCCCTCTCAGTGGAAGTGTGGTTCAGGAGAGGGCTAGATACACTCCAAAACTACGCCCCTGAGACGGGTGGGAGAGACTTTTCAGTCTGAGTCACTCCAAAATCTGTCCGCCCGGTACGACAAAAACGAGCTCAAAAAACAAAATCAAGGGTCCTCGTGCTTAAGTACCCTACTGAAACATGGTCAGCGGAACTAGTCAAATACCCGGATCCCAATGAAACATAAAACATCGCGAGCTCACGTAAAATTGTACAAAGGGCAGGATCCTAGACTTGCGCACTATGTGGCCAATGTCTTAACTGAGCTTCCTAACTTCTGCCCAGCTGAGGGTCACCGCACGCTGGCACAGTCAGGTGTAAGGATTACCATGACTGTCACAATTAATTGTCATCACGGATTCACCATATAATGGATGCACATGATTTCATCTTCCTTTCTCAATCTCTTATGTAGGTATTTTTACAGATCTGGGTACATTGTCAACATTCTTATTATTGTTCTATAATCAGTAGATTATATTTAGAATATTATTGTTAGCCAAAATGATCACAGGTTATTACCGATTGTTTTATATCATTTCTTTCTTTATTTAAGAATAGGTGATCTTTCAATATATATAATCATTCAATTCTTTGCCACCCTTTAGCCCTATTTCTTATTTTAATATGACTTTTGATGAGTGTCATCCGCATATGCCTTTACTTGTAGTACCGAGTCTTTAATCATTTTCATCTGATCCAAGAGTAATTTGAGGTATAAGTCATCCTATCAAATTGAATTCTTAATGTCTTGATGTCATCCAGTCAGTTCTCCAAAACTAGTACTACTTTAAGAAGATTAGTGTCATTAAAACATATTATTCTTCCTCTGTATTTTGATTCAATAGTAGTATAATTTGGATGAAAATTTCCAGATTTCTCAACTAACATTTTGACTCAATAGTAGTAGCCTTTTAATCAACATTTACCCAACTTCTCTAATCAGAATATTTTCATCATTGTCAATTAGATTAGGAGCTAATTAATTGGGTTTTGATTAGGTCTTAAATTACATGTTAAACACACCCTCAATTCCTCATCTTCTCAGCATGAAATATGAAACATGTGGTAGTTTGAATTTAGATTTATTTCATGCTAAATACCCCAAATTTTCAACTTTTCAGAACATGTCTTCTGGAGCATAAATTTTATGGTCTAAAATTGACTTTAAATTAATGCAAATATCCTTGGTGACACTTGTTGTTATGTGGTTGATTATTAAATTGTGAATGTCATTCGAACATCGAAAAATCTTCCCTCAATTTTTGTAACATAATGCAATCAATAGCGAATGTGATACTACAGATGTTATGTAAATGGGTAGCCCAGATCCTGGGGCATTGTTCAACCACCCAAAAACCTAGGGACTGTCTTGTGGTCTGCACAAGGCAGGACCACTGTGTGGCTGTGATGATGACCCGAGAGGCTCAAGTGGCTGAGTACCAATCATCCCACTCTAGATAGATCAAGCAATCAAGGATAGACGTGTTAATCAAAATTTATTATTCCCTACAAAAGTGTACATTGACAAGTAGAGTAGGGGTCGAACACATGAATCGAAATGTGGTATCAAGGTATATTATTTATAAATAAATAATATGTATGTATATATATGTATGCACATTATCAATTAGGGTGTGTGAGTTTTAAGTAAATGAAGTAATAGTTATCTTTTTTGAAATTTATTTATTTATTTATTATTATTATCGATTTTTAATATATATATTTATTTATTTATTTATCTATATGTATGTATATAGTATGGGGTAATATAATTATAACTATAACAAAAAATAAACAAAATTTGCAGAATAAAATGTTTTTGTATTTTTTATTTTTCTACTATTTTTGTGATTTTTGGGGAATTTTTCTTAATTTTTATATATTTTTAAAATAAAAAACTAAAAAAAACGGTGAGTAATTAAATAGATCGAATTGATTTGAAGATCAAAAATAATAAAAAGTGTCAAAATTTCTCTAAAGCAATTTTAATATATAGATCATATATAATTACATAATAGAAATCAATATTTTTGGAATTTTTAGTGATTTTTATATTTTTTAAAGGATTTCGAAGCTCATCATTTTCTTTTTCTATTTTAGGAGTTTTTGGTCTGGAGTTGTAAAATACTATAATAAACAAGATATATTTTTTGGAATTTTTTAAAAAAGTTTTATATTTTTTGGTATTTTTAAAGTCAAATAGTGATAAAACATATTATTTTTGATTTGTAGTAAATAAGAAAAATGACAAAAATGCAAAACTAAACTTATAACATGAAAGTGTAGGTAAACAAGCACCTAACCCTAATTTTTCATAATATTTGGAGCAAATTTTATATTTTTAGAAATAGGAAAGCAAGCATAAAAATGTTGAACAGACAAGGGTATAATTGCAAATAAAATAAAAGTCAGTGGCTACAATACAAACCCAAAATATTACAACTAATATTTAAACTTTAACTACTAATCTGAAAAACAAAAAGTCTCAAGGGCTTCCACGCCCAGCTCACGTGGGATGGCACGTGAGTTGAACTGGAATGGATCCAAAAGCAATATCACTAAAGCACAGGGGTTCACATGCAAATAACCCACAAAATATTAAACTGTAATTAATTTACAAGACCAAACGAAAATGCGACGAAAAATGGGTGAGAGGTTTGGAATTTACCCCTAGATGATGCCTGAACAAACAGGTGAGATCCACCCGCTTAGACACATGGCGTACTGAGGTTGCACGATGATGCTTCGATGTCTGCGAATACTTAGATCTCACGGATGAGATCAACGGTCTTGAGCTTTTCGATCCGACGCTAGCTGCTCGCTTGGGCTGAGGAGCACGATCGGACGACTACTTATGAATCTGGAAGAGCAGGTGATGAACTGGGCGCTGGGCTACTTCGATCAACGTTATCTTCCTCCTCCGACATTGCTAGGATGGGGAAATTGATGCTGGAGGCGATCCGCAGCTCGAGGAAGCCTCTACAAGTCTGGGGCTCGTTGATCGAGCCCTGGAGCTCTATGGTTCATGAGGTGCTCCTAGGGTTCGAATGGGGCTCAGATGCCCCCTTTCAGACTTGCAAATTGGTGCACAAGAACGACAAGGCAAAGGGTGACAGTTCTGGACTTTTATTCGGTAGAATCAAGGGCAGAGTGATGTGATATGGGGGTGCTCTGACGATGGTGGCGGAGGGAGCACCGACACCTCGATTCAGTGTGTGAATCGAGGGGGAAATTGGTGATATGTGCAAAGAAGATGGCGTGAAATGAGGTGAGGGTGAGAGATGGGTCAATCACTGGTTGGATCATGATGAACATGACCTGGAGTTCAAGCTCCAAGCATGTGCGAATTTTCGATTTCCTCTAAACATACTAATCAAAACTGGAAACTAAAGACGGAATCGAAATCTACGCTATATTATTACCTAGGAACAGAAGATAGGGGCCTCGATTCGATGGGGATAGAAGAGGCAGAATCTTCTGTCGGAGGTCGGTGATAAAAAGCTGGATCAGATCCGGCACCCCTCCTCCTCGCTGTAAATTGGAGCTACGCGCTCCTGTCACCAACGTGTTGATCTTGGGAATGATCTAAGGGGTTAGATTGGCTAGGAGATATCAAATCCGAGCAAGGAGGCAAAGGGCTGATATTTATAGGTAGAATACATGTCTTGCTTGCAAGGCAGAGGTCACTCGATTCGATGGAGATTGATCAAATCTAAAGAGTGCAAGGAAATCATGGACGATCAATCTCTAGGAATTGGGCATCACGCTAAGTCAGAACATGATGGAGATTAGCAGATAATTAGGCTAAAACACGGGTTCTGACAGATCGGTAAACGAGGAAGAGAGAGGGGGGATGTTGACTGGAGTCAACACTAGAAGGTTTCCGATTGGTCCACATGGACCAACCAGAAGAAAGAGAACAAAATAATCATAAAATCAATAAATATTAGTAAATGAATTTATTAATTTTAGGTTATAAAATAGAAAAATATTTATTATTTTATGTAGTATTTTAATCCGATTTTTATTTATTTTTATGGATTAACTTATTGTAAGTTACTATTTACAAGTGTACTTATAGTATATTTACCTATATTTTATGTGATTTATTTTTATTTCATATTTTAGATTTTCATTATTTTTGTGTACATAATTTATTTATTTATAACTTGTTTAATTATACATAAATATATTTTATTTTTATTTTTATGATGTCATTTGTATCCTTAAATAAATAGATGTATTTCTTATATAATATAAGTATAGTATATGCTTATATGTATTTTGATAGATTATTTTATTTAGTGTATTTTTATGGTTTTGTTGTATTCTAAATATGTATATATATTACAAATAATATTTACAAAATTATAAAAATATAAAATAATAAAAATTAGAAGGAATAAATAAAATAAATATTTTATTCAGGTATCTTGTACAATAGGGGTCCAAAACTTAACTTTTGCATCTTACCTCCAATTTAAAAGAAACCTTCATTAAATAGCATATTAAAAGTTGTGTATAATTAAAGGTGATTTTGGTGCATTTTGAGTTCATATGGAGAATATATGAGTCTGGGAAGTTTGTGTTTTGGAATTTTATTCTAAGTCTAGAATATATAATTTGCATTATTTTTGTGTGAAATCAATTTTGTATTTTTATGTGTATTTTTGTCTACAACTTTCATGTACAATGTCCCTTTATTTGGGATATAAATAATAAAGAATAAATGGGTACCAAAAGTGGATTATTGGAGAGTAAAAATTAGGGTTTCATTGTGTTTTTGACCCTTATCTCCTCCTACTTTATTCCTTGTCGACCCGGTCATCATGATGTCTAGGTCTCATAGTTCGTGGCCATAAAATACCTTTGGCATTTTATTTTATTTTCTTTTCTTTGCTTCATTCTTTTATTTTGGCTTTAATCAGTGTATTTTATACATTATTTATACAATTAAGAATGAATGTTAATTTATGCAAAATAATGATTTATACATGTATTTAGCAAGGGTTAAAATCAAAATGAAATAATAAAGGTGATGAATCGGAGATTCATCACCCCCTATACTTTCCCTTGTTAGTCCCTAGCAAACACTTATGACTGTAAGTGCAAAAAAGAAAATGAAGAAAAGAAAAAGAAAGAACTTTGGTTAATTTTACTTCTTAAACTCATCTTCAAAATCATAGTTTGGAGCTTAAGTAAGACCTTTCGATTTTAGGTGTTGTCGGAACCTTATTGGGAAACGGATTTGAAACACAACAATCTTTAAGAATCACAAAACTCTGCTCAAGTCTCTTCAATATCCGTGTCAGAATAAGTGAACTAATACGCAAACCCTTATGACTATGAATCTATCTTGGACAGTGTGTGTGATATGTAGCTCTCCTCGGCTAAAGCGGTAAAAGTTAGTCTTCTCTAACTTGGCGACCTTAATTCCCCAATCCAATAACTCTTTCATCGAGAAGCAAGGTATTCCCATCTAAGTTTAAATACAACCAACTCAATAAGAGGAGGTGGAGAGAAGAATGGATGGCACCCATTGTAGCTACCTATCCTAGGATGCTTGACCAGTGTAGTCAAGTCATCCGGTAGCAGGCTCACATATATATGACTTTATATCTCAAGCTTGATTGTTGACTATACAAATACACACATACTTCAACAAGAATTTTATTTTCATTTAGGCCTGTCCACTTTTTTGGAGTTTTTTATTTTTCTATTTTTTTTGAATACTATATACATCATCATTTACATAAGGACTTTTTCCTCTTGAGCCGGTAGACTATCCCTCTTTTGAAGCTTTATTGCAACCCACAACCTCTATCTTTAGACCTCTTCGCTACTGGATTGGTTTGGGGTACAATGGTCACAAATGTGTGACTTCCGTTGTTTACATTGGCTTGTGTCTCATACCGGCAAATCCATCCCTCTATCACTTCAACTGAGGTGAGCAAAGTGTAAGGTGCATGCATGAAAGCTAGGTCATTATCAACAAGAGTCATGTGTGTGCTTCAAAATATTCTACTTAGGCAGTCAAGACGACACTGAACCAAGTCTCGTAATATCAAAGAATTAAGTCTACCATACCTGAAGCATCTCAATTCCAGTTCCTATAAGTACCTATGATTAAGTAAATTTAAGGTTCAACCAAGCTCCAATCTTCAAATTTCATTTAGAATTGTTTAATTATCAATACCAATCTGAAAAATACAAATGCAATGCACAATGCAAGGGAAATATTTTTGTGATGCAATTTTTTGATTTTGAACTTTTTATGGATTGCTGAAAAATCTTGCAAGTTTTTGAAAATATTTTTCAAATGTTTTGGAATTTTTAATTTTGCAATTTTTAGGGATTTTTCAAAATAAAATTTTTGGGAAAAGAAATAGTTAAAGATATTTACAAAGGAGTGTGTCTTGTTATTTAAAAGAGTTAAGTTTTCGGAATTTACAAGAATTAGGGTGAAGAATTTACACAAAGTTTTTATAGGTTTCTGAAGAATCTTTGTTTGCTTGAATTATGTACATAGCTCTCGAAAATATTTTTGCAAATATTTTGAAAACTTTATTTTGCAAACTAATTTGACAAATAATTTTTACAAACATTTACAAAATTTGAAAATCATTTTGTTGAGATTGTTCAAACAGTGTATATTGATTTTTCAAACTATTTTTGCAACCATATTTCAAACATTAGCAAAAAGATTTTTCAAAGCATTTTATTTCAAACAAAGAAAATAATTTTTTGTAGACCAAAAATTTTTTACACAAGTTGAAAACATTTTACAAAATATTTCCTAAATAGTTTTAAAAGATTTTCAAAAATATTTTCAAACCACTTTTTTCAAATATTTTGTAAAATATTTTTACCTTATTTATTAATCAATATATATAAAGAATTTTCTCATAGTGTGAGAAGGCTTAGAACTTTTTTTATATATAAAGAATTTTAATGAATTTTATATAAGTATGTTCTTTACACTTAATTAAATAGTCATTCTTACTGAAAATACGAAAGTATGAGTTATGGCTAAAGTGTATACAACATATATACGACCCCTCTATATTTAGAGAAAAAGAGAAGACATAACTCGTACTGAGTATAGAAAAGTATATACTACAACGACTGAATAAAGAATGAAATAAGAAATGAATGAATGAGAAGTCGACCGTCCCACTTATACTTAGGACGAAATAATCCTAAGTATAACAGGTTGTATCTACATGCAGGGAGGATCGAGGGTAGGAATAAACAAATAAACAGCTCGTCCTGTCTCCCCCTATACTTAGGGTAAATTATAGAAAGAATGTCAAAATTTGAGGAGACAAACGGGGGGATTAAAGAAGGAATACTCGTATACACTCGTCCACCTTATACCTAGGATGAAGCATATCCTAAGTATAACAATGATGAATGGGATGAATGAAACTTTCGGAAGAGTGAAAAAATTAAAAATGAAAAGAAGAAAAGAAGAAATTGATTTACTCAAAAATATTTTTGATCACTTTGTCTGAATCTCTAGATACTACGATTAGAATTTCTGCCTCATAGGACACCTTATTGGAGTCAACTACGGACAAAAAGGTATCATGTTCGAGGTAAGGCTTCAGAAGCCGTCCATTGATGATGAAGGGCCGTGCGTTAACTGACAATCCAGATATAACTATGCTCCCATTGTCATGTACGTGCTTCACTACAAATGGGTATATCCACTTGCTTTTCAACTTCCCTGGGGATAGTTTTAACTTTGTTGCAAACAACTAGACTTTCTGACATGGTTCGAAGGTCTTACAGTGGATGTGCTTGTCGCGCCACTTCTTGACCTTCTCCTTGTACATGAGACTTTTGTCGTATGCGTAGTCACAAAATTCAAGGAGTCTGTTCAGATCTTACTTCCTGTTCTTCCCAGCTTTTCTCTGGTAATGTCAATTTCCCATAAAGATTTGTAAATTAGCTCGACGGTCAAATGGCATGGCTTGCCATATACTGTGCGGTAGGGAGACATTCCCAGAGGAGACTTGTACGCAGTCCGATAGGCCCATAGAACCGAGTTAAGCAGTTGGATACCAGTTCTTTCTGTCTGGACGTACACATTTCTGGAGAATCGTCTTAGTTTCCCTATTCAAACTTTTTGCCAAGCCATTAGACTGCAGGTGGTACGGGAAGGCTACTCGATATTCAATGCAGTATTCCTAAGTCAGCTTCTTTACCTCTAAGTTGATGAATGACTACCCCCATATGATATGACAATTTTGGGGATTCTGAACCATGCAATGATGTTGTCTTTCAGAAACCGACAAATGGTGTGACTGCCAGCGTCTTGGGTAGGGATAACCTCCATCCAATGACTCACATAGTCAACAACAAGCAGAATATATTCATAGCCCTGACTGTTTAGAAATGGACCCATGAAGTCAATGCCCCATGCATTGAACACATCTTAAATCTGAATATATTTCAGGGGTATATTATCTCTCATTCCAATTATTCCACCCATTTTCTGACAATCAGTGCATTTCTTCACAAATTCTTCTACACCTTTGAATAAGGTTGGTCACGAAAGGACACATTATAATAATTTTATGACCTTACATCTTCCAGAATGGTGTCCTCCTGATTCTTGGGTGTGAGAGTGCCCGAGGACACTATGAACTTCCTCCCGAGGAATGTACCTCCTCCAGATGCAATCCTCCCCCTCACGAAAGAGATGTGGATCCTCCCACTGGAAGAAATAAATATCCAACAAGAATTTGTCGACCTTCCAATCTTGCGGAGTTATCTTGGAGAAAAGATAGTTCACAATATCAGTGAATCAGGGGAGCGAGGTGATTGACAGAATTTCCTTATCTGGAAAGGTTTCGGTGATTGGAATTATGTGCTGCTCAGGAGTGTTTGGCTCTAGCCATTTTGACAAGTGGCCTGCCACCACATTTTTATCTCTAGGTTTATCCGTATTTCAAGATCGAATTCCTGAAGCAGAAGGATCCACCTGATCAGCCTTGGTTTGGCATCCTTCTTGTCTTGCAAGTACCTGATGACAAAATGGTATGCGTACACAATTACTTTGGACCCAAGCAAATGAGATCTGAACTTCTCCATGGCAAAAAACGACTACCAGCAACTATTTCTCTGTGATAGTGTAATTCCTATGAGCCTCATCAAGATATATGTTGGCATAGTGAATAACAAAAGTAATATGATCTCTCCACTATCCTAGAACTACTCCAATGACATAGTCTGAAGAATCTGTCATGATCTCGAACAAAAGAGACTATGATGGTTGAAGGACATGGGCCTAAGTGATAATGACTTTCAACTGATTAAAGGCATAGAGGACTCCGGCATCTACAACAAAATCAACCTCCTTGCCTTGGAGCTCAGTCAGTGGTCGGGTGATTTTATTGAAATCCTTGATGAATCTTCTATAGAAGCTCACATGCCCAACGAATGATCGGACTTGCTTTAAGCTTTTAGGTAGCTCAAGCTTGGAAATAACTTCCACCTTTGTTGGATAAACCTCCATGCCATGCTTTGAGATGACATGGACTAGCACAATTCCCTCGTTTACCATAAAATGGCTCTTCTCCCACGAGAGCCCAAGTTGATTTCATAGCATCTCTTCATGATTCGGTCTAAATATGATAAAACTGATCAAAGCTGTCGCCATAGACTGAGAAATCATCCATAAATACCTCACGAAAACTACAAACCATCCCTGCAAATACTGTCAACATGCACCTCTGAAAGGCTGCAAGAGCATTGCATAAGCCAAATGGCATCCTGCGGAAGGCTTACGTACCGTACCGAATGGACATGTGAATGTGGTTTTCTCTTGATCTTCAGGAGCGATAGCAACCTTATTATACCCAGAGTATCCATCCAAGAAGAAAAAATACTCCTTCGTGGCCAATCTCTCAACGATCTGATCAATAAAGGGGAGTGGGAAATGATCCTTCTTAGTTGCTAAGTTCAAGCGCATGTAATCAACACATATGCGTCATGATGTAGGAACTCTGATAGCGATCTCCTCTCCTTTGTCATTCTTGACAATGGTGTTCCATGACTTTTTTGGTATGACATGCAAGGGACTCACCCACTTTGAAACATAGATGGGATAAATGAATCCTGCATCACACCATTTCATGATCTCATTCATAGCAACCTCCCTAAGATTCGGATTTAATCTTCGTTGGAATTCATGGGACGACTTGCTATCTTCTTCAAGGTATATGTGATGGGTGAAATTTTCCATCCAATAGCATTGCGATTTCTTTTTAGAACCTCAAGCAGACAGGATTCTTATTCCTGAGTCAGTTGGGAATTGATGATTACAGGAAACATATTTGGCTCGCTTGCAAGGAAGGCGTACTTCATGTTTGCTGGAAGCTGCTTGAGCTCTGGTGGAATATGTATTTTCTCAGTGGTAACCTCATGAACTGTGTAGGACATTGGTGGGGTTAAATCTGTCAACTAAACTCTATCCACCTTTGACTCTGTAAACTCTGAATGTAATGATGCACAAAAACTCTCAATGATGGAATCTTTCTCTGAGAAATATGCAATAATATCCTCTGCCTCTGCTACAGACAGGTGGCCATCAATTAATTCATTTGGAAGATCAGCGCAAATCTCATCTTCTAAGATAGAGGGGAAGTCGAATGTGCTATCCTCTCCTTCCTCGATAGAGAAGAATTCATGGGTCTCAATGTTATCCATAAAAGATTGGTGTCTCAGATATCTGCAAGAAAATCACAGTCTTCTCTCTTCTCTATATGTATACTCTCATCTGTTGTAGATTGTGATGCTTTCGGCACTTGAATCGTCTGAATGGATACCTTGTCATTGTTTGAGCAAAAGGTGATCTGTCTGCTGCCATAATCCACCGCTACTTTGGCTGTTCGGAGGAACAACCGTCCAAGTATTATCAGGGTACTCAGAAGAGGAGTGGATATGTCCATATTTAATAAAATGAAGTCCACATGGAACTGCATTCCATGAACGGTGATGATAACATCTTTCAAAATCCCTCAGAGCCGCTTAATTGAAGTATCTGCAAACCGCAGAATCATCTTTGTAGATTTGAGTGGTCCCAACCCAAATTCCTTCAGTAATGAAGTAGGCATTAGATTTATTGATGATCCTCTATCGAGAAAAGTTCGATCGAACTCTTGATCAAATATCATGCATTTGATGAGAGACACTCCCATGCCTTTCTTCTTGGTTGGGAGATTGATAATTGCATTTATGGTTGTCACCGTCAATATATGCTTCACATTTCGCTGTCTGATTCAGCACGGTTGTCTTTTGGAAGTGCATGCCTATTTAAGTCCATTTTTATATTTGGCAAGTATTTAATGGTCTGTATCAAGGGCATCTCAAGAACAAGATTTTGAATAATTTGCACAACAACTGGATCTGACAAAGATGTTTTCAAATTTTTATTTTTTTGGATTTTTCTAACACGTCTGGAAAAGGAATATTTGCAGACCCAAATGTAGAAATATTGTTCTTATTTACATCACTAAAATCTATGCCAGCATCAATATGAATAACATGATGATAAAAAAAATAGAAGCTTCATCCCTCCAGAGTGGCGGGCATCCCAAAATGACAGACCGGGTTCCTTTGACTGGCTTCAGGTTGGCTGCAGGTGTTGGCTTCTCCGTTGCTGGCTAGCTGGTGCCCTGGCTGCTGATGTCCTCCTTTTGTTGTTTTTGGCCTTTTTCATTTTTTGGAAATTTTCTGGTGCTTCTCCTTCCTCTTCCCCCTCACCCAATCATGTTGCTGGTTCGATTGATGTAGAAGAAGATGGTGACTCGTGTCTGGGAACTTTATTCTTTTCCTTCAATGTTGCATATGGCTACAACGTCCTACCTCTCATGAGAGTAACAATATTAGATAAAAATAAATTATGTACCTCTGACTTTGTAGGGTTTGATGGGACATCATGAACTACTTGCTCTCATTTTCTGAAATTGTTAGGGTTAGCCTCCACCTATGCCGGAATTGGGGTCTTGGCAGCGGTGAGGTCATCCAACTTCTGGCTCATATCTGCAAGGCTCTTGACAACCTGAGCCAAGCAGTCAAGGGAAAGGTTCAATGGAGGTGCCTCTGATGGTCCATCTTGCTGACCATGATGAGACTACGAGTGGTGTTGAGACTGCTGATAAGATTGCTGCTGGGAATACTGAGAAGGAGAATGGTATTGTTGATGCTGAGGAGGAGGTTGCTGATATGGCACAACCGTGTACTGTTTACTCTGCTGGTATTGCTGGTATTGCGGTTGTTGGCACTGATTCTATGTCCAAACCTACTTATATGACTGAGACTATTGGTGGTGAGGCTGATTGCCACCATGGACAATCCTCCCTCCTTGGTGTTGTGGGAACGTATGAGAATTTGCAGGCTGGCCCTGCTGAGGTCTGCCTGGACGGGACAACTACGCATCATTTAACCAAACTCCATTCACCTATTGAATGAGAGGCGGTGGAGGGGAGTATGAATTGGGAAGAATCTAGGGCTCTGGTTGGTATCCAACCAGCTCCTGCTGTGACTACTAAGGAGATGAAGGCTCTGGGATTTGCACGTAATATACATGCTGAATCGTTGGCTGCAGTAGACTCGACTGAGGAGGTTGGGGCGATGCTGGTTCCTTCATCTTAGCGGGAGTGGCAACCAATGCAGACACAGAATTGCAAGAGCTGATTGTACTTACCAGCAGCTTTAGCTGCTTGGTAATCTGATCAAATTTTTCTAAGTGTTGAGTCCACTGTTCAATCACAATGAGTTTTCTTAAGGTTTTGTGGTCGCTTTTCGATTATGTCCACCTTGGATAGATGGCTCCCAATAATGCTCAAGTTTGAGCTCTCATCCCTGTCCTGCTCGTGGGACTATGGCATATGTACTGACCTCTGTTGGGTGTGTGGTTGTCGTTGATATGGTCTATACGATAACAAAGCGGCCTCTCCTTCGACCAATTATTTGAATATCTGCCACACGATGTCCTCATCTTTATTGAAGTGTGAGCCACCACACGTGACATCCACGAGCTTTTGGCTCTAAACAATGAGTGCACCGAAGAAATGTTAGACTAGAATGGTCTGCAGAATGTCATGATATGGACACTTCTCTTGCAGCTCGGTAAATCTCTCCCAAGCCTCGTGAATGGATTCGTGGGCTACTTGGGAGAAGTTAGCAATGCATCCCAAGGGTAGAATTTGTGCAGAAAGGCAGACTTCAACTCTTCCCAAGTCATGATGACTTTCCCCAAGTGATTAATCCAGTGGAGTGCTTTATCTTGCAGGCTGAATGGAGATACCGTCATCTTCACCACTCCTAATGGGATGTTAGGATAGTGCGTCATTTCATAGATGTGACCACATTGTTGAAGGTGGATGTATGGTTCTTCATTTGAATTCCCACGGATGTTGGAAGGAGCACAGGAGTTGAGGCTTCAATTCAAAATGAGCATGGATGGTATGTATTTGTATCCATTCAGTAACTTGTCCCGCACTAGGGTTGTAGGTCTCCTTGAGAGTCGGCTTGGGCCACTCTCCCCTTGCTTCTTCTCCACCTCCATGGGATACACCTCATAGGTCTTCTTCTTCTTCACTTCCTCCTCTATTTTCTTGCCTCCTTCTCATGTCATTGAGCATATCCTCAAAAGAGACTTAGGCCAATGCCTGGTCGGTGAGTTGCTGTTGGATCTCCTGTATGAAGGCGAGGAGCTGTGCATTCACCACATTTTGATTGGGTTGTTGGCCTGGCTACTGTGGTGGTGGTTGTTGAGGTCCTTTACCTTTTCCCCCAGGAGCTATTTCTTTCTATGGATTTGACTCCGAATTTGATACAATCTGTGGCTCCAGATCAGGCTCTAGATCTGCACAAGGAATGATGTCCCGATCAGTCTGAATTGAAGCACCTGAGGTAAAAAAATCGTTCTATGTTAAGGTCAACGCAGAATTTCATTAAGGACGACGATGTATAAGGAGTGAAATCAATGGCCATCCACAATGGGTAGAGTTCAGGACAAGAGTGATCCCAGATTATTGGAGAAGATAGGGAGTCTGGAGATCGGTTCATGGAGTGCAAACTAGGTTCTCGAGAATTGCCCCAAATTATCAGAGAAGACGAGTGCATGGAATCAATGTGGGTGTTGGCGGAGTCCCGACTAAGCCATCCATTAATCACCATCTCGAAGTTCAATGTGGAGATCAAGAAGGGATGAATGATACGGAGGTTAATGAGGAATAAAAGGAGTGAAAAATAGTAGAATGACTGAAAGGCAAACAAGGGTCAACTGAGAATAAAAGAAGAGAAAAATGAGGGCAAAATTAGCACGAGTGTGTAGAACTTTTGATCTTGGACCTTAATCTAATCAAACAAATGCCATAAAAGTTTTGAATTCACCAACACAACCCAAGTGAAGCCATAAGAGTTTGGCTATTTTTCGTCTTTTCAATTTTATGGTTGCATTGCAGGCAAATCTTTTAACAAGTCCTTAAGTAAGTTAACCATATAAGAGCATATGTACTGCTAGGCGAGTACCTCATACTTCTACCACCTCCTTTGTAACTTGTGATCTGCACACTAAAAGGTCTTTGATCTCGTGCATGAGGGGCTTCATCCAAAGAATAGAGAAGGAAGCCAATAGGCGAAACCACTACTTCAAAGCAAGCTCGCAATGGAATCACCAATGAGCGTGCAAGGACCTACTAGGACGCAAACCGATGAGATAAACACACCTGTGAGGGCGTGGTCTAAGCTCAGTACTTCAAACCAATTCGATGTTCCACACAAGATGGGAAAACCGTCGATGACAAAGCCCTACTCGGTCACATACGATAGAAGCATCGATACTTCGTTGTCCCAAGTGATAATCAAAGTGGCACAAATCCTGGATTTGGGCTCTATCCTTAGGGGTCGTGCCTCGCACAGTCTGGAGTGTACTCGGAAGCAATGAGGGCTTTCTGAATCCAAAACAATGATGTCCATTACCAATTTTAATTAAGGTCAAGTTAATTTAGTAGTCCCTTTTTATTTTTTTGGTTTTCACTTTTTTTTTGATATTTTTCAAATAAATGTGCGTAACGACTTTTTGTATTTCTTTTGATCCTAAATGCGATATAAAATAGGGGGAAGAGAGCGAAAAAGCAATGCAAGTGGAGATGAAGATGAAAATCTCACCCTCGTCTAAAATAGTGCATGCAAAGTAAGAAGACCCACAGTACTTCCCAGTGCTCTCCATGCGGGAAGCAAGGCAGGATATATAAATATTTACATTATATGGCGGTATGCAAGGCGATAAAAGCACCCTAAACAAAAATTGATGTTATCAGGAAGAACCAAATGCAAACTACTCAAAATGGATCCAAGTGTTCGATCTTGGAAACCCCTCGATGCCCACCACAACAGGTCCGACAAGCGATGTATGGGGTTTCTCACGGCGTGCGGTTCCAAGTTCAAATAGTTTGAAATTTAATTTTTGACTAAGTCCAAGAGAAGTAATCTTAGGAACATGCTTCTATTAGGGTTTTGGACCTAGCTTACCGAATTAAACAATCCTAAATCTAGGGGCTCGAATCACACAAAATAAAGAAAAAACAGGGGAAAAAACACAAGAAACAGAAAAAATAAAGGCAAGAAACATGAAAAATTGCAACGAGGCCCCCAGGTAAACAAACACCCAGGCAATGGACATCACAGTGAAGAGTAGTGCACAAGTTATAACAAATAATAAATAAAATAAATGACACAGTCTCTCTCTCACACTCAAAATAAAAGAAGAAATCTAAAGGGTAAACTGCTCCTCTCCTTCTTTCTTTGTCCTCCTCCTACTCTCTCCAATTGGCATATGTAGAAAAGACCAATCCAGGTGTAGCTCGGGTGCGTCCGTCTCCTAAGAAGCGATCGTCATCACACGGTCCCTCGCAAGAAAGTCAACAAAGATATATTGATAAGAACAAATCAAATAATATCAAAAATAAAAGAACATCAAATGAAAGAAGAATAATGAGCAATATACACAACATGAAATGTTACAACATGTTGCTCCCCGACAATGATGCCATTTGTTCAACCACCCAAAATCTTAGGGACTATCTTGTTGTCCATACAAGGCGAGACCACTGAGTCACTGTGATGATGGTCCGAGAGGCTCAGGTTGAGCAACAATCAACCCATACTAGATAGATCTCAAGCAATCAAGAATAAATGTGTAAATCAAAAATTATTATTCCCTACAAAAAGTGTACATTGACAAACAGGGTAGGGGTCGAACATATGAAGCAAAATGTGGTACCAAGGTATATTATTTATAAAGAAATAATATGTATGTACATATATGTATGCACAATATCAATAAAGGTATGTGAGTTTTATGTGTGAGTTTTAAGTAAAGGAAAAAATAATTATTTTTTTGAAAACTATTTATTTATTTGTTTATTATTATATATATGTATTTATATAGAGATGTATATATAGTTTGGGGTAATATAATTTTAACTATATCTAAAAATAAACAAAAATAACAGAATAAAATATTTTTGTATTTTTATATTTTTCTACTATTTTTGTGATTTTGGGGGTATTTTTGCTATTTTTAGGTATTTCTAAAATCATAAAAAGTAAAAAACAATGACTAATTAAATATGCTGAATTGTTTTTAAGATTAAAAATAGCAGAAAGGGTCAAAATTTCTCCAAATCAATTTTAATATAAAGATAATAATATATATGAAATTACAGAACATAAATCAATATTTTTGAAATCTGGTGATTTTTTTATTTTTAAAGGATGTTGGAGCTTTTTAATTTTTGATCATTTTCTTATTCTATTTTTAGGGCTATTTGGTATGGAGTTGTAAAATACTATAATAAAAAAGTATATTTTTTGGATTTTTTTAAAAAAATTTTATATTTTTTGGTAAGTCAAATAGGGATAAAATGTGTTATTTTTTATTTTTAGTAAATAGAAAAATATCTAAAATGCAAAACTAAAACTATATCGTGAAAGTATATGCAAGCTGGCATTTAACCCTAATTTTTCATAATTTTTGGAGCATGTTTATCATTTTTAGAAATTATAAAAGCAAACACAAATTATGAACTAGCAAAGGAATAATTGCAAATATTATAATAAAAGTTAATGTCTACAATGCAAATTTCCCAAAATATTATAACTAATATTTAAATTTAACTATTGAACATGAATAGAAAAAGTTGCAAGGGCTTCTACATAAAATGCCCAGCTCACGTGGGACGATACGTGAGCTGGGTTGGACTAGACCCAAAAGTAATATCACTAAAGCACATGTGTTGATATGCAAATAATCCACAAAATAGTAAACTATCTAATTAGTTTATAGATGCAAATGAAAATATGATAAAAAGGGGGAGAGGTTTGCAATTTCCCCCCAACGGGCACCTGAACTAACGGGTGAGATCCACCCACTTGGATATGTGGCGCACTGAGGATG
Source organism: Ottelia alismoides (assembly GCA_037367405.1). Lineage (NCBI taxonomy): Eukaryota > Viridiplantae > Streptophyta > Magnoliopsida > Alismatales > Hydrocharitaceae > Ottelia > Ottelia alismoides. Next base: position 1,366,795 of record JAZKJV010000970.1, read on the forward strand.
CACGATGATGCTTCGATGGCTACAGTTGCGATTAGATCTCACGGACAAGATCGATGGTCCTGGGCTCTTCGATCTGACGCTAGCTGCTTGCTTAGGATAAGGAGCACGGTCGAACGACTATAGATGCACCTAGAAGAACATGTGATGAACTGGGCACTGGGCTACTTCGATTGGCACTATCTTCCTCCTACGACCTCTTCTGACGCTGCTAGGATGGAGGGACTGATGCTGGAGGTGATCCGTAGCTCGAGGAAGCCTCTACAAGGTCTGGGGCTCACTGATCGAGCCCTGAAGCTCTATGGTTTTTGGAGGTGCTCTCGGGGTTCGAATGAGGCTCAGATGCTCTCCACCAGACTTGTAAATTGGTGCATAGGAATGACAAGGCAAAGGGCGACAGGCTTGGGCTATTATTTGGTGGAATCGAGGGCGGAATGAAGGATATGGCGGTGCTCCGACGATGATGGCAGAGGGAGCACCGACACCTCGATTCAGTGCGTGAACTGAGGGGGAAATGGGCTATATGTGTAAAGAATACGATGAGAAATGAGGTGAGGGCGAGAGATGGGTCGATCACGGGTTGGATCACGATGAATAGAACCTAGAACTCAAGCTCCAAGTGTGTGCGATTTTTGGATTTCCTCTAAACCTACTAATCAAAATTGGAAAGTGAAGACAAAATAGAAATCTACGCTACAATATTACTTAGGAACTGAAGATAGAGGCCTCGATTCGATGGGGATCGAAGAGGCGGAGCTCCACCGCAGGTAGCTGGATCAGATCCGACACCCTTCCTCGCTACAGATCGGAGCTACGTGCTCCTGTCACCAACGTGTTGCTCCTGTGAATGATCTGAGGGGTTAGGATTGGCTAGGAGAGATCAAATCCGAGAAAGGAAGCGGCGGACCAATATTTATAGGAAGAACACGAGGCTTGCTTGCGAGGCATAGGTCTCTCGATTCGATGGAGATTGATCGAATCTAAAGAATGCGCAGAAATAACTGGCGATCAATCTCTATGAATTGGGTATCACGCTAAGCCAGAACATGATGGAGATCAGCAGATAATTAGGCAAAAACATGGGTTCTGACAGATTGGTAAATGAGGAAGAGAGGGGGGGGGGGATATTGACTAGGGTCAACAATGGAAGGTTTCTGGTTGGTCCACGTGGACCAACCAGAAAGAAGAGAACACGGAAATAATCATAAAATCAATAAATAATAGTAAATGATTTTATTATTTTTAGGTTATAAAATAAAAAATGTATTTTATGTAGTATTTTAATCCGATTTTTATTTATTTTTATGGATTAATTTATTGTAAGTTACTATTTACTAGTGTACTTATAGGTTTATTTACCTATATTTTCTGTAATTTATTTTTATTTTGTATTTTAGATTTTATTATTTTATGAACATAATTTATGTATTTACAAATTGTTTAAATATAAATATATTTTAATTCTATTTTTCTGATGTTATTTGTACCCATTAATAAATTGATGTATTTCTTATATATGTATACATATAGTATATTTATCTATATATTTTGATAGATCATTTTATTTTAGTGTATTTTATGGTTTTATTGTATTTTAAATATGTATATATTTTACAAAGAATATTTACAAAATTATAAAATATAAAATTATAAAAATTAGAAGGAATAAATAAAATGAATGTTTTATTCAGGTATATTGTACAATATGGGTCCAAAATCTAACTTTTGCATCTTAACTCCAATTTAAAGAAACACTTTAATTAATTAGCTTATTAAAAGTTGTATACAATTAAAGATGATTTTGGTGCATTTTGAGTTCATATGGAGAAAATATGGGTCTCGGAAGTTTGGGTTTTGGAATTTTATTCTGAGTTTATATTGTACAATTTGCATTATTTTTGTGTGAAATCAATTTTGTAATTTTTTATGTATTTTCATCTACAACTTTCATAAACAATACTCCTTTATTTGAGGTATGTATAATAAAGAATAAAATGGGTCCCAAAAGTGGATTATCAAAGAGTAAAAATTAGGGTTTTCATTGTGTTTTTGACCTTTATCTCCCCCTACTTTATTCCTTGTTGGCCCGATTATCATGATGTCTAGGTATAGGGGTTCAGGATCATAAATTACCTTAGGAATTTTATTTCTTTTTCATTTATTTGATTTATTCTTTATTTTGGCTTGAAACAATGTATTTATACATTGCTTATTTAATAAAGAATGAGGGTTAATTTATGCAAAATAATGATATATACATATATTTAGCTAGGGTTTAAAGGCCAAAATAAAAGAATAAAGGTGATGAAATGGAGATTCATCAGGCATCTCTCACAAGAGCAAAGCGAAAACAATGCAAAATTTGTAACAAATAAACACTGGACATGATTCAGGAAATTACCATTCAAAGTCAGGAAAGGATACAAATTAATGTAAGTAATATGTCTTCGCTCTTAAATTTCGATAATTTATTATCTTTGTAAGTAAATATTAATATATTAACTTATTTAAGGGCTCATAATCTTCCACGGTCGCCTCGCTCACCGTTTTTTGAAATAATTATTGCATTTCCATATTCAATTATAAATCATTGTGTTAATATCAAAAGAAAACAACAAAAGACAACAAACTTACCATTTGGGTGGTATTGGCAATGATGTATAATTGATCGCTCAATTTCTGATATTAGTTGGCACCCACTGTAATCAGTGCGAGAAACATTAATATCAAAAGTTTAAGATGTAAATAAATACAAATCAACATCAATAATTTCACTGAAATTAGTATTTGAAATGCACACCTCAATTGGAATTCCATGTTCGTCAATCATCTTTTGGTGTTCATTATGTTCTTCAACTTGAAGAACTTATTGTTGATTTTTCTTAATCAATCTTCTTTTCTTAGGTTCATTCTTTTCCTTTTTGGGGCTATGTATTGCAGTTTTCACTCCTTTCAATTTTCTTCTAGTCTTCACCCTTTTGATAGACTACTAGGAGAGATGTATCTCTTGCTTCTGGATTTCTTTTATACAACGTGTGCTTCAACTGGGACATGTTTCAAGATTCAGTAATGTCCAAATCAAAAGTGAGAGTTGCATCCTTTAGACTTTGTTATTTTTCAATTTGAGGCTGATGCTGAGATGCCATTTTTGGACTTTCTTCGATCTTAATAGTAGGCTGAGGCTGAGATGTTTTGGAGTAAAATTCTCCAAACCGTTTCTTTAAAATTGATATTTCAAGTTTGAGGCTACCATTCAATAACCTCCATTTAAAATCCTCAATCGTTGGAAGTTGTGGCATGGTAACCTCCAATTCTTTGATCTTCATCATGCATGCTTCACAATTACACTCAATCATCTTTGAATTTGGAAGAGATTTATGTATGGACGTTGTCGAGCCATCTTCAATGTGCTTTGAATGTGGAGGAACCATATGTAAAGCATATATTTGAAACAAGATCTTCGGAATTAAAATTTTCATTATCAAACACGAATTCATTGGCATCGACTTTGAAGATTTCTTTGTCGTCATAAATCAAGTCAATAATAACCTACAATAAGCAATTCGGGAGTAATTATTAATTCATTACAGAGAAATGATTAGTAAGAGATAGAGAAGCATCTGTAACACGTAACAATATCTTAGTAAAAGAAGGAAATGCAATCCGTAACTCGGAATAATCATTAAACAGAGAAATGATCTGTAAGAAAGTGATAAGCATCAATATCATGTAAAAAATTATTTGTAAAAGAAGGTAAAAGAATCAATAACTTAGAACAATTATGTAGACAAGCATAACTAGTAACGTGATTATTTCTATTAGTAACAATGCACTCTTTTATAAGTAATAAGAATGTGTTACATGAATAAATTAGGGGGTTGTTCGGTAGTAATCCAAAAAAGAGAAATAACTAGTAAGAGAGAGTTAAGTATCAGTAACATGTAACAAATTGTAAGTAAAAGAAGGTAAAGGACTCATTGATTTGATTTAGAACAATTATAAAAATAGACATGACTAGTAATTTAGTGATGCTATCAATAACAATGCACTCTTTTTACAAGTAATAATAATGCATTACGATGGTAAATAAGGGGGTTGTTTGACAGTAATTAAAAAAAGAGAAGTAATAAGTAAGAGAGGGATACACATAAATAACCCTTAGGTGTATAAGTATTTATGACCGAAGCTATTTAACTTTCAATAAGTAAATATCGAATACTTGTCTCATCTTAATTCTTACTATTGATAAAAAATACTATTTTGATGTAGTGTTATTTACAAATTAGACACTCATATCTGACGATCATCTAAGTTGATTGGTTGATCAAGAGTGATTTTGCAAGGACTTGTCCATTTCCTTATCCATGGCAAGAGGTTGTGGTTCAAAGTATGAGTTGAGAAACAATGTTCAAATGCTCATGCCAAAAATGGAAAAAATTGGAAGAAATAAGTACTACTCATGGTATTAATCAAATAGTTTCAATTAACAACATTCAGAAACTTACATATAGACATGCGGCACACCCACTTAGGCATCCAACGACTACTTTTCCAATAGATGAAGCACACTTCTTCATATTCTCAACGATGCCGTCCATCAGTTACATTATCATGTTACTAACAATATTGGGTCAATTGAAGAGATGAGTATATTCAATTGAGTCTATATAGTTTAGCAAAATTCTTGTGAAATAAAAATTAGTTTTTGGAAAGAGAAATGTACAAGACATCAATGCAATCAAACATGTAACACATGTCCTTACAGACTGGTCATCATCTAGGTTGTGTAAGGACTCGAGGGTGTCACAAATGTTATGACGATTTAAGGATACACTTGATTGAAAAATTACTTCATCAACATAACTAGGCCACTCAAAGGAATGACTAAGAATATGAATGTCGAAGCTAGATGAGGGTAACCCTAAGATTAATCCTATTCATGGTATGAAATTATGATATCTTTTTCTCCAAATTTGAATCTCGTATTTCCTAATATTTTTAAAACAATGTGGTCCAAAACATGATAGTTGATGTTGAGTTTTGTAATAGAAACCACCATAGAGAATGCTGATTTGTCCATCAATTCCTTCTGCTTTTCTGCCAGCTTATTCTTCCAAAGGTATGTGACAAATTGCTTAATGTAGCATCGACGTGAAGGGGGCTGATTTAAATTAAAACCGACTCGCACATCACAAAAGCATGAAAACTACCACATATGCGATCAAGGTCTACTACTCATATAGTCAACAAGGCAGCGAAATTTAATTTTTTGATGAAATCACATGACATGGAAACCATTCCCATGTTGCTTCATCTTTATCACAAACAAGTGTTAGGGTTGCCTCTTGTAGCGTGATCGTGATCCTCGTATTTCTAAACAAAGAGGCCTCTTATTTCAAGTACGATCTGACGTAGACAACACTTGTGGGCGCGTGGATGAAATCCATGCCTACAATCCTTTATGACAATTTGAGTCGAGAATATCTTGATTTCATCATATGAAATCCATCATCTTCCTCGCGAACACGAAGCATTGAAAAAGATGGAGATCCATGAGCAGTTGATATCCGAAATCCAACATGTGATTAATTAAAGAAGACAGTTGTCGGTTGTAGACAGAACCGTGGAGATCAGATTTCGATTGATCAAACAGAAATCAATAAAATATGAGAGAGAGATAATAAGCAGCTTCTCTCTCCTATTTTATTTACACTTTAATATTTATTCAGGTAAGTGTGCCTAGGTCAAACTCGAGGAGGCAGAATGACCGTACGACATTTTTGATGAAGGAAAGGAAATCTCAAGAATTTTACTATCTTCTTGATTTTACAACAAACTCAAGAAACATTCAAAAATTACACTAACTTACAAAAATCAAAGCGATGAAAATACTCGATTAAAATCCGCGAAAAAATACAAGAAATGTTGCTAGGGTAGTTGCGTAACTACCCTAGAAAAATCAAAGAAAATGACAACACTATAAAGGTCCTAAACACCTCTATAGCTCCGGGGTAGAAATCAAAGAAAATAAACTTGTCCTGTTACAAAAAGGTCCCTGACAGGGACTGAAATGCAAAGGAAACTAACCTAAATGTAATTCTTGGAAATCTGTGGAGCGAGAATAGAATCCAGGAACTCGTTTGGGTTTAGTGCGCAAAATTTCTACCCCTTCATCTGACGGCGGAGATTAGAAGCTTCAGGCGAATCTGGGTCATCTGTTCTGGACATGTGGCGTGATTCTACGCTTCTTGGCGATCTTGCTCTGTTCTTCACTTTTGTGCGGATGCAACGATGGCATCTTCTTCTACGAATTATCCTCGTCGATCATCTACGTGCTTTAGCCTCCTGTAGGGGTGTAGGAGAAACCTCTCGAGCTCGCTTGCGGTTGAATGAGCTCTGAGGTGGCGAAACACGGCAGTGGAATGCCAAAGAAGATGACAGTCCGGAAAAATCCGGCAGTTGATGAAGAATCCTCTTGATCTGATTGTTCTTCAAATAGTTTGAGCTCTAGATGATTAGTTGATACTCCAAATTGAATATGGACATGCAAATAAGTTTTGTATGCTCGATTCACAAAAGGAATCGACCAAGAAGTGAAGGTTTTGTAGATCTAGAACTCATTTTCGGGAAATGTATAAGCGCGAGAATACGATAAATGGAAGATGGATTTGGGGCGAATTGAAGAGGATTTGAAGGGCATGAGTGGTGTGCGTCTAATAGAGATGATTAAAGTCTCTAATTACACGATTAGGTAACCTAATAAAGGCATGAAAAATGAGGAAGAAAATTGAAAAGGGTAAATGAGTACCTATGAGTAGCAGGAGGTATGCTCCCGTTGGTAGTCGCTCGACGGTCAGTGGCCAGAGCTATACGTCGCTGCTGCGGCGTTGCAAGGCATTGCTTCAACCTTGGAACTCTCCCCCGATCTTCCCTCTTCCACGCAGGCACCTCAAGGGGAGCTGTCACCTCCGGAGCAAGGCTGGACACGATGATGAAGGTGGGGTGATGGCCATGACTTTGCTGGAAGTAGTTAGCTTAGGAGAAGTTGGTTGGAGATGGAGATTTGGAGATGGTTTTATTGGGAGATCCAAGGGTGTTAGTTGGTGATCGACGACCGGCGTGGATGGTAGTAGTTGGAGGAAGAAGATGGAGGGTGGAGATCGGAGGTAGAGGTAATGAGGTGGCGTGTAGAAATAAATGAAATTAGGTAGTTGGAACAGACCACTGGCCTGCCTTCTTGAAGAGGAAGGCACCATGTGTTGACACGTGTCAACACTTGGTTGGCTAGTATCAATAAATACCTTAGAATATATATAATAGTAGATAAAGTTATTTTAAATAGTTGTAAAAATGAAAATTATAAATAATTAATTTATCTAAATTATGTTATAATTAATTTTAATAAATAATAAATATTTCATGAAATATAAATATTATATTACTAAATAAGTATAAATAATACTTAATAAATAGGTTTTAGATTTTTAATTTAATAAATTACTAAATAATAGATCATTCTTATATTTTATAAATTGTTAGGTTAATAAATAAAGTATGTACGAATTTTTATAGTTTTTAATAAATTATTTTATGTATTTTAATAAATATAGATATAAGTGATGTAGTTCAAATTTACCTGTAAATTAGGTTTTTTTATTTATTTAAAATAACAAATAAGTTCCAAAAATTATGAAATACATTAGGGTTAAAATAAAAGATCAAAAAATAATTAGAAATTATAAAATTATTAAAATGATAAATAATGTGTTCTAGATAAAATAAATAGTCTGAAAACCAGTTGTGGTTAGGTCCCAAAACCGACTTTTTGCAAACGGACTTTGATTTTAGTGAAACCACCTTCATTAATTAGAGAATATTATTTTATGAACTTTAAAGGTGAGTAGAGTGAAATTGGAGTTCATATGAGAAAGCTATGATGTTCGGAAGTTGGGATTTTGACAATTTGCAAGTTGGATTTCTTGGCATATATACAAGATAATCTTTAATTTATTTTTATATTTTTCTATACATTTTTAGAAATAATTAGGAGAAGAGTTTGGCGAAAAATATGTTAACACGAATTTATTAAAAATATTTAAAGTATTTATTGGATAATCGATGAAGAATGTATGAGATGCAAAATTAATTATTTTTATTTGTTTTCTTCCTTATCTCCCCTTATTTATTTGTCGGCCAATCCATGTTGACTTGGTCTCGGAGATTAGGTTATAAATATACCTTTCAGCTATATTTATTTTTACAAGTCATATTGTACACATATACATATCTACAATTTGCCTTTATTTTTATTTTCTTTATTTTTATTCTTTTATTTATTTACGTGATTTTAATGCATTAAAGTGCATTTTTTATTCATGAGTGGGATTTTTATTAAAAACCGGAAATTAATGGATATTTACATGTATTTGTTAAGGGTCTTAAGACAAAATGCAGATAAAATGTTAATGAATCATGGATTCATCAACCCTCCATACTTAAACTTTGCCAGTCCCTTAGCATACATTTATTTGGAAAATAAGGGAGAAATAAAGAAAGTTAGAATGTTTTTCCTAAACCAATTCATGAGAACAAACGGAGGACAAAGCTTGATCGGGTCTAAAACAAGCATTTTGTCGGAGCCTTAACTAGGATTAGGATTTTAGCCTCAACAATCCTCAAGTTCCACAAATCCTTGTTTAAGTTCACCTCAACATCCAGTTCAGATCCACCCATCCATATCACAAACTCTATCAACCTTGAAATCAATCTATACTGTGTGTGAATTGTTTTAGCTCTTCCTGCTGTGAAAGAAGCGAAGAAAGCGCACATCCCGGTTATACACTCCCATTGGTTCCTAATCCAGCTACTCTTTCCTCAGGGAGGGAGGTATTACCTTCTAAGGTCAGTTCATGATGTATCCGCAGTTGCGTATAGAGAGAATGTGGAAGAATGAGAAAAGAACTGGAGTGCGACAAGTGTAGACACATCTCCTTGTGAAGCCCAGCCGGTGTAGCTAAGTCTCCACTAAGGTGTGCAGGTTTTTTGGTGGAAGCTCGGACCATTGTGGTCGTATTTGTATTTGGTGGCTTCTTCTTTGAGTTGGCTTTGTAATGTTTCTTGCACTGCATTCATCTTTTTGTACCTCGGCGGATATATCATCTTTTCATTCCGTCCATTTTTTGAGGTCCTCAAAAAATTGTGCCAGCAGATCCTTCCCTCATCCGAAGTGATTATTGCAACCCCAATCTCTCCCATCTTTAGATGACATCGCCACAAACAAGGATAGAAATGCACTGCCAAGATGGATTTCCCTTCGCTGCCCCTTGCAAGTCGAGCTAAGTGCAAGGTGCATGTATCCAAAATTGGTTCACTGATGAAGAGTTAAACGAATGACACCAAGTGTTCTACTTAGGCACTTTTTGAGTTGACTTCCCAAACATGGTCTCACAGAACCCAAAGATTTAAGTCAAAGACCCAAAGAGTCCAAATTCCAGTTCCTAACTAGGCTCTTTACAATGGAAGTTAAAGATTGCAATCAAGCTCCATCCTTTAGACTTTTCTCAATATTTAGTTCTAGAAATCAAACTTATTCTGAAAAATGCTAATGCAAATGCAACCATGTTTTTGTGAAGTATATTTTCTGAAATTTACATATTTTTATGAATCTTAAGAATTCTTTATATTTTTTATGGATTTTGTGATTTTTATAAACAAGTTTATATACAAGAATTTTACAAGATAAATTACCCATATTTTATTGGATTAAATAACTAATGGATTTTACAAATTTTAGATACAAAAGATTTTACAAGGATTAAATGAATTTAACACATATTTTAATATATAGGATTTTAAATAAGTGTTATACATATTTTAAATACACATTTTAAATTAAGAATTTTAAATAAGGATTTAAAGCATATTTTATTTATTTACAAGGATTTTATAAATAATTTAAATAAATAGGTGGATTTTAAATTACCCTCACCCACTTTTTATGGATTTTATAGATATAGAAAATACATAAAAGTACGGGTTATGGACAAAAGTATATATACAATATATGCACCCCCTATACTTAGCTTGTGCTATGTCCTCATAGCGTCAAAAGAGAAAAAGGGGTACATAACTCGTGCTAAGTAAAAATGGGTGAAAAATAACAAAAGAATAGAAGTCAGTCGACCCCCCTATACTTATGATCATGTCATCATAAGTATAGTGGAAAAAAATGAGGTGACTGAGGAAAAGAATATACAACCGAAGGAACAAAAGAAGAAAGAAGAACAAAATCACTCGGTCCCCCTATACTTAGGATAAGGCATCCTAAGTATAGAAAAGAGTATGTGGCCAAAATTAGGGACCAGTACTTAGAGTAAAAGAAAGGATATATAAAAGAAAAGTAAAAAGATCAAAATCGAAAATCAAGAATCAACGGGCAATCTGTCCCCCCAATACTTAGGATCTGGTATCCTAAGCAAATAAGATGACCAAAAAATAAGGACGATTGTGATCTACGAAGGATATATAGATGCGTACTCCAGAAAAATCGAATGGCTTCACAGGTCTTTGTACATGATGGAATGAAGTGGAAGAGTAGTCATGCATCCTGTACAAAGTAGATCACTTCAACCAGGGTCGTACTGATTCTTCTGCTTTTTATATATCATTTTTATATTTATTATTTTATATGTTAATTAATAAAGTATGTGCGAATTTTTATTGTTTTTAATAAATTAATTTGAGTATTTTAATAAATATAGATATAAATTATGTAGTTCAAATTTACCTATAAATTAGGGTTTTGATTTATTTAAAATAATAAATAAGCTCTAAACATTATGAAATAAATTAGGTTAAAATACAAGATCAAAAAAATAATTAGAAATTATAAAATTATTAAAATGCTAAATTGTATGCTCTAGATAAAATAAATAGCCCAGAAACCCAATTGTGGTTAGGTCCCAAAACCAACTTTTTACAAACGGACTCCGATTTTAGTGAAATTACCTTCATTAATTAGATAATATTATTTTATGAACTTTAAATGTGAGTAGAGTGAAATTGGAGTTCGTATGAGAAAGTTATGATGTTCGAAACTTGGAATTTTGACAATTTGCAAGTTGGATTTCCTGACATATATATAAGGTAATATCTTTAACTTATTTTTATATTTTCTATACATTTTTAGAAATATTTAGGAGAAGAGTTTGGTGAAAAACATGTTAATATAAATTAATTAAAAATCTTTAAAATTTTGGCATTTTTTGGATAATTGATGAAGAGTGTATGAGATGTAAAATTAAATATTTTTATTTGTTTTCTTCCTTATCTCTCCCAACTTATTTATTTGTCAACCAATCCATGTTGACTTGATCTCGAAGATTAGGTTATAAATATACCTTTCAGCTATATTTATTTTTACAAGTCATATTTTACTTATATACATATCTACAATTTGCCTTTATTTTTATTTTCTATATTTTTATTCTTTTATTTATTTATGCGATTTTACTGCATAAAAGTGCATTTTTATTCATGAATGGGATTTTATCAAAAAGTGGAATCTAATGGATATTTACATGTATTTGTTAAATATTTTAAGATAAAATGCAAACATAATGTTAATGAATCATGGATTTGTCAGCAGTCGATCCAGCAGCAAAACGGCAACGCGACGATGTCAGCACTCTCCATAATCCCTAGAGTGGACAGTCACTTGGGGTTGATGTGGATATCTATGGACGTGTATATAGAGGGAGAGAGAGAGATATTTTTATGCAACCATTGCATTCCATTCAATTGAAGAGGGATATGGTCAACCTTTCTTTTATAACAAATTAGATGTCCATGGATCTCAATCCGTGTGCACACATAATCAATAGTGTAGAATAATTTGTACTTCCAAATCAATGTCCTAGATTTTTGTTGCAATAATTTGCAATAACAATTGATTAATTTAAAGAAATAAAAAATATTAGAAACTTTCTTAAAAAAATTTAATTCCTACTAAATCAATTTCATGTGGAATAATATGAAGGAGGAGAGCCTCCTTCACCATTAGGGTGGACAATCACCGTGGATTCATTTTCCATGTGGTCATCCACTGCATATGAGGAATGGAGCTCTCTTCTTTCCTTATGGATGGGATTCTCAAATCTCACCATATTTTCCACATGCTTGCAACAACTTTTATTGCTAGAATTTTTGTCAAAATAATTCCAAATTATTTTGTGAAAATTCCAATGATGCCATTGATAATTATAAATAATATCCATCCATCCAATATTAAATGTAAATCAAATTTACATTTAATTGTATAATGTGAATCCAATTCACATTTAATTGTATAATGTGAATCCAATTCACATTAACTTATAAATTGTATATCATATTTACAACTAAATCTCTCTTATGATATTATGAATCATAATCATAATACTTGTAATTATTATGGATAGTGTTATCTATATTAATCATATATATGATAATTTAATTTAATTTAATTATATCAATTCTCTCTCTCTCTCTCTCTCTATATGTCTAAATAATGTGAATCATATCCACATTATTAATGATCATTAAATCATATTTAATCATCAATTTTTCAATGCTCAGATGTTGTCAACAATCGAATTATTCTTCAATTTTTTCAAGAGTGCCTTCTTGTCACAACCCCAATTCCGAGCTGTCGGATCCTACCATATCCGGATCTGGTTACTCAATAATAATTTATTCAGCAATCATAACTAACATTCAGAAATAGATTGCGATTAAAAATATTCAGAAGGAAGTATTTCAACACTTTTTCATTCACAAAACAAAGTTCACATGATACATTGTCCCACTATAACCATTTGCATGTACATCAGCTAGAAGGAAACACACAAAAAGATTACTAACTACGTTACAGAGTAAAGCTACTGTGGTTGGCTGGATGACTATGTTAGTTGGCTGGATTATTAAGGTCCTTGTGCTGGCTCACCGACACCTGTTGGGTTTTCCATAAATCATAGGATAACAATTAGCGAGTGCTAAGCAACAAAGAAGAGAAAATCAAACAAATGTGTATTTTTTCAAAACTTGATATCACAAAAAGATTCATTAATTCTCATTAGTTTAATTCCTATTCATTTCTATTCAATGTCAGGGATTAGTCCAGGGAATTACATCACCACTATATGGACTCCGAAGTTGTAGACACTTCAGGATTGGAGATTGCGTTGATCTGGTGAACTTATGCCGCCGTGCATTGCCTAAACCAATCCTCCAATACTACCCTGACAAATTCCTTTTCTTTTATTATTCAAGATCTCAAACCCTCAACCTAGCAAACAAAGAAGCACACCGTCCTTGAGGACTCGGTAGCTTAAAACCTCAAGCTACCTTTAATCACATAAACCGATGGCTTTAAGAACATGTTATCGTAACCCATCCGCTATCAAACCACCCGTGCCTCCACATGGCATGCCAACATCTTCCATCGTTCAACCCTAATATATTGGCACTTGGTACCACATGTTGCAAATCATTCATTTCGTGTGCATTTATCAAAACAAGGCAACCGTGTACCACCTAGGTAGGGTCACACCAATACGGGTTGCTTCCGACAAACCTACAGGTTGCATGCCTGACCTGTAATTCTACTCGCAGTCATTTCTTAACGTAACACACGAACCTTTTCAGGATCCAACTTAATACACAACAATTCCCATGATGTAATTCTTTTGTTAATTCTTCGATTTGCATAATCATCAACATTGAGTATAGCCTCACATACATATTAATTCATATATTCATATACTCATATTTATGCTCATTTTAACTTTCAAACGCTAACTTTTCAAGCCACTGCATCAATTCAATTCTTAGACCTTATTTTGGTAAGCAACTTTTCATATTTTCTCAAAATAGCCAAATTAGGGTTCTTCACAGTAAGGAACATTAAATCAAGAATCTCAACGATCTCATATGAAAACCCGGCAACAAAAGGAAGGATTTCGTTACCTAATCGAGCTCTCTCTCGCATATGTAGTGCTTTATCATGATTCTTTTTCAAAAAGGTTGATTTATAGCTCCTGAAATGATTGAATTTCATTTTCGTATCAAAAACGCTAAGGTGCCAAGAACATGAAGAACTTGAAGAACACATGAAGAACATGAAGAACGTGAAGAACATATTTTTCTCTTACAGCAGAGCTTCCCCTTAAACGGGTGATATTTCTAGGAAAATTTCAGCAGAGTTTCCCCTTATATCGAGACATAATTCTATAAAAATTTCGGCAGAGTTTTCCTTTATATCGGGACATATTTTTATAATAATTTCGCCAGAGTTTCCCCTTATATCGGGACAAATTTAAAAAATGGAAAGATTTTCCTCTATAAAATCTCTGAGAAAGAAACAACAACGAATACGAAAGAATATAATCAAACAGCAAGAGCTGAAGAATTGGTAGACACCACGCATCTTAGGTGAGTGAAGGTGTGGCGAATCACAGGGTTCACTGACGTTCATAGCTGCCCGCTCCTAAGTAGTGTATTACAACGATTTCTCCATCAAAATAACTATAAAAGCGGAAAAAAAAGTATAAAACAATAAGCAATGGAGAATCGGTAGACATCACACATCTTAGGTGAGTGAAAGTGTGATGAATCGCATGGTTCATTGACGTGCATAACCACTCACACCTAAGTATGGTGTTACACAGAATTCTACTTGAACCATAACAGAAAATGAATCTAAAAGAAGGAAGAATCGAAAACAAAGCTAGAAGTAGATGAATCAAAAACCCTAGATCAAGTTCGAGCATACTTACAAAACCAACTAGGAGAGGATCGTACCTTACTCCTCCTCATTCTCTCAGCAGTGCTTCGCTAGCGCTCCTTCCTCACCTCCCACTCCTCCTCCCGACCTCTCAACCCTAGCCTTTGGGGTAGTGGTGGTAGTGGAAATCGTAGAGAATGAGTGCGTGGGGGGCTATTTATAGGCTCCAGATAACTGCTAACCATGGTTAGAAAACCATGGTTTAGACCTTAACCGTGGCTAGCGGCCCATGGTTTCAGACCACGGTATTGGCCAAAACTTATCCAAAACTTAGGTCTTAAGTTAGAACTATCTAGAAGACTCTAGATTCACTAATGACGCTTAATTAGCGCTAATCATGATTAATTTTTACTAATCGTGATTTAACCTTCGCGGATTACGCTTAACTTTTGCAAACCATAGATTAGTGTTCGCTAATGGTCATTAACGATCCTCAATCCGTCATTAGTTTCTTTAATCATATTTAATTAGTTTTAATGACGGTCATTAAGAGTCAATGACGTCTTAAATATCCTTACCTCTCTTTCTTCCGAAAATCATAACAAATCGAAACAAATTCAGATTCACACAAATCAAATTCCATTGGTTTCCTCTTAACAAGCCGGATCTTATGATATAGGATCCGAGAGACGACCAAGTTCAAGGCTTTACAATTATAAAAACCTTAAAGGAAGTCTCGTCCTTGAGACTTACAGTGTAGGCATAACAACCTTAAAGAGGATTGAAACCATACAACCTTAAAGAGAATGAAAGTCCTATTATTTTTTTGATTTTTTCGAAGGTACACACAATACATAGTGCTATCACTCAAATAAGTAGGGGTATTTTTCTCTCATTTCTACCTCAGGTTCTCATGTGACTTCTTTAAACTCTTGGTTTCGGCACAACACTTTAACTAGAGGTACCTCTTTATTCCTTTAATTTTTGATATCTAGTATTTGCACAGGTATTTCTAGGTATGTCAAGTCTGACTCAACATGCAGATCATACTTTCTCAGATTTGATACATGAAAAACATCATGTATTATCGAAAGATGTGGAGGAAGTGCAAGTCTATATGTGACTTTCCTAATCCGATGAATAAATTCAAAGGGACCTACGAACATGGGTTCCAACTTCCCATGCAATCCAAACCTCTGAACTCTCTTCATATGTGATACTTTTAGGAATACAAAGTCACCTACCTTAAACTCAAGGTCTCTTCGCCTGATATCACTATAGCTTTTCTGGCGACTCTGAGCAGTTATTAGTCTTTTTCTAGCAAGCTCTACAGCTTCCCGTGTCTCCTGGAGTCTATCTGAATCGTAAAGGTTCTTTATCACAACCTCTTGCCGACACAAAGGAGTAGTACACCTTCGTCCATATAGTGCTTCAATTGGTATCATGCCAATACTTGTATGGTAACTATTGTTGTAGGTGAATTCTGCAAGAGGAAAATGTTTCACCCATGATTCTTTCCATTCTAAGGCACATGCTCGTAGCATATCCTCTAAAGTCTGAATCGTATGTTCTGATTGACCATCTGTCAGTGGATTATATGCTATGCTCAAGCATAGTTGTGCGCTTAAGGCTTTCATGAAGTTCTCCCAATGTGTGAGTTGAGTTGTGAATCTCGATCTGAAACTATTACCTTTGGGATACCATGGACGCGGATCACATGTGTAATATATAACTCAGCAAGCTGATCTGGAGTGGAAGATAAGCTTATTGGAATAAAGTGTGCTACCTTGGTTAGACGATCTATTATAACCCACATAATATCTCTACCACCAATCGTCTGAGGTAAGCTAGTAACGAAGTCCATGGATATGCTTTCCCATTTCCACTCAGGTATAGGGAGGGGTTGTAATCATCCTGATGTCTTTTGGTGTGAAGCTTTTACCAGTCGGCAAGTGAAACATGAATTCACAAACTCAGCAACATCTTTCTTCATTCCGGCCACCAAAAGTATGAATGAAGATCCCTATACATCTTCGTAATTCCTGAATGAATAGATAATCTAGAGCAATGCGCTTCATGTAAGATGTCTTTTCTCAGTTCAGGTGTGCTTGGTACACAAACTCTATGATGGTTATATAGTAACCCATCATGTATCTAGAATCCCTCTATCTCATTCTTTTCAAGTCGCTGTCTCAAGTCTTTAAGGACTGGATCATCCTCCTCTCCTTTCTTTATTCTATCCCAAATCTCTGGTTTGTACCAGTGAGGAACATATATACTATCGACACTACTATAAAATGATTTCCATTCGCTTAACGTTGATAGTACACCCCAGAAGTGGATAGCACTCACCAACCCATATGAATAAGTTCTTCTAATAAGGGCATCTGCTGTGACGCTCCCCTTATCGAGGTGGTAGGAGATGGTGTAATCATAGTCCTTCAATAGCTCTAGCCACCGTCTCTGTCTCATATTGAGCTCCTTCTGACCAAAAAGATATTTCAAGCTTTTATGGTCAATGAAGATTTTAAAAGTAAATACCATAGAGGTAGTGTCTCCATATCTTTAAAGCAAAAACTACGACAGCTAATTCAAGGTCATGTATCGGGTAGTTCTTCTCATGTGTCCTGAGCTGTCGTGATGCATACGCAACTACCTTACCATGTTGCATAAGAACTACCCCAAGTCCTTCTTTAGATGCATTAGTGTACGCTGTAAACCCTTCACTCACATAGGGTAGAGTAAGGATAGGTACAGATGTTAGGCATTCTTTCAGTGTCTAAAAACTAGCTTCGCATGCGTCGGACCATATAAATGGAACTTCCTTCTGAGTCATCCTAGTCATTAGCAATGCTATTCTTGAAAAGTTCTTCACATATATTCTATAATACCCAGCTAAACCCAGAAAAGATCGTATTTCTATGACAGTCTTCGGGCGTTCCCAACTCATCACCACACTAACCTTTAAAGGATCAATTGATATACCTTCCCCAGAAATAAAATGGCCTAAGAAGGATACCGCGGACAATCAGAAGTCACATTTGCTATATTTAGCTTACAGTTTGTTCTTCCTTAATATTTCAAGTGCCTGCCGGAGATGATGTTTATGATGGCACTTATCCTTGGAGTAAATAAGCACGTCATCAATAAGGACTACTACAAAGTGGTCTAGTAACTCCTTGAATACTTTATTCATGAGATCCATGAAATCTGCTGGAGTATTTTTCAATCCAAAAGGCATAACTAAGAATTCATAATGTCCATATCTAGTTCAAAAGGTTATCTTGGGAATATCAGCATCTTTAATCTTCAATTGATGGTATCCAGATCTTAATCAATCTTGGAATACACAGTTGAACCCTGCAACTGGTCAAAGAGATCATCTATTCTTGGTAGAGGATACTTGTTCTTTACTGTCTTCTTGTTTAACTATCTATTGTCAATGCACAGCCGCATTGACCCATCCTTTTTTCTCACAAACAATATAGGTGCACCCCTTGGTGAAGTACTAGGATGAATGAATCCTTTATCTATTAGTTCTTGTAATTGTACTTTTAACTCTCGCAACTCAGCTGGTGCCATCCTATATGGAGGGATAGAGATAGGCTGAGTATCAGGTGTCAGAGAGATTTCAAATTCAATCTCTCATTCAGGTGGTAATCCAGGTAGTTCCTCTAGAAATACATCAAGAAACTCACACACTATAGGTACATCTTCTATCATTCTGTCTAACCCTGATGTAGTGGTTACATAAGCTAAATAGCATTGGCACCCTTACTCTAACAACTGTTGTGCCTTCAAAGTAGAGATGTATTCACTATTATCATTGGATATATTTCCAATGAATTGGAACTCTATCGAGTTAGGAAGGTGAAAAGTTACTGTCTGCTGAAAACAATCAAGGCATGCATAATGCCTTTCTAGCCAGTCCATCCCCAGGATGAGATCAAAGTCACCCATTTCAATTAGTAGTAGTGAAATAGGTAACTGATGTCCTACTATCAGTACTACACAATTATCTAGTATTTCTCGGATTATATATACTTGTCCTCCTGATCCCTTAATCAGATAGTATTGTGTTACTTCTACTGGTACCTTACCCAAAGTGGGTATTAACCGTCGAGCAATAAATGAATGTGAAGCACCAAAATCAAACAATGCATGTACTAAAAAGCCATGAATAGTAATAATACCTCGTATGACTGTGCCTGAATTGTAGGCTTGTTCTTCAGTGATTGCATTGAGCTGGCCATTAGGAATAGGCAAGTTAGAACCCACAACACTTTGTGGTGGTTGTTGTGTAGGAGACGCTCCTTGTGAGCAACAACCTCTACCCTGTCTTCCTCCGCGTGTTGCTCCATTGCTCGAGGTGGTGTTATACTGTTAATTGGGGTTGATTTAGACTCCAAACCTATCAACTTTGGACAGTCTTTCCTTATGTGGCCTTCTTGATGATAATAATAACACACACGTGTTCCTATCCATGCTGAAGATCCAACCATAGCAGTACTAGCTCCTGTTATTGAGTCGTAGGGGTATAGTGGAGGTCTAGAGAAACCTCCTGTTCTTGATAATTCCTGGCCCAAAGTCTGTGGTGACTGGAGAGATTATAGTAGACCTAACTGGATGATAACGACTGTATCTACGGTTATAATTTGCCTTATGTTTAGATGGTCCACCCGTAAAATGGAAGCTTCTTCTTTGACAGTTTTCATCCCTTTCCATCTCAATACGAGAGGCGATGTCCATGGATTCATCTATAGTGGTGTCTCTAAAATCTGCAAGCTTCTCTCTAAGATCTCCCTGAAGTCTATTAACAAATTTGGTAAGACATTCTTGTGTTGAAGCTTCTAGAGCTGGGGAGTAATGTAGTAGCTCCGTAAAGTGAATATGATAATCTCGTACATTTTTGGAACCTTGGGTCAGAGAAGCCAACTCCCTCCTTTTCAGTCCTTCCCAATGGGGGGACAGAAGTGAGCTGGGAACCTTTCTTCAAAGATATCCCATGGAACGAGATCTACTAATTTCTTGGAAATTGTTCTCCATCATCGTCTTGCGTAGTCTGCTAGGGAGTAATCAACGAAGTGTACCTAGGTGCTACTGGTGCGTGTATTATTCTCAACATCCCGCTAACATCATCAAGCCATAGTTCTGCCTCAGTAGGTATCTCTATGCCTATGAATCGAGGAATATTTCCCTTTTGTTAATTGTCTAGTATTTTTTGGTGTCTAAGAAGAGCTCTCTATATTGCTCCTTTAGCTGGAATAGGAGCAGACTCAGTGGAAGGATGGTAACTAGATTCTTCCTCAAAAAGATGGACAGAACCTTCAATCCTAGCATCCACAAGTCTGAATGCCTCAGGTCTCTCAGCTTGTGCATTGAGTTTTTCCTCTAATGCTTGCTGCTTTTTCCCCATTTCTTGCAGCATTGTCATCATAGCTGCTGATTTCCTAGACACATCTTGGTCTGCATGATCTTGGGATAAGTCAAGGCCAAATGTTAGGTCCTATACGTTTTAGCATGATGTACATAAGGGACAATGACGCATGAATGATGATGCAATCACTTATTAAGATCAAAGGATCTTAAGATCACCTTAGTTTCTGAATACCACTCATAGTTATCAATTACCGAAAAAATTAATGGAGTAACCGGGCTCTAATACCAAACTGTCACGACCCTAATTTTGGGTCGTCGGATCCTCCCATATTCGGATCTGGTTATTCAACAATAATTTATTCAGCAATCACAACTAACATTCAGAAATAAATTGCAATTAAAAATACTCAGAAGAAAGTATTTCAACACTTTTCCATTCACAATATAAAGTTCACATTATACATTGTCCCACTATAACCATTTACATGTACATCAGCTGGAAGGAAACGTACAAAAAGATTATTAACTACCTTGCAGAGTAAAGCTACTATGGTTAGCTGGATGACCATGTTAGTTGTCTAGATTATTAAAGTCCTTGTGCTGGCTCACTGACACCTGTTGGGTTTTCCGTAAATCATAGGATAACAATAGCGAGTGCTAAGCAACGAAGAAGAGAAAAGTAAACAAATGTGTACTTTTTTAAAACTTGTTATCACAAAAAGATTAATTCATTCTCATTAGTTTAATTCACATTCCTTTCTATTTCACATCATGGATTAGTCCAAGGAATTACATCACCACAATATGGACTCAAAAGTTGTGGACACTTCAGGATTGGAGATTGCGTTGATCTGGTGAGCTTATGTCACTGGAAGTCGCCTCAACCAATCCTCCAATACTACCTTGACAATTTTCTTTTCTTTTATTATTCAGGGTCTCAAACCCTCAGCCTGGCAAATAAAGAAGCACACTGTCCTCGAGGACTCGGTAGCTTAAAACCTCAGACTACCTTTAATCACATAAACCAACGGCTTTAAGAACATGTTATCATAACCCAGCCGCTATCAAATAACCCGTACCTCCATACGGTACGACAACATCTCCCGTCATTCAATCCAAATATATTGACACCCGGTACCACGTGTTGCAAATCATTCATTTTGTACGTACTTATCAAAACAAGGCAACCGTGTACCACCTAGGTAGGGTCACATCAATACGGGTTCCTTCTGACAAACCTACAGGTTGCATGCCTGACATGTTGTTCTACTCCCAGTCATTTCTTAATGTAACAAATGATCCTTTTCAGGATCCAACTTAATACACATCAACTCTCATGATGTAATTCTTTCATAAATTCTTCAATTTGCATAATCATCAATATTGAGTATAGTCTCACATATATATTAATTCATATATTTATATACTCATATTTATGCTCATTTTAACTTCCAAACCCTAACTTTCCAAGCCACTGCATCAATTCGATGCTTGGACCTTATTTTAGTTGAAAGCACAAAAGACTTTTCATATTTTCTCAAAAATAGCCAAATTAGGGTTCTTCATAGTGAAGAATAAAAATCAGGAATCTCAACGATCTCATATGAAAACCCAACAGCAAAAGGAGGGATTTCGTTACCTAATCTAGCTCTCTCTCATGTATGCAGTTTTTTATCGTGATTCTTTTTGAAAAAAAATGATTTATAGCTCTTGAAATGACCGAATTCATTTTCATATCAAAAATGCTAAGAACATGCCAAGAACATGAATAACGAACAAAGAACACAAAAAACGAAGAATACACGAAGAACACGAAGAACATGAAGAGCCTATTTTTCTCTTAAATTTTCATCAGAGCTTCTCCTTAAACGGGGTGATATATCTAGGAAAATTTTGACATAATTTCCCATTATATCAGGAGATATTTCTATAAAAATTTTGGCAGAGTTTCCCCTTATATCGGGACATATTCAAAAAAAATGGAAAGAATTTCCTTTATAAAATCACCGAGTGGGAAACAACAATGAATATGAAAGAATATATTCAAACTGTAAGAGATGAAGAATCGGTAGATACCACACATCTTAGGTGAGTGAAGGTGTGATGAATCATAGTGTTCACTGACGTGCATGGCTGCCCGCACCTAAATAGGGTATTACACAGTTTTCTCCATCAAAATAACTATAAAAGCAGAAAAGAAAGAATAGAACAATAAGTAAGGAGAATCGGTAGACACTACACATCTTAGGTGAGTGAAAGTGTGACGAATCGCAGGGTTCACTGATGTGCATAGACACCCGCACCTAAGTAGGATGTTACACAGATTTCTCCTTGAACCACAACAGAAAATGAATCAACAGAAGGATGAATCGAAAACAAAGCTAGAAGAAGATGAATAGAAAACACTAGCTCAAGTTCGAGCATACTTACAAAACCAACTAGGAGATGATCATACCTTCCTCCTTCTCGTTCTCTCAACAGCGCTTCGCTAGCGCTCCTTCCTCGCCTCCCACTCCTCCTCCCGACCTCTCAACCCTAGCCTTTGGGGTGGTGTTGGTAGTGGAAATTGTAGAGAATGAATGGGTAGGGGGCTATTTATAGGCTCTAGAAAACTTCTAACCATGGTTAGAAAACCATGGTTTAGACTTAACCGTGCCTAGCATCCCATTGTTTTGGTCCATGATTTTGGCCAAAACTTATCCGAAACTTTGATCTTAAGTTAGAACTATCCAGAAGACTATAGATTCGCTAATGATGCTTAATTAGCGCTAATCGTGATCAACTTTTATGAATCGTTATTTAACCTTCACGGCTTATGCTTAACTTTTGCTAATCATTTATTAATGTTCGGTAATGGTCATTAATGATCCTTAATCTATCATTAGTTTCTTTAATCATATTTAATTAGTCTTAATGATGGTCGTCAATAGTTAATGACGTCTTAAACCTCCTTACTTCTCTTTCTTCCGAAAATCATAACAAATCAAAATGAAGTTCGATTCACACGAAACAAATTCCATTGGTTTCCTCTTGACGAGCCGGATCTTATGATATAGGATCCGAGAGACGACAAGTCCAAGGCTTTACACTTCTCCAGGGATACTTGAAGACAAGGATATGGTGATTGTATAATACGTGTATAGTGACTTGAAAAGTGAGATATAATCTCTCATCTAGATCTAGAAGATCGCTCAGAGGTGTCTGATGATGTCAGACAGAATGTCCAATCTTCTCATTGCATCTGGATAACATTTAGATTAATGTCAAAGATTTGAACTAGGATTGGATAACTATTCTACTGAGTGGAGTCATCAAAATCCTAACTTGTTTCCTCATTCCATCGGAATGGACGTGTCATGTTATATAATCGTTTAAGATCACACTACCCTCAAGTATTCCTAATGCCCGTACATCCTGTATACTGGAAGACCTAGAATAAACACGAAGTTCTGATCTTATTTGAACTGTCTCCTTCAAGATTTTATCATTAAGTTTCTCATTCGATCATTGGGAATGGGTATCAATCATATGCTTTCTAAAATAATATATCATACCTACAAATCCTGTCTTGTTTCCAGAATAAGACGACCAACATTGGAATTTGATTTATCTCAATATCTCATCAGTAAGATCATGTTTTCCGATTCAGTAATGAACATGTATGATCCCATTGAGAGATCGTATTACTCATATGCCCTTGTATACATACATGTTCGCTAGTGTATAGAATTTGATTAGGTCATCAAGTTAACGGTCTGCCTAATGTACATACTTAGACATATAGTAATACATCTGTCTCCTGTTAAAGGATGCATGGCTAAACAATATATGATATGGGTCTTAGTTATCTTGATCTCGTTAAGTCAACTCTTTGACCTAACTCACCCGACACCTCCTAATCTCTATTCCTCTGCAGAGGACCTATATCAAGAGGTTGGTCAGATGTCAACCTTCAGAATAAAGATTATCATCTCCTTCTCAGATTGGAGATCCCTTTTTGATAATAACTTGACTCTGTGGTTAAGTCCTCAATCTAACTTTTTAGATATTCAACCATATACTAGCCTCTATGATCCAACCTTATCAAGATGGCCATGTTACATAACCTTAATTGTACTAAGGGACATATATGTAAATTAGTTATTCTTTATTTTAGATTAAGGAGCGAATTTACAATAACTTTTATTGCATAATGGCTCACTGTGGGATGACATGTCCAATAATCTCCCACTAGCCCAAAGAGCCATTAATGGAATAATTTTTAAACCTATACTCACGTGCTAATCATAAGATTTTTAGATAAATAGCTCGATCAGCTGATTAGTCACTCTGTCACCGAGAGACTATGCCAAGTCCTTTTACAAACTTGTATATCTCCTAGTAATAATGCTCACATCCAATATGAATATTGCATCTTATGCAATCAATACTCAATCTTTGTTAAAGTAGTTACAGTGCCTTTGACACTATAACTAAATAGTTATTATAACCAATAAGGGATATCCTTATGCTTGGAGATCTCTATCTCCTTAGAGTAAGACACAGTCTTAGGTCTTGTAAGGTATCTGTATTTAAGACTTTTTAGATCACTATTTATAAAGTCTTAAGTTCTTAGTAATAATACTTTGAGATCACTATCTCAAAAATCTTGACTTTGAAGATGTTGTTATTAATACAATTAAGTGTTTTATCTCCATAGTCGGATTGATAACAATTTACCACTCCCACTGCATGGTAGACATATGGTCTTTTGCACACATCTAGGATACACCGGGCTTCCTATAACTGATGCACATGGGTATGCAGCTTTAGGATTCACATCATCAACACTTTGATATGTCATTCCTTTAGATAGGTCAGTACCATAACTTAAGGTAAATAAACCTTCCTGGAAAATTTTCAAAGTGGAATATATCCAAGATGTACACTAATGTGACAGTCCCAATGCACTCTTCTCTTTGCTTCTGAACAACTTCAGAATTAAGATCTAAGAGGCATTCTTGAGATTTTTTATCTTAAGGTATGAAATAACCAGATTATAAAACTCTTTATTATCATCCTTATAGCATTGCAAATGATTATAATTTTATATACATTTAGCACGATGAACACAATGTCACTCCCATTAAGATTCACATGGTTTATCAAGATTCTGTCTGAAATCATAACTTTTATAATTTCATCAAATCTGATGTTCCAAATACGAGAAGCTTAATTTGAGTCCACAGATGGAGTACTTTAGCTTACACATCTTGCCTTCCTTAACTATGAATCCCGGGGGCTACTTTATATGAATATCCTTGTTGGGTATTTATAGAGGAATGCAATCTTGACTTCCATCTTCTAGATGTCGCAATCAAGTTGTGTAGCTATAGTTAGCAATATTCTGATGTGTACAAGCATGGTCACTAGAGAGAAAGTATCATCGTAAGTTGTCTTCTCTCTGTGTACGAACCATTATTTGAAGGTCTCTATCTTCTCATCATTTTCCCTCTTTCTCTTAAAGACCCATTCTCACCCAACGGGTTTGACCCCTATAGGTGGATCCTCGAGGGTGCATACACAACACTTGTGCGTGAAGTCTACTTTAGACTTTATTTCTAATATCCATCTCTCCATTTTGTGATCCTCAGAAGCTTAATCATATGAAATCAAATCAATGTCAGATTTCTTTGACACATGGAATCCATACCCTCTAGGTGGTCTTACCACCCTCAAACTGATTTAAAAAGGTGAGTGTTTCATCTTTAATTATCCTTATAGTTTTCGATTATAGGGACCTCATTATCCTCCTAGGATTCAATGAGTCCCTTTACTTCATTCTTATCTTGACCCATAAGGAAGTCATCCTCCAAGAAACATATTCTTAGAGATGAAATCCTTTAAGAACATTGAGGTCATTGATAAATCTGTGATTCATCATCATATTATTTATTATCGCTCTAACCTAAATTATTCAATAAAATTCAAAGTTAATTCACTAACTTTAACATCTAACCTCTTGTTTATAATTAACTCTAATTATTGTATATAAATAATTATATTATGACTTTATTTCTGTGTTTTGTTAAATATAAAAAATTTCATAGAAATAGATATATATATTATTCATATTTGTTTTGACATTAAATAAAAATTTAAATATAAAAAATCTTAAAAGAAATTTAAAACAAGTAGTTTTAATCCTTAAAAATACTTACAAATATATCAGTATATACATATGACCTATTTTGCCTTTTATTTCAACATGAAACTTGTAGATCTCAAAAAGATCTACAACTTTCATGTTTAAAACCTTTTGACTTGAATCCTCTAATTATTTCTTTCTTATTTTTCTTTATTTACCTCTTTTATCTTTTTCTCATTGAGCCACATGGGTCTCCATGGAGATACCATGTGGCCAACCCTTCTTCCATGGACGCCCACCTTCTCCACTGTTCATCTCAGCCCGATTTATCTGATCAGTTCCACACCTATCTACTCCAGTCTCTGCCCTCTAATGTGACCCCTAGATCATATCTCCACCCTTGATCAACGCTTCTACCACAACCATCTGATCGTCTGATCATATCCATCCCCACCATCCATGCATGCACACCTATTATCACTCTGATAAGATAATCACGACACATCTGAGCCATTTGCTTGCACCACCCCTCAACCGTTGGATCACCATATCCGACGATGGTCCTTCATCTTCCTCTTCTTATAACCGATCACCCCCCATTTTCACCTCATCGACACCCCTTCTTCTCCCAATTCTCCCAATCGCTCTTCACATTCTCTTCCCTTGCCTCCACCTCCATGACTTTGCCCAAATCACCCTCTATCTCGTGGTTCCCTTTAGGATTAATAAACCATCTTTTAGGGAAACTGCAAGGCTGTTATAAACTCCACAATCACTCTCTTGTAACTGCAATGCCCCTTCTCAAAGCCACCTCCACCTGCTCCATTCACCGGGGTCCACCTTCATGCAGAGCATTCCCTAGCATTCTCCTTCCCTCCATGATAGGGAGGTGGAGGATTGATGGCGCAAATATGGAGGTTGATTCTCAGTGAGACCCATGACTTCTGACCATGATATGACATCGGTTGATGGTCGTTTGAGCTTTCTGGTGTGGCTGCCTAGGTCGAGCGATGACCCGAGCTCCTTTTTGAGCTCTGCCCAAGCCGATCCATGCTGCCATGTCCTTCTTCAAGGTTCCAAGTAAGCTTCTCATGCCTTTTTGTTGTTTTCTCAAATTTAATTAGGCACTTACATCCATCTTCACCTTCAATTCATGATGCTTACACCTTCGTCGCACCTCATTCACTCATGCATACAAGTTCGCTCACCATCCCCCATCTCTAGAACCCTAATTACCTTGTCCCCTCCATCTCTGACTCATTTGAGAAGAACTTATCAGGTACTCCATTCCCTCGCATACACAGGACTCCATTTCACTCACCTCACTCCCTCGAGCACTCCCTGGCTATCCACTAACCTCTCAGATTCCTCAAGCC
Organism: Ottelia alismoides; assembly: GCA_037367405.1. Taxonomy (NCBI): domain Eukaryota; kingdom Viridiplantae; phylum Streptophyta; class Magnoliopsida; order Alismatales; family Hydrocharitaceae; genus Ottelia; species Ottelia alismoides. The sequence continues at coordinate 1,394,435 of JAZKJV010000970.1, forward strand.
TTCAATGCTCGAATGACTTGAAGTAGCTCCGTTCTAGAGCTCCTACACCGATGGTAGGGGGTCGATTCACCGATTCAGCCAACTCCGGAGCTCCCTCTCTCTTCCAGGGTGTTCTCTAGCTTCCAGTGGATCTTCTTTGACCTTCATATATCAAGTAGGAGGACAGAGGAGCTCCTAGATGCTCGTCGGATCCCATCCTTCACGACTGCACAAGAGGGAGATGCCGACGAAGCACTAGATAGCATGCACTATCCGATCCCTCTGATTGGGTGGTCTTGATCTCGCCCCAGCCTCAACGCCAACCCAGGAGGTTTGGTGAGACTAAGCCCACTTCGAAGCACATAGGTCACCCACGTGCCTATGCACCTATGACAAACCAAACCTAGAGACGACCCTACACACACATGCCTAACGCGTAAGATGGGGGCCATTTGCAGTCAGACCCAACCCACTTGTCTATATTACAAACATGTCCCAAGTATGCGTGCCTCACGTGGCGTGCTGGGTATTTTGTGTGGGACCCTTCTTGTTCTTCATAATTGCATTTAGGTCCCGATGTACATGGTTATTTATAGGGAAGGTCCCAACAGCTTTTCATATTAGCAAAAATGCCCCTCAAGGGCATGTTTGTGATATGATATATATATTTTCTATGTTTTTATTTGCGTTTATGTCCTTGGACCATTTCTTTCATAACTCGAGCATATGAGCTCTTTTTTATGATTTCAGGTTCATTTTGATGCTTGTTTTATTATATATTTATTGGCATTTAATAATTTTTGATTTGACTCTCTTAATGACATGAATTTAGTTAGGTATCTATGGTGTCATTTAGTTGATATTTAAATGCCATTAAATAGAATTAGACTTGTTTGTGATGCATCAAATGTTAATGAAATTGAGCCTAATTTTATTGCTCAATCTATTGATCATTGATGGGGCATATTTATGCGTGTATATATCTGATTGCATTCCATTGCATCATGTTACATATTGTACTTAATATAACTTGCATGAAACCAAATAAAAATGCATTTTGTTCATTCATAATGTTTTGCACCAAATTATTTGTGCATTATTGACATAAGTAGATAAATATATAACTTGATTTAGGTATTAGGATCTGATTAGTCATTAAGGTAGCTCGTGTCCCTGGGTTCGACCTTGGACTTCTCAGGTTAAAATAATATTTATTTAAACTGAGCCCCTCCTCGTGGAGATACTTTAGGCCCAATTTTTGATAGATTGTTGAGTGGTCGTATTACAACAAGACCAAATTAACATAGACATTCAACGGTTCATCAGATGGTGTCGTTGTCGGGGACACAACTTATCTTCTTGATTAGTTAGTTTTTTATATCTAATTAAGTTGATTATTTTGACGTTTAGGTCAATGTTTGTTTTTTGATGTTATATGTATTCATCTTGTGTTGTTTTTTTGTTAATTATTTCTCTTAATAAGACGTCTAATCATTGTCTTATGTGGTAGGGCATGCGGAGATCGAGAATGCTCACAAGACGTGGAGGCAAGGAGTTAGGAGCTCCCATTGCGAGGAGTCGTAGAAGCAACTCTGAAGATCAAGAGATTTCATTAGACCGTTGTTTCATTTATGGGTTGTTATATGTATAATAGTTGCACGGTCCTCGTTCGAGGGCTCACATGTGTACATTCGAACTTGGACATTTGTGGTGTGTAGATCCTGTTTCACCCCTAACCCGAGTAGGGCTCCACTTGAGTGTTCAACCAAGATTAGGCACACGCCTCTTTGAGATTCAACTATTTCATATCTTGATGTGCTTGACTATAGTTAGTACACATTTAGCATCAATAAATTCTCTAATGAGACACACCATAACATTGCTCTAGTTAACCAAAACAACTCAATTTTTCACCGCTAATAAAAATGTTTAACATGCGATTTTCTCAACTTCCATGCATTTAATAATAGATTTAAATTCAATCTTGCATAACACATGGAGAGGGTTGTGAAGAACTGTAGTATTCCTTTCTCAAGCATGCATCATCATTTTTCATTGCATTGACTTTTTCTCGATTATAGATCTTGGTTTATAATTTAGGATTAAATTGAATCAAGATTGGATGGTAGACATTGATTGATTATTTGATTGCTCGCATATTAATTTCAATGACAACCTAGTCTAAAAATGGGTCTGATAATGCAAGTTGACCAAATAAAATGGAGTAAAAATAACATTTATTTTATGCGAGAGAAATACCCACATTGTACGTAGGTTATATTGTGCTTATTGAGAGGTGAGGACGCATCCCTGGGATAGTGCCCAGAACCCAAAATAAACCTTGCGTAAATGGATTCATATATTGGAAGATCTCCAATAAAGCCAAAATAGTAAAATGACCGACATTTGTTGTTCTTCATGAGTGAGTTGGTAAAGTCAGAGGTTTTTGCATGATTGGTTTGAGCCTTGATTATGTATTTTATTCAAAATTCTCCTGTAGTACCTAAACTAAATCATTCCATCTCCGAATATTCAATCATCATTAAGATTCAATCTAATCTTAACTTAGTGTGCCCAGTTACCCATCCCTAGTTCCATATTATGCATACTTAAGCATCTCTTCAACCTAAGTATAAGGGAACCAAGTCTCTCTGATTGTTTACCTCGGGTCCCTTCATCTTTATTCCACATCTCTTTATTTAGGCTCTTCTCAACCTACGTATAGGGGGGGACTCAAGTCTCCATTTTTTCTATTCTTTTTATCATTGATCCTTTTTGTTGACCCTCTTCCTATACTTTGGTTATTTTTAACCTAAGTATAGGGGGAAAACATGAGTTAGTTCTAGTATATTCCTTTGTGTTTAGCATGAGCTATGGCTTCTTATCACTTAATGCTATGAGGACATAACACATGCTAAATATAGGTGGGTGTATCATATATATTTCATTTATACTTTAACCATAACTCATAATTTAAAAAAAAATTTAAACTTTTTAGGGCTAGGTAAAGTATCTTTGAACTGATTTGAACAGAATGCTTGCGAAAGATCTGGAAAATTTTATAACTATGTGATATTGTTTTGAAAAATGTTTTACACTAGTTTGAAAAAATGGGATTTTATGTGTTTTAAAAATCATTTGTGAAATGTTTTGAATATACATATATGACATGATTTGTAAAATGATTTCAAAAATCATTTAAAAAATAAGGGTGAAAATGAGACTAACTTGTGTTTGTAAATAAATCTAACTTTATTCAAAAATAAAAAATTGAAAAATACAAAATAATAAAATACTAACTAATTAAGTTGGTATAATCCCTGACACTATCACTAGCACTAAATACTTGAGGAATACAGAAACTTCGATTTTTGAGGTCTTAGGATTCAGGGTTAACCAACCTTAGTCATTAGGTTTTGGGACTTAAGTTTGAGATTTAATAATTCAATTCCCCAGTTTGAAAGATACGTGTGCTATATTACACACTTCATATCTACCTTAAAGAATATGACCCACACATCACATACACAACTGCATTGATGATAAGATGAGTTGAGGTTTCACTTGAGGAACTAGAATTTGAGATTTGAATTTGGACCCGGGTTAATAGTACTCGAGGATGGGATAAAATTGATGAATGATTCATGAAACCTGAGTGTCAAAGACCTTAGCCAGTATGGAACAAGTTACTATATTATTTCTTGATATTTACCTAAGTGCCAGGGTGTGATGAAACATAGAAATGTCGATTAGTGTGCGCCAATTTGGTAAAATAAGAGGAGCTAGCAAAAAATAAAGAAAAAAATAAAAGAAAGAGAAATAAAAGCTCTTATACTGCATATATATATTCAAAAGAGCTTCCATCAAAGGCGAGTGCACCCAACCATTCAAAGTGTCCACTTGGACCAACATCTTAGGCTCATGAGTCGTACTAAAACCCATAAAGGGCTTTGCATCGTATAGTATACAATTTTGGGTGTCGAAGGTATATTACATACTCAAAGGAGTCACTCCCTGGTGCATTGACAAGAAAACAAGTGCAGACGACTCAATACTCTCTTGATGGACATACTGATCAACACCAAAAAAATACATGTGTCGAGTTTAGGGGTGTAAATGAATCGAAACTGAGCGAACCTACCTGGGTTCGGTTCGGTTCAGTTATTAGGTATATAGGTTCGGGTTTGGCTCGGTTCGATAAGATTAATATCATGTTCATGTTCGGTTCAATTCGGTTGAGGTTTGCGAAGGTTCGGTTCGTTAAAGGTTTGATTATATACAAAGTGAATGGGCACAATTTAGGTCTGTGAAGGTTCGGTTCAATTCGTTAGGTTCGCTAAGGTTCGGTTTGATTCGTTCAAGGTTCGATTATATACAAAGTGAATGGACACAAGATTAAAATAAATGAATACAACAAGCGTCTTTTTTCAAGAACAAGTTAGGCTTGTTTCAATCATAAAAATTATGTATTTTAAGATACTAATCCTGCCAAAATGGGAATTGAAATGGGACATCAACAATTTAATGCAATACTAAAGCTTATACTTGAATAAGATATCCACAAAGCATTAATAAAAAATATTAATTTGCAATTTTATCTTATGAATTTAATAATAACACGCATCAATGGAAAAAACGCCATATCTACAGTTCAATGCAAACCTTGAGAGATCATCGTGCTGCGGGTTACGATTGCCTGTGAGGATTAGAGGAGGAGCGATGGGTCGTTGACCGTTGGTAGGAGGAGATTCGGGGTGTGGCAGTCGCTGGGAGGAGATGCGGGGGAGCGACGAGTCACTGGCTTCTAGGAGGGAGATGCAGGGGAGTGGCCGGCCGCTGGGTTGGGTGGGAGGAGAGGGGAAGCAGCTGGCTATTGGGGGGAGGAGAGGGTGTGTGTGGCAGCCGCTGGGAGGAGATGCAGGGGAGTGGCTGACCTTTAGGGGGGGGGGAGATGCAGGGGAACCGACCGCTGAGAGGAGATGCGGAGGAGCCGCTGACCGCTAGGTGGGAGGAGAGGAGGGAGCGATAGGGGAGACAACCATTGGGAGGAGATGCGGGGTGCAAGCCATGCGACAACTGCTGGGAGGAGATGTGTGGTGCGGCGACTGCTTGGAGGAGGAGGAGAGGCTGCGACGTGCCCCTTGGGTGGAGGAGAGGAGGTGTGGCACAGATGCCCGCTAGGTAGGGGTGCCCGAGTGAGAGGAGGAGTGGATGCCCTAGGGGAGGGGAGTTCGCTGGTGGCTGCTAGGAGGAGGGGTGTGGGCATGCAGCATCGGCAGAATCCAGAGGAGAGGGAGGAGGCGTGTGTGGTAGGGATTAGGAATGTTAGGGTTTTAACTCACATAATTTTTGAGGAAATTTGGGAAAAATTTCATATTAGATCCCTTATTTTTTGAGAGTTGAACATAAATAAAGATACAATGGTTGTGAGCTTTGTATGAGCTCTCAATTCCCAAATTGCAATATTATATATACATATTTATATCGAACTATTAACGAACCGAACCTGAGCGAACCTACCATTTCAAGGTTTGGTTCGTTTATGTAAACGAGCCCAAAATTATGTTAAGGTTCGGTTCGTTTATGATCGAATCAAATTTGAATCGTACTATTATCGAATCAAACCTGAGCGAATACCGAACCTTAAATTTTTCTGACAGACCTAGTCGAGTTAATAAGGGACTCTAGAGGATGCTTGTTCCAATGAGAGGAAGAGAAGACAAGACATAAACCTATGACCACTATCAACTGATCTTTTTTACCTTCACTTCAAGTCTGACAAGTAAAGAGACGGTGGATTGAATGTAATAAATGATTTATTCCCTAGTTGAAGATTAAGTTCTTAGGAAAGTCCCTTGGACTAGGACTTTGAGTGACGTCTTGATTCCACTTTTATTAATGCAGTTCACACTTAATGTCATATTCCAATCCTATATGTATACAAAGAGAGTATGATAATTAGGGAAGTTGGATTCCTTTTGACTATAGCTAGGTTCAACTTCGAATTTTAGGATCATTAAAAACGAGGGTTCCTAATGTATCAAGCCTTGACATTTACATGCATAGTCAAGGATTAAATCCGACTTATTCATTCTTTATTTGCTCGAGGATGAGTAAGACTTAAATATAAAGGGTGATAAATATGTGATTTATCATCATATTATTTATTATCCCTCTAATTTAAATTATTCAATAAGACAAAAACCTAATTCACTAATTTTAACATCTAACCTCTTGTTTATAATTAACCCCAACTATGGTACATAAATAATTATATTAATGTGACCATGTTTTTGTTTTTTTCTTGAATATAAAAAATTCCATAAAAAATAGATGAATATTGTACATATTTTTTTGACATTAAATACAAATTAAAATACAAAAAAATCTCAAAAGAAATTTAAAACAAATATTTTTAATCCTTAAAATCTTACAAAATATTAGTATATGCATATGACCTATTTTACCTTTTTATTCAACATGAAACTTGTAGATCTCAAAAGGATCTACAACTATCATGTTTAAGACTTTTTGATTTGAAGCCTCTAACTATTTATTTCTTATTTTTATTTAATTTTCTCTTTTTTCTTTTTTCTCATTGGGCCATGTGGCTCTCCCTAGAGGCACCACGTGTCTGACCCTTCTTCCCCGTCCGCTCGCCTTCTCCACCGTTCATCTCTGCTGATTGATTTGATCAGGGCCACACAAATCTGCTCCATTCTCTGCCCTCTGGTGCGACCCCTAGATCGCATCTCCACCCTTGATCAATGCTTCTACCACAATCCTCTGATCTCCTAATCAGATCCCATCTCCACCATCCATGCATGCACGCTTGTCATCCCCATGATCAGATGATCAGGGCACATCTGAGCCATTTGCTTGCACCACCCCCTCAAATTGTTGGATTACCATACCCAACGATGGTCCTTCATCTTCCTCCTCCTATAACTGATCACCCCCACGTTTACCTTGCCAACATCCCTTTTTTCCAATTCTCCCAACCGCTCTCCACGTTCTCTTCCCTCGCCTCCACCTCCATGACTTTGACCCAATCACCCTCTGTCTCGTGGTTCCCATTAGAATTAACGAGACATCTTTTAGGGCAACCACAAGGCTGTTACAAACCCCACAATCACCCTCCTGTAACCACTATACCCCTTCTCAAAACCACCTCCACTTGTCTATTTGTCAGGGTCCACCTTCATGCGGAGCATCCCCTAGCATTATCCTTCCCTTCATGACTGGGAGCTAGAGGATTGATGGTGGGAAGATGGAGGTTGGTTCTCGGTGAGACCCATGGCTTCTAGTCATGATACAACATGGATTGACGTCCGTTTGAGCTACCTGGTGTGACTGCACAGGTTGAGCGATGACTCGAGCTTTTATTGAAGCTCATCCCAATCTGATCCATGTTGTCGCGTTCTTCTTCAAGGTCCCAGGTAAGCTTCTCATGCCTTTTTGTTGTTTTCTCTAATTTAATGAGGTACTTCCAAACATTTTCACCTTCAATCCATGATGCTTACACCTTCACCGCACCTCATTAACTCACGCGCACAAGTTCGCTCACCGTCTCCTCTTCTCCAGAACCCTAATCACCTCGCCCCCTTCTTCTCCCACTTGTCCAAGAATAACCCAACAAGTTATTGAAGGCTATGGGGAGATCCTTAAGCACAACACGGAAGCGTGATGATCACATCGTATGCGATCGGGAGCGACTAGTTGCACTAGTTGCTCGATGCAGCAGAATTTAAAAAAAATTTCATGCAATGAAACCAGATGATCCAAAAACACTTCTTGGATCGTTTCATCTAAACCACAACCAAGAATTAAGTTTACCTCTTGAAGCATGGTTGCGATCAAGTCTCTAAACAAAGAGACCCCTGTCTCAAGTCCGATCCGACAGAGGAGACGCTTGCGAGGGTGTTGATGAAACACGTGCTCCTTGCAATCCATGTTGATGATCCAAGCGGCGGATCTCCTGATCTCGACACATGAGATCCGATGTCTTCTTCACGAGTGAGGCGCACCGAAGGAGACAGAGATCCACGAGCAAGCAGTCCGGCAGCATAACGATGACGCTGCAGTGATGGAGACTCTCTCTAGGGCATCCATGGTGGACGGACATATGAGAGAGAGAGAGGGATGGCGTGTACAGAGAAAGAGAGAGAGAGAGCCTTATGTTCTCATTATCATATGAAGAGCAAGGGTGCCCTTCTATTTATTATATTTTGGGATCCATAGATCTCAATCCACGAGCAACACAAATCCAGTGTCTCTCATTGACTTGTGTTTCTTTTAATGGTTAAGATTTTGTTGGTAAAAACCAACAACAATTAATTTAATTTAGATTAAATATATATTGATAAATCAATATAAATCAATCCCAAAATTAAATCAACAACATATGGAGATAATGAAAAGGAGAGTGCCTCCTTCCATGTCTATGGAGTGGACGGTCACCCTTTCCTAATAGGAATTGGTGGCCGTCCCTTCTTTCCAATATGGAAGGGGCAACTCCAATGTAATCTCCTTAGATTACATTATTCCATGTAACTCCAATTTTAATTCAACAATTGTTGTAAATTATTCTATAAAAATAATTCACAATTATTTTGTGAATATTACAATCTTACAATTGGAAATTTGTGAATCACATTCACAATCCACAATAAAATGTAAATTACATTTTCAATTAATTGTCTAATGAGAATCCAATTCACATCAACATTTAATTAACAAATGTAAATTACAAATAGCTCTCTCTTATATATTATAAATCACATAATATATATATATATATATATGATTAACATGGATAGTGCTATCCACATTATTCAATATCCATGATAATTAAATCACATTAATCTTCTTGGATATCTATTCTCATATTTCCAAATAATATAAATCACATTCACATTATTCACATCTTTGATAATTAAATCACATTTACTTATCTAAGATAACTCTCGTTATAATATGAATCAAATTCATATTATTCATGATAATTAAATCACATTTAATTATCCATTTTGTCTATGCTCGGATGCATATATCAACAATGAAATTATCCTGAACTCTTTCAAGGATAATGCGCTTTCTCCGCGGATACTTGGAGATAAGGACATGGCGATTGTATTGTTCCACGTATAGTGACTTGGATATTGAGATCACATCTCAAATCCAGATCCTACTTACCTCTCATAGATGCTTGATTAAATCAAGACCGCAAATCTAATTTCTCATTGCATCTGAATCACATTCAGATCAATGTCCAACAGTTGGACTAAGACCATATTACATCTCTACTGAGAGGAGTCACTAAAATCCAGACCCGTTTCATCACTCCCTAGGAATGGAAGCGTCATGGTTATACAGCTGTTTATGATCACATCACCCTCATGCATTCCTAATACCTGTATATCCTGCATACTGGAAGACCCAGAATAAACCCAAAGTACAAGATCAATTTTACACCGTCTACTTCAACGATTTATCCTTAAGTTTCTCATTTGACTATTGGGAGTTGGTATCGATCATATACTTTCCAAAAGCATATATCAAACCCAGATGTTGATCATATACTTTCCAAAAGTATATACAAACCTACAAATTCAGTCAAGCTTACAAAATGAGACGACCGTGCACGGAATTTGATTCTTCCCAATATCTCACGAGTGAGCTCATATCTTCCGGTTCAGTATATGAACCTGTATGATCCCTTTGAGAGATCGTATCACTCATATGCCCTTGTATGCACACCAATGTGCCGGTGTATAGACCTTGATTAGGTTATCAACCTATTGGTCTGCCAAATGTACATACTCAGACATATAGTAACACATCTGTCTCCGGTCAGAGGATGCATGCCTATATCGTGACAGCATACGACATAGGTCTTTGGTAATCTCGATCTCGTTAAGTCAACTCTTTGACCTAACCAATCTGACACCTCTGAATCTCTATTCCCATGTAGAGGACCTACATCAAGAGGTCGGTCAGATATCAACCAAGTGAGAAAGGATTGCCATCTCCTACTCAGGCTGGAGATCCTCTCTTAACAATCATTTGGCGATACTTGATGAGTGCTCAATCTAACTCTTTAGATATTTATCCAAGCACCAACCTCTATGATTCAATAATTGAATCAATAGCACCATGGTACATAAACCTAATTGTACTAAGGGACCTATTATGCAAATTAGTTATTCTTCATTTCAGATCAAGGAGTGATATTTGCAATAACATTTATTGCATAATGGCTCGCTGTGGGCTCGCATGTCCAACAATCCTCCATTTCCTTGCAAGCACATGACTCCATTTCACTCACCTCACTCCCTCGAGCACGCCTTGGCTATCCCCTAACTTCACAGGTCCCTCAAGCCTTCAATGGTCGGATGCCTCAAAGTAGCTGCGTTCTAGAGCTCCTGCACCGATGTTGGGGGGTCGATTCACCGATTCAACCACCCCGAGCTCCCTCTCTCATCCAGGGTTTTCACCAGCTTCTAGGGGATCTTCTCCGACCTTCAGAGCTCGAGGAGGAGCACGGAGGAGCTCCCAGATGCTCGTCGGAGCCCAGCCTTCACCGCCACACAAGAGGGAGATGACAACGGAGCATCAGATAGCAGACACCGTCCGATCTCTCTAATTGGACGACCATGATCTCGCCCCAGCCTTGACACCAGCCGGAAGGTTGAACGGAAATTCATCTATAAGAAATTCAAGTTCTTTTTCATAATGAACAAGGTGGAATCCATTTCTTAATTGAAAAATATTAGTGCGCAGTTAATTTTGATACTAGGATTTAGGTACTAAGCCTATAAACATGCGATGATTTTCATGATCTTTAAAACTCAAAGGTTTCTTTGTGTTCCCTATTTCTTTAGTCAACTAATTTAAGATTTATTTTTTGTCCACCTAAACAATCTTGAAATTGTGAAATCTGCCAATGTAAGGAGCATATAAGTTAGCTCAATTCTAATAGTCATTGAGTAGTTTTGTAAAAATAAATGTATAATTGCTAATTGTATCCTTGTTAAATTAGTAATGCTTTGTTCCATACAAGTTCTTCTCGTGACATGCTCCTTCTTACATGCCTTATCAATTGATGTCGACTCAACGAGGGATCCAAACATATCAAATCAAACAGGTTCAAGAAAGCAATCAAGTTTGAATTACTTCAAACAAATCATTAATTAGAAAATTTTTGGCATGGTTTCTCATGAAACTAAAATCTTTAAACAAATTATTAGCGTTAAGCACAAAGAACTTACTACTAAAAAAATAAAAAATGGTCAATTTTCATATTTATGTCGAGTAAGTATCAAAACATGTATTTTTCAAATATATGAAATATTAAAATGTGATTTAAATAATAACACACAATGCTAACAACTTTAACTAAAATTTAACAAGGGCGACCTTATTACAATGCCTAATGCGAGGTAATGTTCACAAATGTAGTTGCGTAAACACTACAACAAAATTGACCAAAGGCAATGAATAATTCAACATTCATTGCAATAACATCCGCAGTTAAATATATAGCAAACCTTAATATTCATCACTTGCTTCTTTAAATTCACAACAAATATCTTATTCGCTGTTATATTTCTAGTAGCAAATCATATGACAATAACTATACGTTGACAATTTCTTCTAGTCCTTGATAAATTTTAGCAACGCTTCATAGAAGTTTTAACAAATAAGTTAATGCAATAATCGTTGTTATATGAACCTTTAAAAATGAATATGAACTTCATTGTCAACTACAAGAACAAAATCTAATTTTACAACGAATTATATTCATTGTTACATATTTAACATCGAAAGTTACAGAGACAGATATTTAAATTATTCGTTACCATAGGTCGAATTTCTTGCAATAAAACTGCATCCACAGTCCTATATTCGGTTGTCACAACTTCATACCAGGTTGCATAAAATCTGCATGCATGTATTAAGTTTATTAAACCTCGTAAACTTCTACCGTATTTAGAAAATAAAGCCGTAATGAAGTAGTATATATTTAAAATATTGACTTTTGGCTCATGCTTTCCATTAACCCAATATTGAAGGAATTGTAGAATATATCAAGAGTACATATCTACCTTAAAATTCATGTCATTTAAATAACTAAGATTTAAGCTGTAATTAACATATATGAGCATGTTCACTAAAAGAGATAGGACGCAAAAAAGGTGCTTGCTAGATATAAATCCTCTTCAGAATACAAAGGCATTATATAAGACCTCAAGCATAATAAGAAACATCATATAACATAATATAAACAACCATTTCAATGTTTTGATTTCTCTTTTTGATTGAGGCGTTCCCATAATGATGACATATATAAAAGGGATTCAAGTGTACCTTCAAGCAATTTACACATAAGCACATAAAGATATAGATCTAGCTTATCACATGGTCATCAATGTACTTAACATACGAGCATAAGGTAACATCGTTTAGCTAACATATGCATTTAAGTTATCGAAGAAACATGATGCTTAAACATCGAGAATATATTTATATAGAACTTCTTAAATATACTTTTACGAGCATGTAATATGTCAAACAAGTTTTGCTAACATATTTATCACATATCGAAAAAAATTAATTTAGCTGCATCAACCATGCTCAACAAAAAAATGCAAGCATTAATCTTACACAAGAGATTTCAAATCTAAAGAGGGTTTTAACTAGGGATGTCAATCTGGATCTACCCATTAGATATCCGAGATATCCGACTGCAATCCTCCCTATTTAAGGACTCGAAACCCGTCCTGATTACTTTTGGACGATTTGAGTTTTGAATTGACTATCCATGCAGGTATGCGTATGGGTTTGGGATTGTCTTATGAGGACTCGAACCCGAACCTGCCCCAAACCCGAATACAAAAAATATAAAGATAGATGCGTGTGTTGCGTTTTAGTCAAGCTGGCAAAATCCATTTCATATGTAATAAGTATCGATCTACATGTATAAACATCCAACTCAATTTTCTCCTCTCCATCCATTTATTCATATTCAACTAGCTTTTTATATCTTTAATAAATAAAAACTATCAACGTATAAGAGTTAAACACTTAACATATATAAACCTTTAATATTCCCTACATATTGTACATCCTTATGTATCACCATATTACACGATCTCACTCTATTTCGTCTATCCGTGGAAATCATGTATGAACAACTTAAAATTTACTGTGTCGAATATATGACTACCTCATTGTATACACGAGTATCCGACGGGTATATGGGTACCCATTAGAAATTACTCTTAATAAATGGACAGATATAAGTAGTGATTTTATGAGTTTGGGAATATTGACGTCCGTCCCAAACTCGATACGATGACATCCCTAGTTTTAACATCGCAGCAAAGCTTGGGAGGTTAGATGTCCCATCCTATCCATTAAAATTAGAGTAGTTATTCACCATTCAAAAGTCCTTGATTCCAAAAACTGGTCACCGTGTCCTTTGAAAAAAACACACAAACAAGGGTCAAACTCCCATCTAAAAGTTTATCCAACCTCTACAAAAAAAGAGGAAGCAAATCCCAAAGATGACCAAAAGGCTCACCCAGCATCTCCGAACTCAACGATATATACCGGAATCAGTAGAGTTATACTGATATAAATGCTTCCTCCACTAGTAATATCAATAACGCCAACAGTTATATCGGTATATGCCACTATGATATATAGATATATACATCATCTTTTTCTTCTTCATAATCTTTATCTTCAATGGGAAAAATCTACGCGGAATTTAGGAGGTTATTTAAAGGGTTTTTATCATTTGTAAGCTTATTAATTTCTGCAATATTAATTATGCCCCTCTGTTTTTGTAATATAAGTTGTACATGTGACTTCTTACAAAATTGACAGTTCTGTCCTTCCATTAAGGTTAGAGGTATAACTGATATTATAAAAGGGCAGCACTATGAATTTTGTAAGAATATAAGGGTGCAACTAATATAACAAAAAAAGAAGGAACATAACTGATATGGCACTAAGTAAAAAAGAACTTGTGATAAAAATCCTTATTCAAATGGCTAGAAATTGAAGCATTAGGGGAGGGGATGGTCCTCTCTATAGCCTTCTACTTATAGGCTAAGGGGGAGGTTTTATGTAATAAACAAGGGCACCATAATTCATATGTATACCTTTATTTTTAGTTTTTTGTCTTCACATAAGAGGAAGCAAGGGGGATGCCTTGCGGGTGAGATCACTATTGGAAATCCCTTTATTTAGGGTTTTCTTGCACTTAGGTCCCTATCAACCAATCGGAACTTACTCCACTTGATTCAAGCCAAACTAATTAACTCACATTCGTAACCAAGCAATCGTTATGCAATTTGAGTACAATCAAATATTCTCAAACGAATCATGCATAGATTAAAGACAATTACGCACATAAAATCTCATACACTTAAAGGGAATAGATGCTGGATTATTAAGTTTGAGTTTAGTTAGTAAACATGTTACTTAACATTCGGGGTCTTACAACTACATTTTACACTCCTAGTTGGATGCAAAGGTTAGAGATAACCAATATCTTATGTTTGCACCGCATGCTTGTTAGAAGTATTGGAGTTGGGATGCAAGTATGGAACTGTAAGCTCAATGGTTTATGATGAATCCACCTCTGATGGCTTTTGATTGGTGTCAAATAAATTGTTTGGCTCAAAAAAATAGATTTGGTTTAATGGAAGGAGAGGGTGAAATTTCTCTCTTATCTTTCTACGATGTCAAACTTAACCTTTATTTCATCCTCAAATTCATCATGATATCTGAAACAGGGCCACCTATTCCTTAACAATTGACAAACTTCCAAATCTAAAGTAAAGCAATGGTTGTTGAAACTTGATTAATTTGACAAACTCTATTGTGTTCCTTGGGAGCTGTGAAGCACCCTATGCTAGGGGTATCTGAAAAATCTCGAGTCCAAAATTCGTTCTGGTTCGATTCATTAAAGGTTTGATTCAGATTTGGTTAAATAAATAAACGAGTCGGATTTTGATATAGGTTTGGGCTCGTTTATTTAAACGAATCAAACCTTGAAATGAGAGGTACGTTTAGGTTCGGTTCATTACAAGTTCGATACACTATATATCTTATATATATTTATATAGGGAAAAATGGGGTTTCCCCCTTGGAGCAGCCAATGAGCTGTCCCCGCCCCAATTTTCGGTAATTTTTTTTCTTTTTTTTCAAAAATACCATCATGTATTTTCATCACTATATCCCTCTAACATGTCATTCCAATTTTGCCAGAAACAGAGACTCCTTTCTATCTAGAGCAAATAATTTTAATGGTCTTAGAATTGTTGTAATCAACTTGTTCTAAATGGAAGGCATAGGCGTCTCTGTTTTTAACGTAATTGGAATGACATATTAGAGGGATACATGGATTTTTTAAATAATTATTAAAATAAATCTAATTAATTAAATAGGCATGATATTTTGTTATTTAAAATACGTCATCTATCGGCATATGAGGTGCTGATTTGGGGCGCCACGCCCAAATCGGCACCTCAGGTGCTAATTTGGGGAGAGAGCCGTTGCCAACGGCTCTCCCAATCTCCCTTATAAATACACCCCATTACATCCATTTCTTCCTCACTTATTCCCCATAATCCTCTCCATTCTCCTACCTTTTCCCTCTTTCTCATCTTAATTTCCTGATTTTCTTCATAATTTCTCTCAGATAATTGATCATGTGCTGCTCCTAGTCAAGTAAGAATGAATCAAATACTTTCTTTTTTTCGTAACATTTTTTCCAGGTTTTTGTTCTATAGAGGAAATATTTTTTGATGGATTTCTGATTATTATCTTTTTGGATCTATTCATTTATTTTGTAGACATTCTTCATTCCACATAACTTTTATTTTGTACATATAAAAATCAATTCTAGTTATCTATGAGATGTATCATTTTAGCTAAATATTTTCGATGTCATTTGAATATTTATTAATTTTTGTGTCTTTAAACATTCTGATCATTTAAAAATTACAATCTTATACATAATAGTTTAATTAATCATCTCATAATAACCACATAAATATATTCCAATTAATTAGTCAAATTTATAATTTTAATTAATAGTGGGAAAAATAAAATATTTACGTATTATAAGGAAATATTAATTTCATAAATTAAATTAAAATTTAATTAATTATTCATCTTTGTGAATGAATGTATTGCAAATATTTGGAAACTATAATATAGTTATTTATCTTTAAAATATAATTTAATTTCATTAATTAAATTACCAAGTTTATTAAATTTATGATTTGAAAAATAAATAGTATTTACCTATCTTAGAATTAATTTTAGCTTCATAATTAAATTACGTAATAGATTAAATTAATAAATTAGAAAATTAAAAATAGTTACGTACTTGACGAATCTCCATTTCATCACATATATTCTTTTATTTTGCCTTCAAACCCTAACTGAATGCATGCATATATCATTAATTGGTAAAAATAAACACTCATTAAATCACACAGAAAACTGTATAAAATATTGTACATGTATTGTATTTATTGCCAAAATAAAAGAATAAAAGAAATAAAAGAAAAAGAGTGAAGTGTCAAGGACACTGAAGTGACCCTAGCCCCCGAGACTCAGTCATCATGATGACTTAGTCGACAAGGAATAATGTAGGGGGAGAGAGGCCGGCTAATTATACAGAAAATACATAGCAATCATTCTATTAAAGTAGGTCAATAATTGCTTTTTAAGACCTATTTTATTCTTTATTATTGATACCTCAAATAATAAAACTATATATATATATATATATGAAAGTTGTATATTATAATGCATATAAAATACAAAATTTATTTCACATGAAATAATATGCAGTGTGCATGTTATACACAAAATAAAATTCCAACAGCCAAATTCACAGAGCCATATCTCTCAAATAAAAACTCAAAATGTATCAAAATCACTTTAATTGTATATAACTTTTAATAAGCTATTTAATGAAGGTGGTTTCATATTTTTTAGAGTTATGGAGTGAAAGTTAGATTTTGGACCCCTATTGTGTAGTATACCCGATTAAAATAATCATTTTATTTATTATTCAATTTTTTTTGTAAATTTATATTTTTATAATTTTACAAATATTATTTATATTATATGTACATATTAAAATAGGCATAAAACAATAAATAAAGCAATGAAATAAAATAGATATATACAATTCATAGATGAAATACCTACGTCTACACCTATATAAATAATACACCTATTTATTTAAGTATATATATTACATCAGAAAAATATAATAAAAATATATTTAAGCATATAAAATGAGTTTTAAATTTATAAAATAATAAACTAAAATAATAAAATAAAAAATACAAAATAAAAATAAAATACCTAAAACATTGGTAAATATACCTATATATGTACCCTAAAAATTAACTCGTAAATAAAAACCTCTAAAAAATAAATAAAAATATCCATAAAATACTCAAAAAACTAGAAACATTTTTATATTTTACAACCTAAAAATAATAAATGGAAGTCTATTTATTATTCAATTTCCAAGGCATTTTGTCTTGGAATTTCCTGGTTGGTCCACGTGGACCAACCGGGCTCATTTCTTTGTTGACCTTGGTCAACTATCCGGTCTCCCTTCTGACGCAGGTCAAAAGTCACGAGGCCGCCTTTTTCTCCCATTTCTCCACACCTCTCCATTCAGTCATTACTCTCAAAACCACCACCACCTTGCAGCCACTTCGTCCTTCATCCACGCCCTTCCTAGAATCTCCACCTACCCTCACCGGATCGCATGCAAGATCTCCTCGAAAATCATCCAAAATCCGCTTATAAATACGACCCCTTGAACCATTTTGGCCTTTTGATCTCTCTTCTTCGAGCTTTAACCCCTCAGACCAGTCCTAATGGCCTCCCCACAGTGACAACGTGGTTTCGCCTTTGATGCAGCGAGGAGAGCCCTTGGAGGAGGTGCATCCGTCCACCGCCGGAGCTCTATCAACAGGTCTTGTTTCTGGCCGCCTCAGGAAGGTCGAGCCTCATTTCCTTGCATTCCTAGGTGGTCTTCTACACCAATTTCAATTTCGCATATTTAATCTTTAGTTTAATCGAGCGATTATCACATAACTTAGAAACCCCCAATTCTTGGAGCTTGAGCTCCAGGTCTGATTCACTGTAATCCAACCGCCGATTTGCCCCACATTCATCGCCATTCCATTCCCCTCCACGTTCTCCAGCGAATCTCCTCTTTGTCCAACCCAAATCCATAGTGGATCTGGGAGTCGATCTCCCTCTGCCGCTACCTCGCCGGAGCTCCCCCTCCATCTCGTTTCCCATAGGATTTAGGTAAACCCCGGGTTGAGAAGATAGCTCTCGCACCCGGGGATATTTTGGTGGCTTTTTGTAGGTCGTTTGGCGCACCTGGAATCTCAGCCACCACCTGGAGCTGCTCCAGGTGGTTCACCTTAGCCGGAGCACACCGTGCTCCATCGCCACCATCGGACCTTGCAGGAGCATGCGGAGGACACCCAACTACATGTTGGGCCCATCGGAGAAGGCATTGGCCGCTGGGGGAGCGAGGATTGAAGAAGCAAAGTTCGCCGGCGTCGAGTTCATGAGTGTTCTTCTAAGCCCCTTTGCCACCATTCGATCAAGAATAGCGATCCAGATCTAATATGGACTGTTGATTCTAAACAAAGAGGTATACAATCAGAGCCGCTCGAGAGGACACAAGGCAATGTCTGGATGCTCGGATCTGGGTGCTTAAGTGGTACAATTTTACGGATACCCTCCACCTTTTGTATTTACGTAAAGGTCCTGTAAATATTTTATCTAGTTTAAAAACTTTGGACAAATTACATGTACCTCCTTTGACTTTCGCATATTGCAATTTAGTCCCCGCTAGAGACATGTACATGCGCACGCTTATCTTGTAAAATTTACACCGAACCCCTTGCATGTTTTTGTAATTATTATTTAATATATAAAGTTTTTAAATCATTATTATATTTCAGGAAAAAATGCATGTTAGCCCTCGCATGATATCTTAATTGTAGTTATACCCTTGCCAGGCTGAACATTTTTGTGTGATGTTTTCTATTTATTAAAAATAGTTGTCATGCTCTAAAAATCACCAAAAAATAGGGATAAGTACCTGGATGCATGCTTGATTACACTATAATTTTATTTTTGCAATTTATGCCCCATTCCTACTTTCTAAAAACATAATAGTGCATGATCATCTCTTGTTTGCAATATAAAACCGATAAAAATTACAAAAACATTTTGAAAATTCCCAAAAAATAGATCTTGTGTATTTATTTATTTTTGACCTTTAAATCAAAAATCACTAAAAATATAAAAGAAAATTCAAAAAATAGAAAACCCCTAAAAACCTTTATAAAAATATATAAAATTTCCAAATATTCTAAAAATTATGTTTTATGTTTTATATTTTTCTTTCTATTATTATCTTTATTTTAAAATTAATTTGGAGAATTTTTGACTCTGTTTGATATTTTTTATCTCCAAGTTAATTTTGGTATTTATTTTATCCCTATTTTAGAGTATTTTTTACTTTAGAATTATATAAAAATAAGCAAAAAGTCCTAAAAAATCTTAAAAATGGTAAAAATATATTTTAAAACCCAAAAATATTTATTCTCTTATTTTGATTATTTTTGATGGTATTTATATCTATTATAGCCTATATTATATATATATCATATATATAGCTTTATATATATTTTAAAAGAAAAATAATTAAAAAGAATTAAAATATAAATAGAAAATATAAAACTAGAAAATTAAAAATCAAAATACAAAAATATAAAATTAAAAAAATTCAAAAAACCCACTTTATTTTATAAATATTAAGTTTAGTTATATATACACATACACTTATATTATTTATTCATTTATAAATAATATATAGTGCTACATCGTGTGTTCCCCATGTTCGACACCCTGCTCCACTTGTCACTATATGCATTTTATAGTAGGGTTTATAATAAATTTTAATCCACACTGCTTTTATTATTTGATTTCCAAATGTGGGTTGATTGTTGAGACGACCCGCGATTTTGTGAGCGGTCGCCCCAACGATACTTTTATCTTCTCTTAGACACTCGGGTTCCTCGTGCTTGGTTTTCAAATGACGCCGTTGCCGAGGAGCAACGGACTGTAGCACATTTTCTTTTGTATATATATATATATCAGTTCTTTTTATTTACGTTTTTACCATTTCTTCTTTAGTAATTATTTGGCTGTTCTAATTCAATTTTCTTGTTGATCTTTCTTGCGAGGGACCACTTGATGAGGACTACCTTTTAGGAGGTAGGTGCACCTGAGGTGATTGGAGGTCGGTTTTCTTCTCATTGAGTCGACCATAAGAGAGCATGGAAGAAGAGTTTGGAAGGAGGAGAAGAGCAGCATTGAGCACAATTTTTTCTATTTTCATGTGAGAGAGAGAGAGATTTATTTTTCCTGTAAATAATTTGTAATTAATTTGGACATTACTCTCTACTCCACACGAGGTCCAGTGCCCGGGTGTCTGTTCACTTAAGGGCCTCGTACCGTATTTTTCGTGTTTTACCACCTTTCTTTTATTTGTTTCCCGTGATTTGAGCTTTCCACCTTTGTTTCTATTTGTTTTCTGTGAGTGAGCCCATAGATAGTAGGTTGTTGATCTCAGTGGTTAGGTCCAAAGCCCTAACAACATTGCATGCACCTATAATGATACGCGCTTGGGCTTAGTCAAAAATTAATTGACAATTATTTGGACTTGAGATCGAGCGTCGAGAGGAGTGCTATATAGTGCTTGCAGGATCCGTTGTGGCGGACACCGATGCACTCCAGAGATCGGACTGTTGGATCTCATTTCTAAGTAGTCGGCATTTGGTTCTTCCCGATAATAGCATCTATTGTTTAGGATGTTTTCTCGCTTTTGCATATCGCCATATAGTGTAAATATTTCAATTCTGCCTTGCACACCGCATGGAGAGAGCTGGGAAGCAGTGTAAGTAACTCTATCTTTGCATGCATCATTAGTCACTAAGGTGAGATTTCCATCTTAGTGATGACTTGCATGGCTTTTCCATCCTCTCCCCCTGTGTTTATATCAGTTAGGACATAAAGGAAAACTACAAAAAAATCATTAGGCAGCTTGCTATGAAAAATACTCAAAAAATTGAAACCAAAAATTAAAAAAGGGACTGCTAAATAAACTTGACCATAATTAAAATTCGTAATGAACCATTCATTGTTTGGGGTTCATAAAGCTCACATTATTTTTAGGTACACTCCAGACAGAGTGAGGCGCGACCCGCTAAGGATAAGAGCCCAAATCCTGATCTGTGGCGCCTTGGTTATCACATGGGTTGGTGAAGTATTGACACTTCTATCGTACATGACCGAGTAGGGACTAGTCGAGCATGATGGTCCTGCCTTGTGTGGAGCATCCGACTTGGTCTGAAGTACTAAGATTAGTACACACCCTCACGGGTGTGTCTGTCTCATCGGTTTGCATCCGAGTAAGTCCTTGCACGCTCACGGGTGATTCCGTTGCGAGCGAAGATTGAATTAGTGAATTCGCCTATTGGATTCCTTTTTATTTCTTTGGATGAGTAGCCGCCCAGGAACGAGATCAAGGACGTTTAAGCGCGCATGCCACAGGTTACAAAGGATGTGGAACAAGTACATGGCTCTTTCCTGGAAGTACACACACACTCCTATAGGGTTAGCGTACTTAAGGACTCGTGATAAGATTGCCTGAAAATAACAACAAAATTTAAAAGATAAAAAAATAGCCGAACTTTGACGGCTTCACAAGGGTTGAGTGGGTGAACCGATCCTTGTTTTGTGTTTGTTTGAATTAGATTAAGATCCAAAGATCAGTCCTGCACAGTGTGTGCCTTTTTCTCAGTTCTTTTGATTCCCTATTTGTTCCCCTACTTATCTGGAGGCTTCTCCTATTTTACAATCCCTTTATTTCCTGTCTAACCCCTGTATCATTCTTCAAAACTCAATCTCCTCTTGACCAACAAGATGGCGACACATGGATGGTCCAATCAGGACCCTGCTGACACCAACATCGATTCCATGCGCTCGTCACCTCCAATAATTCAGGGCAATTCCTGAGAACCTAGTTCAAACTCCATTGATCGATCTCCAGACTCCCCATCTTCTTCAATAAACTAGGATCACTCTCGTCCCGAAACCTGCCCATTTTGTATGGCAATTGATTTAACTTCATATACACAACCATCCTTAATGAAATTCTGTGTTGACCTTAACATAGATTGTTTTGCTACTTAAGGTGCCTCCACATTGATTGATCAAGGCATTACTCCATTTGCAGATCTAGAGCCCAATCTGGAGCCAGAAGACGTGATAAAATCAGACTCAGGGTCAGAAAAAGAGGTGGCTCCTGGAGGAAAGGGGAAGGGACCACAACCACCACCTCATCCAGATCAGAGTTCGCAACTGGATCAGAATGTTGTAAATGCTCAGATCCTTGCTTCTATTCAAGCCATCCAGCAACAACTCATAGATCATGCTTTAGCGCAAGTCACCTTCCAGGACATGCTCAATGATTTGAGGGAAAGGAGAGAAAACATAGGAGGATTCGAAGAAGATCCAGAAGGTGAGGGCTGATAAAATCCAGATGAGCTTAGAGCAGAGAGACCCAAGCTGACTCTGAAAGAAACCTACAATCTTGGGGCAGGACAAGTTACTGAATGGATCCATATTCCAACAATCCATGCCCATTTCAAATTGAAACCTCAGTTCCTGGCACTCTTGCCTATTTTCAATGGAAATGCAAATGAAGAACCCTACATTCATCTACAACAGTTCGGGCGCATCTGTGGCACTACTCACTACCCTGGTATACCTCTTGGGGTAGTGAAGATGACGACATTCCCCTTCAGCCTTTAAGATAAGGCCCTTCATTGGATCAACCACTTGGGGAAGGTCGTCACCACCTAGGAAGAATTGAAGTTAGCCTTCTTACACAAGTACTATCCTCTTGGGCGACTCAATCAGATGTGAGCTCGCATAGTGAACTTCACCCAAGCCGCACATGAATCCATTCATGAGGCCTAGGAGAGGTTCACTGAGCTACATGTAAAGTGTCCCCATCATGTGATTCCTAGGACCTGCTAGGTCCAACATTTCTTTGGGGGGCTTACCATTGAAAGTCAGAAGCTTGTGGATGAAACATGTGGCGGCTCCCATTTCAACAAAGATGAGGACGTAGTATAGCATATATTCGAAGAAATGGCTGAAGGAGAGGCCGCTTTATCATCGTCCTGTGCCTATCAACGTCAACAACAATCTGTTCAAAAGCCTATGCATATGGCAACATCTTACGAGTCGGACATGGACGATAGATCCAATCTAAGCTTATTGGGAACCACCTGTCCAAAGTGGACAACATCGAGAAGTGATCACAAGACTTAGAGAAACTGATTGTGATCGAACATAGAACAAAGAACCTAGACACATTAGATGAAATTACCAAGCAGCTGGATCTGCTGATAAGTACAATCAACTCATGCAACTCTGTGTCTGCATCAGCCCCCACTCTAGCTGAGATGAAGGAACATGCTCAACAACAACTCCTTAACCGAGTCAGTCACAACCGGTGGTTCAACACGTCTATTACGTGCAAGCCCCAAAGCCACCCACTCAGCAACAGTCATAGCAGCTGCTAGTCGTTTACCAGCCAGCGCCCCAATACATTCTAGAGAAATTCTCCCCTCCACCACCTCTTATTCAAGAAGTGAACGACGAATGGTTAAACAAGATGTAATTGACCCGTCCAGGCGGACCTCAGCAAGGTCAGGTCGCCAACTCCTACCGGTTCCCTCAACAGCAAGGAGGGAGGTCTGTCCAGAACAACCTGCAGCAACACCAACATCACCAACAATCTCCACAAATCCATGGCAATTGGAGACAGAACCAATACCAACAACCGCCGTACCAATAGTACCAGCAGTATGCGGTTGTGCCCTATCAGCAACACCCTCCTCAGCATTATCATCAGAATCACCCTTCTCCTCAATACCATTCTCAGTATCCTAGTCAGCAGTCTCAGTACCATCTGCAGTACTAGCATGGCCAGAACATCGAGGTATCTGAGGCTGCACCTCCTATGAACCCAACCTTGGACTGCTTGGCCCAGCTTGTCAAGGGCCTTGCAGATCTTAGGCAGAAGTTAAACGATTTCACTGCCACTAAGACCTTCATTCCAGCATAAGTGGAGGCTAACCCCAATAATTTCAAGAAGAAAGAGTAGGTAGCATGTGAATGTCCCACTGGTCTTACAGAGTTAGATGAGCATAATTTATTTTATCTAATACCGTCGATCTCAAGAGCGATAGGACCTTGCAGCCATCAGCCATGTGCAAGGGGGAGAATAAAGCCACCATGGGAGAGTCATCATCATCTTCTACATCAACCAGACCAACATCCAGATCGTGTGAGAAAGAAGAAGGAGAAGCAACACCAAAAATCCAAAAAAAATCAAAAAAAATCAAAAATACTAAAAAGAAAGCACCAGCAATAATCGAAGCACCAGCCAACCGGCCTTGGAAGAGATTGCACCCACAATTGATCAGATCCAGCCGATGGAGCTTCACTTGAAGATTTTCCCGTCTTTCTTGGATGACCCTCCTCATTTTAGTCATCCACATGTACAACCTAATATGGGCATAGATTTGTTGTAACCAAGAATACTACTTCCACTGCTGCTTTTGATTCTGTAGATATTTCATTTCTGGATGCTACGAGAAAATCCAAAAAAATTTAAAATTTGAAAATTGTTTTGTCTGATCCTGATGTGGTAGAAATAATTCAAAATCTTGTTCTTGAAATGCCTTTGCTCAAAGCCATCAAATACATGCCAAATATCAAGAAAGGCTTGAAAGAGGCATGTACCTCGAAGAGACAGCCGCACAAAGCTCGGGAAAGAAATGTAAAGCACATTCTCACCACGACTACAATAAATGTAATAAGCAATCTCCCGACAAAGAAGAAGGACATGGGAGCTCCTTTAGTCAAATGCCAGTTGTTTAACCAAGAGTTAGACCGAACTCTACTTGATTGTGGGTCCTCAATCAACCTAATGCCTAAATCACTACTGAAGGAATTTGGGTTAGGACCCTCAAATCCACAAGAATGATTCTGGAGTTCGCATACACATCCATTAAGGCGGCCCCGAGGAATTTTGGAAGATGTCATTGTCACCATTCAGGGGATGCAGTTCCCCAAGACTTCATAGTCCTAGACATGGATACTTCAACTCCTCTTCTGCATATCCCAATCATCCTTGGACGACCATTCCTTCGAACAACCGAAGCAGTGGTAAACTATGGCACCGGTCAGATAACATTCTGTTAAAATAGTGATAAGGTACCGATTGAGACGATCCAAATGCCCAAACCTTCAGCATCTGCATCAGATGAGAGCGAGCCTGTAGAGCAACGAAGGGAAGACTGTGACTTTTTAGCTGAAATCCGAGATACAAACCTGTTCATGGATGATAACGAGACCTAGACATTCCTCTCTACAGAGGCAGTGCTGGACAACACAGTCGAGTTCCCATATGTCCTTGAAGATGAGATTATTGCTGACTTACCTGATGAGTACATTCATGGCCACCTGACCTTGGCAGAGAAAGAGGATATTATTGCAGAATTCTGTGAACAAGATTTTATCATCGAGGAATTCTGTGCAACAATGCACTTAGAGCCTACAGTGCCAATGGTGGATATACAACCGATGAAACATCCAACATCATCGCCCTGCACAGTAGCAGAAGTCACTACTGAGCTAAACCAGTCTCCACCTGAGCTCAAGCCACTTCCAGCAAACATGAAGTATGCCTTCTTTGCAGGTGCACCAAACATGTTCCCTGTAATTATCAATTCACAGTTAACTGAGAAACAAGAATCTTGTCTGCTTGAGGTTCTAGAAAGAAACTGCAAGGCCATAGGCTGGAAAATTTCTGATCTCCATGGGATAAATCCTTCCCTATACTCGCATCACATATACCAAGAAGAAGACAAAAAACCCTCTCACGAGTTTCAATGCAGATTAAATCCAAACCTGTGAGAGGTAGTGATGAATGAGATAACTAAATGGTGCGAGGCGGGATTCATTTATCCCATCTCTGACTCAAAATGGGTGAGTCCCCTGCACTTTGTGCCCAAGAAGTCAGGGATCACCTTGATCAATAATGAAAAAGGAGAGGAGATCGCAATCAGAGTTCCAACCTCATGGCGCATCTGTGCGGATTACAGACGTCTTAATTCAACAACCAAGAAAGATCATTTTCCACTCCCCTTCATCGACCAGATAGTCGAAAGGCTGGCCGCGAAGGAATACTTCTATTTCTTGGATGGATACCCTGGTTACAATCAAGTCGCCATTGCGCCTGAAGATCTGGAGAAGACTACCTTCATCTGTCCGTTTGGGACATATGCCTTCCGTAGAATGCCATTCGGATTGTGTAACGCTCCATCGACATTATAGCAATGCATGCTAGAAGTGTTTGCAGATATGGTTGGAAGTTTTCTCGAGATCTTCATGGATTATTTCTCGATCTATGGAGATAGCTTTGATCAATGCTTATCTTATCTGGACCGAGTTCTAAAAAGATGATGTGAAGTGGACCTTGTGCTCTCTTGGGAAAAGTGCCATTTTATGGTGACCGAAGGCATTGTGCTCGGCCATATCATCTTAAACCATGGCATGGAGGTCGATCCTACAAAGGTGAAAGTGATTTTGAAATTAGAGCCACCTACTAATATGAAACATGTCAGGTCATTTTTAGGGCACGTCGGCTTCTATCGACGATTCATCAAGGATTTCAGCAAAATTGCCCGACCCCTGATCGATCTTTTAGGCAAGGAAGCTGATTTTATTGTCGATGATAGAGTCCTCGGGCCTTTACACAGTTGAAAGAAATAATCACTCAGACCCTTGTCCTTCAACCGCCAAATTGGTCTCTACCATTTGAGATCATGACATACGCTTCTGATTATGCCATTGGGCAGTTTCAGGATAGAGGAGAGATCATATTCCATTTGTTATTCATGATGCCAACATAACTCTAGATGAAGTACAAAGAAACTACAGTGTCATTGAAAAAGAGCTGCTAGTAGTAGTATTCGCCCTGGAAAAATTCAGATCCCATTTGCTCGGATCCAAAGTCATTGTGTATACAGATCACTCAGCCATCAGGTATCTTCAAGCCAAGAAGGATACCAAACCACGATTAATCAGATGGATCCTTCCACTTTAGGAATTCGATCTTGAAATTCGCGATAAACCTGGAGTTAAAAATGTGGTGGCCGATCACTTGTCAAAACTGCTAGGCTCATACACTCCTGCCCAAAGCCTACTACTGATCACTGAAACTTTTCCAGCTGAAGCCATCCTGTCAGTAACTGCACTCCCCTGCTTCGTCGATATTGTGAACTATCTTGTATCCAAGAAAACTCCACAAGATTGGCCTAAGA
>JAZKJV010000971.1:0-237586 GCA_037367405.1 Ottelia alismoides
TACGACCTCAAATCGAAAAAGTTTATTCACAAAAGTTGTTCCTCGATGAGATCTACAACTTTCATGAAAGATTAAAAATCAAATGAAGTCATCTGTGTAAAAGTATTTTTGGGTGGTATTTTATAAGTATAAAATACTGCTTTTTTGTCTTTTGCATTTTTTAATTCGAGAAAAATCAAAATAAAAATAGAGAAAATACGAAAAGAATATTTACAATCTAATTTTTTGAATTTTTAATAATAATGAAAATAAAAAGATAAAATACAAGGGCAAAAAGGTCAATATGTACAATATACAATAGGGGCTCAAAACCCAAGTTTCACATACGATCTCCGATTTTAATGAAATCGGTCTTGTTTTGAAGGTCTTTGATATATTATTTTAAAAGTGAGCATACCTAAATCGGACACTCTATGAGAGAGATATGTACATTTTAAGGTTCATAATCTCAAACTTGGATTTGAGTTTTATTGGTCAATTTTACTAGTATTTTTTTGATCTTTTTTCATAATTAGTGTTAGTAATATATACATTATAGAGTTTATTTTATTGGATTTGGAGTTAGTACAAAACAGATATAAATATGGTATTTATAGGTGATTTTTACAAGTGAATTGGACTTCTTATTTAATGCAAATATGAATGCTAAAATACAGATCTTATTTATGCATACGTGAATGATAATTATGCAATAAAAGTGGAAATATGTAGCTAATTACTCGGGGACAAAGCTCTATTTCCAACTTTTAGAGTGATGAATCACAGATTCATCAACCATGCGTTTACTATAAGATATGGTAATAAATACAAAATTTTGCATTGCTACGGGTTAATTTTGTTGTAATGGTGGGTTGTTTCCACAACAATAAAATTTCTTCCCCTCGATAACAACAATAGCAAGTATATAGGGACTCATTTCAATAAAACTAAAGTGAGTACCCCCTAGATTATTCAAGAAATTCCATGAAATGAGGAGAGAGGGGGTAGCTCTATGGCAAATGGGACAAGACATAGACAAGAGATCGTTTCAATCAATCGGAAGGGGGCACCTGTGTGTATTGTTTAAGGGATTTCATAAATTTAAGGGGGGCACGTGTCCCCCATGGCCAGAACTTGAGTCCGCCACTGGATCAAGGCATCACTTTTCAAAGTAAGGTCAGACTGAGGAAGTTTCTATTACATATGTGTTCCAGCATTCTTGCACACGTGCCTCTCTCCCTCATTGCCTCTTCCGTTCACCTCACCTCCCCCTCCCCACCACTGCTCCTTTCCTCTTTTCTCCCCAATCCTTCCTTGATTTTCCTGTAAGATTTATCAATTGACCAACATTAATCATTATATAATTCACATTCTATACTAACTATGTTATATTGACAAATAAAAGTGATCCATTAAGATATAATGCCCTCATCGGATCTTTAATAGTATTGTTGAAAACGTGTAAAGATACCTCGATAATTTGCCTATTTTTTATAGGCAGAATTGCAAATTTCCAATATAGCTGCCAAATTTTGAGTGGGGTTCCCTCCTTTCTCTATATCTCCGTTTGAACAAATAGAGAGAGTGTAATTGAGGTTTTTTTTTCTTTTGCATCCCAAAATTGCAGCACGAGGAGGGCTCCTTGTTGTAACCTTGAAAAGGCCATTCTCCTGCAACATGTATGCGGATGTATTCATGTATTCTTTTCTAGTTTAGTCAATGATCTTGACAAAATCATATAGGATTGAGATTTTATTTTTTTCTAACTTTTCCTCCTTCCAAGACCTCGATGCCTCCTTCTACTATAGTTGCCCTCCTCGTCGAGAGTAAGGAAGAAGATGGATATCGATGATGGAACAAGGGGTGCTGATGATAGAAGTGATGACAAATGTGTCGAATGTAAGGGTGGGTGGAGGGAAGTAAGCAGAGGCTGTGGGGAGGAGGAAAAGATACGGTGATCGAGCGGATGGGAGTATGTGAAGGTACATGGGACGAGAAGAGGGGAGGAGGTCGGATGGATGGGGGGTGTTGGGGATAATGGATGCAATCGACCCAGGAATATCCCCCCTAAAACTGTCCTGCAGCAAAGATGACACAACACAATATATGTTCCACACACGGGAACTCAATGGAACAATGACAAGCAATCACAACAAGCACAATAGGCAACCACACGAGACAAGATTTTTATGTGGAAACCCTTACTCAATGTGAACAAGGGAAAAACCACGGGGCAAGACTGACAACAAATCCACTACGGTCAAAATGGAGTCAAATGTTCTTCCCGGTTTTGTTGCCCACAAAACCGAGGTACAAACACACACAATGGATAGTTCTTCTACAAGGAACAAACTATCCCCAGGTCTCCAAAATACCAAATGTGCTCTAAAACAAGGAGGATAAAGTAACTCCTCTTGTGGGCTCCCGGATGGAGACCCAAACTTGGCTTCGACTCCTTGAGGTCGTCCGCAACGACCTCCAATGGCTGCTCCCACTCGAGCTCGCCCAAAACCTCCTCTCTTTCCAAAACCAACGCCGTAGCCCTAGCCGCTGCTCCTCTCGAAACCCGGCCACTGTTGTCCTCGAGCACGGATGCTCGGCTTCTCTCTCGCTCTCCCGCACACGTGGAGGAAGACGAAGAGTAGGGTCCGAAACCCTTGCTGCTGTTATTCCTCGGAATGGGAAGAATGGGGTTGTTTGCTTCTCACGGGGATGGCGTGGGGGGCAGGAACGAACGGGGGCCGATACCCCCTGGAATGGGTTCTCGTTTCTGGAAATGGGGCTTCCAAAATAGGAGAAAATAGCAAGGAAGCCCCTCCCCCTAAGTTGGGGCTGGAAAAAACATCAAGTATACCCAACAACCCCCCCCCTCCAGCCCCAACGGGGAGGTGTTGTCTTGTGATGGAGATCAAGAAGAGGTGACACCGCTCAGCTCTTTACAGAGATGAAGCTTGTCACGAGTGACTACCTTGGTCAACATGTCTGAGGGGTTCTCATCTGTGTGGATCTTCTTCAACATGAGTTGCTTCTGTTCAATTGCATCCTTCAGCCAATGGTATCTCACATCAATGTGTTTTGTGCGACATGGTGCATGGTACTCTTGCTCAGGTCTATAGCGCTCTGGCTATCACAAATCACAACTGGCTCACTGTCATCCAATCCAAACTCGCCAAGAAAGCGTTGTAGCCACAACACTTCTTTCCCAGCCTCTGCTGCTACAATGTATTCTGCCTCGGTAGTTGAGAGAGCAACACATTTCTGTAGTTTGGATTGCCATGATATGGCTCACCCTGCAAAGGTGAAAATATAACCTGAAGTAGACTTTCTCTGGTCCATATCTCCTGCCATATCTGCATCAGTGTAGCCATAAAGTTTGGGATCTGACCTCCCAAATACAAGACACATACTTGAGGTCCCTCTCAAGTATCTCAAGATCCACTTCACTGCCTCCCAATGGTCCTTCCCCGGATTGGACATGAATATGCTCACAACGCCCACTGCATGGGCTATGTCGAGTCTAGTGCAAACCATTTGTCAAACCATTGCATACATGAGGCTCCCAACTGCTGACTGGTATGGGATCTTGGCCATCTCTGTCTTCTCCTCAGAAGTAGAAGGACATGACTCTTTGGTTAGCTTGAAATGAGAGGCTAAAGGTGTGCTGACAGGCTTGGCATTCTTCATGTTGAACCGTTCCAAGATGCGTTCAACATAGCTCTTTTGTGACAACCACAACATATGCTTCTTCCTGTCCCTTGTAATCTGCATCCCAAGGATGTGACTGGACTTGCCCAAATCTTTCATCTCAAACTCCTTGGAGAGTTCCCTCTTGAGCTTTGCAATGAGGTTGGAATCATGACCTACAATCAACATGTCGTCCACGTAGATCAAAAGAATGACGAACCTGTCATTGGGAAGACGACGAACATATACACATGGATCGGCCATTGTCTTCTGAAGCCCTGCTTTCC
Source organism: Ottelia alismoides (assembly GCA_037367405.1). Lineage (NCBI taxonomy): Eukaryota > Viridiplantae > Streptophyta > Magnoliopsida > Alismatales > Hydrocharitaceae > Ottelia > Ottelia alismoides. The sequence goes on from JAZKJV010000971.1 coordinate 3,951, forward strand.
CATGAAAGCATCAAACTTCAAGTACCACTGTCTCGGGGCTTGCTTCAAGCCATAGAGACTCTTTCTCAACCGGCAAACCATGCGCTCTTTCCCTTTCTCTTGAATTCCCTGTGGCTGCTCCATATAGATCTCTTCCTTCAAATCACCGTGAAGAAACACCGTCTTCACATCCATCTGCTCCCAGCTCAAGGTCCATGCTAGCAGCAAGTCCTAGCACCATTCTCACTGAGTTCATCTTCACCACTGGGGAGAAGATCTCATCATAGTCCACTCCTTCTTTCTGGTTGAACCCTTTCACTACCAATCTAGCCTTGTGCTTCACCTGCTTGCTACTGTCATCTGACTTTAGCTTGTAAACCCACTTGTTCTTCAAGGCTCTCTTCCCTTTGGGAAGCTTAACAAGATCATAAGTGTAGTTTTTCTTGAGAGATAGCATCTCCTCATTCATTGCATTCTGCCAATGACCTTTATCCTTATGCATCTGTGCCTCCTCAAATGTGTACGGCTCACCTGCGTCTGTGAGCATCACATACCTAGAAGTGGGGAAGCGGGATATGGCTGGCGTGTCCTCTCAGATCTCCTAAGCTGAGGCTCTGCTGCATTTGCATGTGGATGAGGCTGCTCCCCCTGCCCTAGGTCCCCTGGACTTGCATCAACGGGGTCTGCATCTGGCTCATGCTGCTCTAGCTGCCCATCCTCTCCACTTGTACCCTGTACTGGAGAGGGATCCATGTCCTCATCACTGTCATCATCAAGAGAAAACTCATCTACATCACCATTTTCAATGGTGTCCTCAGCCAATGTCTGGTTCTCATAAAAGATCCCATCCCTGTGCCTGGTGATTGTCTTCTTCCTTGGATCCCAAAGACGGTATCCAAACTCCTGATCTCCATAGCCAAGAAAAATACAAGGCACCGCCTTGTCATCCAACTTCTTCCGCTGCTCCTTGGGTACCAATGCACACTCCTTGCATCCAAACACCCTCAAGTGAGCATATAAGGGGTTCTTCCCTATCCAAACATGCCCTGGAATCTGAAAATCCAAAGGAACTGATGGAGATCGGTTTACCAAGTAACATGCGGTGCGAATTGCCTCAGCCCAAAAGGTCTTGGGCAACTTCGCTATCCTCAGCATACAACGGACTCTCTCAACAATGGTCATGTTCATCCTCTCAGCTAGATCCTTGTGCTGGGGTGTACCTGGCTTTATCCTCTCATGCTTGATGCCGTGCTCTGCACAATAGCCCTGAAAGCTATGGGAGGTGTACTCTACCCCATTGTCTGTGCGTAGACACTTCAACAATTTTCCTGTCTCACGCTCAACCATGGCATGCAATTTCTTGAAGCAATCAAACACTTGATCCTTCGACCTCAGCACATACACCCACAATTTCCTAGATGCGTCATCAATGAAGGTGACAAAATACTTGTTGCCTCCCAAGGAGGTCGTGTCCATAGGACCACAAACGTCAGATTGAACCAACTGTAGAAGGTCCCCCTTCACCTTGGATCTGGCCCTGTATGGTGCACTCCTGCTCTTCCCAACCTCACATGCATCACAAGGAGACAATGTGATGTCATTGTGGTAAGGGATCAACTCTCTCTTGCTCAGAAGCTGCAAGCCCTTCTGGCTCATGTGGCCAAGCCGACGGTGCCACAAATCCGAGTTATCTGCTTCACTAGCATGCAAACTGCCATCCATGACCTTCACTCTAGTCATGTAGAGCGTGTGACACAAACTGCCTCTAGCCATGATGAGAGAACCTTTGCTAATCTTGCATTTGTTGTTGCCGAACTTTGGATGGTAGCCTTCACTATCTAGCTGTGAGCCAGATATAAGGCTAAACCGCACATCAGGAACATGCCTCACATCCTGGAGTGTCATTGAGCACCCAAGATCCGTCTGGATCGAGATGGTGCCCATGCCAATGATCTTAGAGTAACTTTCTTACTCATCAAGACTCTCCCGTAATCACCACTGGTGTAGGTGGTAAAGAACTCCCTATGTGGAGTCACATGATATGAGGCGACCGTGTCAACAACCCACTCCAAATCGCTCCCTGCGTGCAAACACTGATCCTGGATGGTGAGAATCACCTCATCTGCACTTCATCTACCACAACTGCAGCTACATTCCCATCTCCCTTTTTCTGATCTTTCTTGGCTTCAGCTTGTTCTCTCTTCCAAGCCCTGCAATCTCTCTTCCAGTGACCTGGCTTCTGGTAATGGTGACACTTTCCTCTACCCTTGGACTTGTCTCTGGATTTATGCCTCTCCTGTGACGCTCCTCTGCTACTGGATCTTCCTCTCTTCTCAACTGCATACACATGTGAAGAGGAGGATGCCTCTCCCGAAGAGTGACGTCTAATCTCCTCATTGAGGAGACTGCCCTTGACCATAGCCATGGTCAACTTGCTATCCTTGCGGAGTTGCTCACAGTGACAACTAAGGTCTCCCAACTGTATGGCAAAGAACCTAATAGGAGAAGTGCCTGCAGTTCGTCATCAAGTACCAACCCCATGGAGGTCAACCGGTTGATAATCAAGTGCTCTGCCACCTTGGTCCCATCTTTGTACTTCAAATTCACAAGCTTTCTAATCAAGAAAGCCTTGTTGGTAGCGGTCTTCTGATCATAGAGCTCGGACAGCTTGTCCCATAGCTCCTTTGTGTTGGTCTCCTCGGCAACATGATGGAACACCGACATGTCAAGCCACTTCCGAATGGTACCAATGGTCTTTCGGTTCAATTTTGTCCACTCGCCCGTGGGCATATTCTCCGGCTTGGCGCTCTCACCCTCAACGGGATCGTGAAGATCCTTGCAATACAAGATGTCTTCCATCTTTGCCTTCCAAATCTGTCAGTTGCTGCTTGTGAGCTTAATCATAGTGCCTTCATCATCTTTGCCCATTTTTGCTCAAACCTGAGCTCTGATACCACTTATTGGGGATAATGGATGCAATCGACCCAGGAATATACCCCTAAAACTGTCCTGCAGCAAAGATGGCACAACACAATATATGTTCCCCACACGAAAACTCAATGGAACAATGACAAGCAATCACAACAAGCACAATAGGCAACCAAACGAGACAAGTTTTTTACGTGGAAACCCTTACTCAATGTGAGCAAGGGAAAAACCACGGGGCAAGACCGGCAACCAATCCACTACGGTCAAAATGGAGTCAAATGTTCTTCCCGATTTTGTTGCCCACAAAACCGACGTACAAACCACACACAATGGATAGTTCTTCTACAAGGAACAAACTATCCCTAGGTATCCAAAATACCAAATTTGCTTTAAAATAAGGAGGACAAAGTAACTCCCCTTGTGGGCTCCCGGATGGAGACCCAAACTTGGCTTCGGCTCCTTGAGGTCGTCCGCAACGACCTCCAATGGCTGCTCCCATCGAGCTCGCCCAAAACCTCCGCTCTTTCCAAAACCAACGCCGTAGCCCTAGCCGCTGCTCCTCTCGAACCCGACCGCTGCTGTCCTCAAGCACGGATGCTCGGCTTCTCTCTCGCTCTCCCGCACACATGGATGAAGGCGAAGAGTAGGGTCCGAAATCCTTGCTGCTGTTGTTCCTCGGAATGGGAAGAATGGGGTTGTTTGCTTCTCACGGGGATGGGTGGGGGGCAGGAACGAACGGGGGCCGATACCCCCTGGAATGGATTCTCGTTTCCGGAAATGGGGCTTCCAAAATAGGGGAAAATAGCAAGGAAGCCCCTCCCCCCAAGTTGGGGCTGGAAAAAACATCAAGTATACCCAAAAAGGGGGCTTAATGGGACAAGCAGAGGGGAGGAGGCCGACGGATGGGGGGTGGGGGGGGGGCTCCAACAAGGGGGCTTAGGAGTAGACGAGGCCGGGCAAAGGATGAATTACACTAACAAGAACAGCAGAAGTGTTATGCAGTAACTTGTTATGTACACAAGTATAATTGCAAAAAAAGTAAACACAGAAGCATGACGGGCCAAATTCAAAAGGACAAAAGTGTAACAAATTAGACCACATTCCTAAGGCAAGAAGAGGTTGGGAGTTCAACAAATTCATAAGATTATCCAAAACATGTGTGAATGATACTTATTCAGATGTCATCAGATTCCATCTCAAGGTGTGAGGGATATATAAAAAGAAAATCACATCATTCTCACGTTGGTCCTCAGATGAGGACGTGTGCATTGAACATGGAAGAAGAAACAGTCACATTGCCAGAGATTTAAGGTCCCACGAGCCAGCTGAGCTCTGATTATTTTATCACATTAGAGACCATGTCATGTCATGTAAATATCAGAATCCCAAGTCCAATCACAAGACAACACTTTGATTTGACTTTTTATGGCAACTTGCTCCACATGATCGATCAAGCCCATAAAACGGATCGAGATCTAGTTTGATCGCATGCGTAGGAATTCCAACCAAGGTTTTAAAAACCGGACCAGACATTGAACCGGTCAGTTTTCGATTTGGTCCAATCGGGTCGGACTGTTGGTCCAAACCGGTTGGACCGGTGATGATGTCAGCATAACGTCATCATTCATATTGACTCGGAAAAAATCGGACCGGGCTTAATTTACCGGTCAGATCGGTCGAACCGATTTTCTGAACCGATATAATCGGATACATATATGTAAGTATGTATTTATATATCAATGAAATAATCGTTTAAAATGTCCAATCTTTCAATAGAATAACATGTTTGCCTATTTCGAGTAAAACTTTACAAAATTTAGTCAGAGTTTCTAGAACTATATATGAATATAATATTGTAATCATTTTATTTATAGTTGCTTCTAGAAATTACTCTAAGCAAGTATTAGCACAATGTATATTTCAAAAATGAGAGGGACATAACTTATACTGCAGAAGTTAAGAAGGACACAAGTGATAAAAATCCCATTATTTCATTATTTAACCTTTATTTTTTCGAAAATTTACCAAATCATCAAAATTGGGTCAATTCGGTTCAACCCGGTCTGACCGTCCGGGTCAACCCGGTCCGACCATCGGTCCAACCCGATTTTTTATTTTTTATTTTTTTTGAAATTAATTACACAAAACCAGCCGAACCGACCGGGTCGGAGCCGGTTCCCAACAGGTTCGACCGGCCAATCCGATCCGGGTTTTTTAAACCCTGATTCCAACTCGATTACACTTCGATATCACTCACGATATTAACGAGCATGGATCCGCAGTACTGCAGAGGCCAGCTGTAAAAGCTGGAGCGCCGTGAGCCGTTTGATGAGGATCGAGCAGTTCACACGATAAAATCTCAAAAATACCCTGATTTCATGTGAACTGCTCGATCTTGATTGAACGACGATACACAATTTTTACAGCTGACCTTTGCAGTACTACAGAGGATCCAGTTACGATATTAACACAGGAGGCATTTCCTTACGAAATAGAACTACTCGTCACATACGCCGTCTACCTTTCGAAGATAATCTTTTTTATTATTTTTTATTATCGACGGTGGGAAACCAAATATGCAGCTGCTATATTTCATGTTAGGTGCGAAATTATCACATTCCTTATGTTGAAGGGTTAAAAACTATTCACCTAAGACTAAAGGATAAGAGTGTGACCAAAGGCACATACTCTTTATGCACAGGTGAAGGAGGACGATGAACAACACATGCGAGCGTGTGGAATCGGAGTGCAACGATGCGTTGAGGTGGAGAGCGCGACAAAGACGAATAGACGTGTGTGGAGATGTAGGGTGGCATGTAGAGGCAGAGTGGGAAGGATGAGGGGCGAGCGTAGAGGTGGAGGTCTATGTGCGAGCGATGAAGGTTGCACGTGCACGTGGACAAAGAGAAGGAGAGAGTTGGAGCGACGAGATGGAAGTCACCACCATCCCTACCAATGTTGCAATACAATTTTACTATACCTTTTTATTAGATCCAAATAGAACATGACCGATCTACTCACTAATGGACTAGATCTTTATTCCTGAAGTTAAGGCTTGATATGAGATTGAGGTCCATTTTGGAAATCGTATGCATTGGCAACCCAATCCGTCTAAATAAAAATTATATAAAGTTTAATGTGTCAATTACAGGTTGTTGGAGAACTAGTAGTTAACACTAATGTTATCATGCTTATACATAGGATGAGCATTGGGCTGGGTCGGTCCAGCTCGGTCCGAAGCTCGGCTCGTATAGCCCGGCCCAGCCCGAACTCAAATTATTTATGGGTCGGGCTTGGGCCACAGATTTAGGCCCATTTAATAATTGGGCCAAGCTCGGGCTTAGCCCGATCCAGCCTGTTAGGCCCGATAGCCAGACCCACATAGAAATCCAAAAGTATGCCCGTTAGGCCCGATAGCTTGGCCCGCATAAAAGCCCACATAAAGGCTCGATTAACCACCTGGCGGGCCTTAGCCGGGGGGATTTGGCACTAGGGCAAGGGCACCCCGCAGTCCCCCACTCCACAGTCGCTCCTTCCTCGCACGAAACCATCATTCCCGCACACACGAACCCCTCTCTGCTCTTTGCCCTCTCACATGATGCCCGCTGCCTTGAGCCCCTCACAATCTCCTCCACGCCACTTACCGCCTCGAGATCTCCTCACGACATCACCTACACCGCCCTCCTGCCGCGTTGAGCGCCTCACAACCCCTCACCCACGCTGCGCGCCGCCTCAATGCACCTCGCCTCGCCGCCCGGATACATGCCCGCTCAGCCCTCGAGAACACCTCCTTGCCTCTCGCGCCGCTCAACCCTCGTTGCCTCGCCCCGCAGCCCTCGTTGGTCCAAGCCCAATTGATTTTTTGAGACATTATGGGCCTGGCCCGGCCCAGGCCCGACCCTAATAATTGGGATGGGCTTGGCTTGGGCCTTCAAAAAAAATTTAATGGGCCTAGGCCCGGCCCAAAGCCCACAAACATAATGAGCCTGGGTCTGGGCCTTGTAGGGCCCGACCCAGGCCCGACCCATGCTCATCTCTACTTATACATGAGTATCTAATTCATGGAGGTCGAATGCATTTAACTCACGAGAAAAGGAAGAGTGTAGGTTTTGAATGGATTCGAGCCTTAGGACATGATATTAGTGGTACATCCTTGGAGAACGACATCCATGTGAGTGTTATATAGGCCCCAATTATAGGAATATAGTCTTCTTGAATACTTTCATAAAACGGGATAAAGGTGTATATTCTTTTAGGAGCATTGACATTTGAAGATTGCATCAAGAATAACTCTTTTTTATTGCTACCATATCCATGTAAATTAAAATATGAAGTTCAAAACATAGTTCATTTTGTTCCTCTGAGGGTGAAAGTACTCAAGTCACGTAGAGGTTTAAACCGGATGATACCTTTACTGGAGTTAGTGTGACAACAAAAAATAGTGAATTCATGCAGGATTGTTGAAATTGCAAGTCAATTAGTACTAGTTGAAATGCTATTTTATAAATTGAAATTCCCAATTTGATGCATCTTGGAGTTCAGGAGTAGAAATTTACCACCAGTTTAAATTTTTGAGTGGACTTATATATGAGTTCCCTCCTAAGATTTTGTAGCGAAAGTAGAAAGGGGGGTTGAAGGGCTACACACGTGCATGCTTTCTGCCCATCCCGCTCTAAACATGCGTGTGCTTCACTATGCTGATCCCACTCCAACTTTGACTCGAGCTTGGACTCAGACTTGAACTCATGAGAGTCAATTAGGATATCGAATCTTGTTTATTTTACTATTATGTGCATTGGATGTGTCAGATAAATTAATCAACGTGATTAATTTTAAAATCCGACCTTTGAAATCCCAATAAGAAGTAGATTCCCATCATTTCGGATGTGGAACTCGAACATTGAGAATCCAATGGACGTCACGTATCGAAGGTTACAAATCGACGGAGTCTCCCACAATTCCTACCTCTACAAAATTTTCTTTCTCTCGACTCGGTTTTCCGAGGTACTTAATTTCGAGGATGTTCGATGTCGGATTGGACTGACAGTGATTGTGTTTGTCATCTTATCTTGGTAGCAAATCGTCAGACCCGATACACCAATAAAGTAGTTGATATATCTTCTGATAATAATATTACATGGATGCTTCAATGATCTTCGATCCTAATCTGATTTCCATCAGTTTGCTATTGATTTATTTAATTACTCATTTCGGACCGCGCTCATTTTGTACCACGTATTAACTCATGGTTCATGCTTTGTGCATTGCATAAGTGTGATTGGATTTGGTACAATCCATAATTATATAAAACTGAATCACGTTAATCCGGATAATTACTGATTAATTTATTTGATTCTGATGTTAGAAGCAACCAAAGAATCATAAAAAAGAATGGGTTCTTATCAGTTGTGCCCGTCTGAGATATTGCAATATCAGTTATACCCCTCTTCTTTTTGGAATATCAGTTGTGCCCCCAACTTCTTATTGTTCTATCACTTCTGCCCCTCTGTTACTTTAGCCGTCATATGTTGAACTTAACCATGATTTTTTCAAACCATGGTGAGGTTAAGAGGGGCATAACCATTTGAACACTCCATCCACCCATCCTCCTCCAGCCCATCCTCCGCTGCCGCATGCAACCTCCGACCTCCTCCTTCGTTGTAGTAAAACACGAGATCTGCTGGGTTCTCATGGAGACGAGAGGGTTTGAACCTGCGAGTTGGGTCAGCCTTGTTAGACACTCCAAGTTCATGGGCATGCATCCACTGCTAGGTGACAAGAGTGTCCTACGCCGTAGCACCACCACCACCGCAGTCGTGCCTCACCTCGACAGATCTGGAGGCGACGACGAACATGGTCCTGTTGAGCGGGAGCACTAGCATGGGAGGGAGAGGTACCTAAGGTACAGGAGCTCGTCCCTGTCATCGGTGAACATGGGAACAGTGAAGATGGAGGCACGGCTGCGGAGGAGGAGATGATGATCGATGAAGATCCGGTGGGTCTGTGGGGGTTGGCAGCAGAGATGCCCGAGAGAGGACGAACCAGCAAGGTAACCATGGACACTCGCATTCGCTGTGGTACATGCCCATTGCTGACGGTTGCGGACAAGGTGATTACAGACACAACCGATCATGAGGGCACTCAGGAGACTTCATCTCTGATGGTAGGCATTTCGTTGAACAGCTTGTGTGCATCCTCGACGAGACCAGAGCGGGAGTAGAAGGAGAGGAGGGTGTTCCTGAGGTTGAGGAAGAAGGGGAGACCAGAGGAGAGGTTGAGGGCGTGGATGGCTCGGCCGCAACAGCAGGAGTTGAGGCGGGGTTGGGAGTGATCGCATGGAGCAGAAGGAGGAGACTAGGTGAAAAACATGGATTTACACCTACTTAATTCGTGAGAATTAGTTAATGTATTGTTTTGTTGCAGGCAGGCAAATCGTAATTTCTCAAAAAGACCACTTAATAATTCTAATCAATTCAATTCAAAGTGGGAAATTTTTATTTTATTTGGGCAAGTCCATGGTCAAAATTAGGGAGGCAACTGTCTCCTTAGGATGATTCTTAGGCCGTTTAGAAATTAGATTTTCGAGGAAGATTTTTTTAGATTTTTTATGCAATTAAAATGCAGATGAAATTTGGCTAAGTTGAGGCGTTAAAATACAAATTTTCACCCAAATTATGTTAAAAAAATCCCCAAACTTGGCTAGAATGTTAATCATACAAAATTAAGCTAATGTAAACTGTTGGTAATTTTCTAATGTAAAATGAATTTTCTGATAATTAAATAATGCAAAATCAATGACCTAGAGTAATTTAATTTTAATAAATAGCAAATTTTAATAGTTTCAGAAAACAAAATTATCATAGATATATCTAATTAGTAGGTATCCATGAAAACTTTTAGATCTTAAAAATATTTAGTTTATAGGGAATTAAAACTAAATTATTCAAATTACAAATTAATATATTTTAAGCAAAATATGCGTGCGAATATAATGAAATTTGGAGACAAGGCAAGAACATTTAATCCTAACAAATGTGATTTTTTTGGAATTTTTGGAGCAAGCAGTGAATTACTAGCAATACATAGCAGAAATTGGGTATAATATATATTTTCAAAAAAAATATTTTGATAAAATAACCAGAGTTCAAAAATAAAAATAAAATAGCCACATTGTTTAGAATTAATTAAGGTCCATCGTACAATTTTTGAAACTAAAAATAGAAGAAAATGAATGCTAAAATAGATGTTCCAGTGTGTAGGTAACTATGCAAATACAGTAAATCAAATATTTGAAATAAATACTCATAAAAGGGCTGAAATGGAATTACCGGAACCTAGAGGGGGTTATTTGCAATTATTTTGCATCGCACGTGCAACGTGTGTGCTTCTTGCAGGGTTGCACATGAGGGAAAATCTTTAGGAATACGGAGTGTCAGGTGGCATGTGGGATAAAGAGGCGCAGGTGGAGGTTCAAAGCTATACCTCTATAAGGCAGGTTGACGTAGTTCACTTTGCCCAAAGCGAGTGATCTGGTGAGAGGCTCGGTTGGTTGCCACAGACCGTTCGATAAAGGCTTCATCCCTGATCTATGGTGGATGCACACTGAAGGATGTTTGTCCCTCTTCTTCCTTCTCATGTATTCGAACGAAGAGGCTGAGATGGAGAAGGTGCTCCTTGATGAATCCACATTTCATCATCTTTATTCTATCATTTTGGCACCAAAAACCCTAGCAAATACCTGTTAAATAACCTCTATTTCATCATCTTAGAATTCATGCATGTGCATTCCATTAGTGTGTAAAATGTTGTAATTAAAGCCAAATTATATAATAAATAAAAGAAAAGAAAAAGAATAAAATATTGTAAATATTTTATGATCCGAAACCCCGAGACCTAGGCATCTTGATGAATAGGTCGATGATTTAGCCAAAAATAGGTGGTCTTAAATTCACACAAAGCGTGAACTCAGTCGGTGTGTTGACCACACTAAATTCGGACCAAAGTCAACAATTAACCCACACTAAGATCAATAAATTAGAAACAATGTGGAGTTAAAATTTATTTTTAACTCTGCACAATGATGTAAAGGGCAAGTATGCAGAGAGTTCGAACACAGGGAGCAAACCGTGTAGTCCTAGCAGAAGCTAAGTGTGTGAGTGTGTGATGTGTCTACACTAAGCAAGCAAGTAACTACAATTTTTGTGGGTTTTTAATTTTTAAATTTTTTTTTTATTTACTTTTTAGTTTTATAATTTTTGTATTTCTTTTTCAATATAGGAAAGGAAAGACAATATAAGAAAAGGCAAAGTAAAATATTTATAAAAATGCACGAAAATGCTCAAAAATTCAGAAAATAAATGTTTTTGGTATTTTTAAGGTTTTTTACTGTTTTTGTGATTTTTGGGGCTTTTTCCCAGATGTTTTTGATATTTTTAAAGATTAAAATAAGGCAAAACAGTGGAAATCAGGCTGGCTGCGACAAAAATGCAATTTAAAAATACCAACCAGTACCAAAAATATTTCACACTATTTTTCTAATAAAGAGAATAAATTAAAGGACAAACAGAAGCTAAGTTTATATTTTTTTGATTTTTCTACTATTTTATATAATTTTTTGAAGTTTTTGAGTGTTTTTAGGTTTTTAGTGTTTTTCTTTTGAAATTTTTAATGATTTTTGGACTGACACTAAAATAGGATAAAATAGACACTATGTGAATTTTTGGGAATTTTTGGAGGTGTTTTGATATTTTTTTGGTATTTTCTAAGGTAGACAGTACACAAAAAGGGAGTTTTTGATTTTTAATAAATAAGAAAATAAAATAAAATCAAAAACTAACTAGATGGCGTTAAAGTACACCTATCCAGAAGCTTAAGTCTATTTTTGTGGAATTTTTGGGCTTAAGATGATATTTTAAATCAATCCAACAAGCATCCAAGTAATTAACAGGCCTGGCAGGGGTATATGTGCAATATTCAAAACATCCAGGGGCTAACATGCAAATATCCACAAAATTTTGAACTTAATATTTAACTTCTGGAACCAAAATGTAATACAAGACCCGCCTGGGCACGCCTACAAATTACCCACCAGGGCGCGTGACTTGCACGCGCCTGGGAGGGACTGGAATGCAATAATACAAAAGCCTGGGGGCCACTTTGCAAAATATCCAAAAATATTACACGTGCTGTGAAAGTTTTAGGGCTAAAACGAAATAAACAAAAGACCGAGGGGTCCTCTGCAAAATGCCCCCACCTCACGTGTACAGGTCACGTGAGGTGACGTGGCAGAGGACCTAAGTGGCAAATAACGAAAGTCCGAGGGTCTTTTTGCAAATATTACAAAATATTTAAACTACCAAGGAAAGTTTATAGACTAATAAATAAATACAAAATGCGCGAGGGTGAGGATGTAAAATACCCTCGGCGCGCGATCCAACGGCGCTGAAGAGGCCACTCGACACGTGGCACGATCTGGACGGCCGATGACGCTTCGCTGTGGACGTCTGAGATTAGATCTCGGGCGAGATCGACGGTGGCTGAGCGCTGATGATCTGACGGCCCATGTTCTAACTGGAGGGTCTCCTCGATCGGACGGCGGTGGAGGCAGCTAGAAGAACGAGGCGGAGCTCCGGCTGGGCGAAGTTCGCCACGCTCCTCCGGCTGGCTTTGATGGCTATTGAGCTCCAAAATGAACGAGGAGCCTCCTGCAGGTCTCGGGTGACTTCTGGAAGCTTCAAAATCCACCGGCGAACGCCGGTGCTCTCGCACGGAGGTGGCGGAGCTGCGAGGCTCCAGGTGCTCCGGCGAGAGGGCAAAATAGCTCCAGGAGCTTCGATGTACTTCAATACCTGCACCAAAACATTAGAGAGGTCGAGGGCAAAATGCCTCGACCTCGGGTGGCTCTCAAAATGAACGGGGAGGCGCAATAGGGTCTCGCCGGAGTTGCGCTCCGGCGAGGTGATCGATTAGGTAATGGAGTGATCGATTCGACTCAGAAAGATGGGGGAAATAATCCTAGAACTAACAGGAATGAAATGGGGAGTAAAATGGGATGAATGGCAGCCTCGATGGCCAATGGCCAGAGGGAGAATACCTCACGGGGACGACCGCCGGAGGTGATGGAACACGCCCAGATCAGTGGCTGATCCGCCGCCTTAAGGTGAAGAACCAGGAGCTGTCACCTCCAGGAGCTCGAGCACGACAAAAAGGGGGGAAAGATCTGTGTGGAATGCGGTTCAACCCGAGAAAGGTAGATGGGGGTTTGTATTTGAAGGGAGTTGAGGGCGTGTTTTCGAGGTGCGATCACGGGTGGAGGAAGAAGATCTGAGCAGATCTAAGAGGTCGGCGATGGAGATGGATGTACAGTGCACAACTTCCATGAAGGAAGCGGCTGGAGAGGACGAGCGGCGCAGCCTCGAAAAAAGGGTGAAAGAGGGGGAAAAACGAGGTGCGCGGAGCTCAATGGGGTCAAGGACAAGCTGTTGACCCGCCGGTCAACAGTCGGAGGTTCCTGGTTGGTCCACGTGGACCAACCAGGGAAAAGATTGGAAAATTATTTTATTAATTCGATAAAAAATAGAAAACAATCGAATTTATTTTTGGTTATTAAATAAAAAATGCTTAAAATTTTATGTAGTATTTTATCATGATTTTTAATTAATTTTATGATATATATTTTTACAAGTTTACTTTTTAGCCTTATATAGGTATATTATCTACATATTTTAGTATTTTATTTTTGTTTTGTGTATTTTATTTTTATTATTTTTGTTTATCATTTTATGAAATTACGAAATACTTATATATACACAAATATATTTTTATTTTAATTTTCTGATATATTTTATATATTTAATAAAATACAAGTATGTTTGTATAGGTATATGTATAGGTAGTATACCTATGTACCTTTTATACAAGTATTTTTATTTTGTGATTTCTTTGCATTTTTATTCTGATTTTAATGTACATATATATTATAAGTAATATTTACAACAATATAAAATTATAAAAATGAATAAATAATGAATAAAGAATAAGTTGAATATTTTAATCTGTACAAGGTACAATGTGGGTCCAAAACTCAACTTTCAGACCGTAGCTCCGCCAAATGCGAAACCACCACCATTGGATAGATTATTTTATTCTATATACAATTAAAGGTGAGTAGGCTGCATTTGGAGTTTTTATTGGTGAGATACAGGTCTGGGAAGTTGGGATTTTGGATTCTTATTCAGACCATATCTTTTTGTCTGTGCATTCTTTTCCTGTGAATTCAATTTTGCCTTTTTCTTTATTTTATTGTCTACAACTTTCGTGTACAAAGTTTCTTTATTTGATGTATAAAAAGTGGAACCAAAAATAGGTCCCAAAATGAATAAAGAATGAATAGATTGTATAGGTATTTACACTGTATTTCTGACCTTATCTCCCCCTACTTTATTCCTTGTCGACCTATTCATCAAGATGCCTAGGTCTCGGGGGTTTTGGGTCATAAAATATTTACAATATTTTATTCTTTTTCTTTTCTTTATTTATTCTATAATTTTGGCCTTAATTACAGTGATTTATACACAATCTGAATGCACATGCATGGATGCTAAGATGATGGTTTTAATGCTATTTACAGGCATTTGCTAGGGTTTTTGGTGCCAAAATGATAGAATAAAGATGATGAAATGTGGATTCATCAGTCGACCAGGAATAAAGTAGGGGGAGGTAAGGGCCAAAATACAGATAAAATACCTATACCTTTTATTCATTCTTTATTCAATTTGAGACCTATTTTTGGTTCCACTTTTTATACATCAATTAAAGAAACTTTTTACATGAAAGTTGTAGATAATTTTATAAAGAAAAATACAAAATTGATTTCACTAAAAAATAATGTATAGATAAAAAGTTATGGTCTGAATAAAAATCCAGAATCCCAACTTCCCAGACTCGTATCTCACAAATGAAAACTCCAAATGCATCAAACTCACCTTTAATTGTATATAGAATAAAATAAGCTATTTAATGGCGATAGTTTCGCATTTGACGGAGCTACGGTTTGAAAGTTGAGTTTTGGACCCTCATTGTATACTTGTACAGATTAAAATATTCAATTTATTATTTATTTATTATTTTTATAATTTTATATTTTTATAATGTTGTAAATATTACTTATAATAATTATGTACATTAAAATTGGAATAAAAACCTAAATAAACCTTAAAATAAAATACTTACATACTTGATACACAGGTATACCACCTATACCTATACCTATACAGCACATGTTTATATTTTATTTAATGTACACAATATATCAGAAAAATGAAATAAAAATATAATTATGTGTATAAAAGTATATTATAATTATATAAATTAATAATAAAAAATAAATAAATTAAATACATAAAATAAAAATAAAAGACTACAATACATAGGTAATATACCTATATAGGGCTAAAAAGTGAACCTATAAAGATACACCTCATAAAATTAATTAAAAATCGCAATAAAATAATTTATAAAATTATAAACATTTTTTATTTTGTAACCATAACTAAATAAGTTAGTTTACTATTTTATTTTGATTTTTTAAATATTTTTCCAGGCTTTTTCCTGGTTGGTCCACGTGGACCAACCAGGTGGGCTGGAGAGTTGACCTCGGGTCAACTCTCTGACCCCTGCCTGGGCTGTGTCAGCAGCAAGTTTTTGTCCACTTTCGCGATTTTTTCGAGGTTGTATCTTTCACTATTTGAGGTTGAAGTCTTCTGCAATATTGTTGCTTGTAGACCTATGAATCACACCCAATGCTTGTCTTGGACTTCGGATCATCACGTCGCTCGATACGCCTCGTTGAAGGAGCCCTCTCGGCCATGTTTCAAAAACCGACCCCATTCTTCCATTTCACTTTTAACACTCTTTGACCCGCTTGAAACCTCCCAGGAGCCAGCTTCGGACTGGGTGTGGTGACAGCACACCCTCCAGCTATTCGGGGAGGCCTTCGACGAGTCGAAGGCGTCGTTCCACCACCTCCGATGGGTCGTCGCCGTCGAGGTTAAACCTTGGGCTCCCCAGCCCTCGAGGTCGTTTTTCTTCTTGTTTTTTTTGCTTGTTGTGTAGTTGTAGCCCATAGTTTTTACTTCATGTGTTTTTCTTCACATTTAATCGCATCATTAGTGTAGATTCTTCATCAAACACCTTGCCGGAGCCCTCGAGCTCCGGCCACCATCGCCGACCTCCACGCACCCCATCACCGCCGATAAAAGCCTCTGCCCGCTTGCTCGATATCTGCCATTTTTTTTTGTTTCATTTGCAGGTGGAGAAGGGGGCGTCAGAGCCCCGATTCGACCAGGGAAGAACCGCCCAGGCCCGCCGACGTTCGCGTGATCTCCTTGGAACATCCAAGGGTCCCTGGAGTATTTGGGGGGTGTCTGGTGCTTCGCAGTTGCCGCAGGAGTTTGTACGAGTGATCGGGAGCACATGAGGAGGCCGGAGGAGCGCGCTGCACCTCATCGAAACTCGCCAAGGGGCGAGTTCTTCCGAGTTCCTCCAGCCATCTTACCCGCCGCCCGATCTCTGTAGCGGCCCAGGTCTCCCAGCCACCGTCAGATGACCCTAGCGTTTTAGCCGTTCGATCATTGCATCCCCCCCCAGTGGTTTGGACAATTACCCTGGACCCCCCGCCAGGCGCGTGCTTAGCACGTGGCCCTAGCATTTTTGCAGCCGACCCCAGGAGTTTCTCTTCATTAGGCATTAGCCCCTCGAACTTTTTATTACAGTATTAAAACTTCTGACCATTTTACAATTCAGTTCCCGAGCTTTTGTGGTATTACATCCGTGCCCTTCCCAGGCGCGTGTGTAACTCACGTGAGCCTGGGAATTTTTGCAAGAAAGCCCTTGCGGCTTTTGGTTTTGCTTTTTGGTCCCAAAAATTCTTGTTTAAGTTCAAATTTTGTGTAAAAATTGCAGAAGTGTCCCTGAGGTTTTGCCTATTTACAGAAACACCCCTGCCAGGCCTTTATTTTGTGCTTGCTTGCTCTATTTATTTAAGGCCTCATTTTAAATCGAAAAATTCTCAAAATTTAAACTTAAGCTCCTGTTAGCTTGTAATTTGTCGCCATATTTTTAGTTTTTGATTTCATTTTATTTTAATATCTATTAAAAATAAAAAAATAGCCATTTTATGCACTGTCTAGCTTGTAAAATCCATAAAAAATATAAAAACACTCCAGAAAAATCCCCAAAAAAATATTTTGTTTCTTTTAGTATGTTTTAACTTCAGTCCAAAAATCACTAAAAATCTCAAAAGAAAAACCCTAAAAATTCGAAAACACATAAAAACTTCAAAAAAATATATAAAATCCTAGAAAACTCCAAAAATCACAAACTCAGTTCCTGTCTCCTTTATATTTTATCCTCTTTATTTTAAAATTAGTTTGAAAAATTTTTGTGGTTGTTAGCTATTTTTAATCACCATTTTATCCCCAGCCAGCAGCTTATTCACTATTTTGCTTTATTTTGTTATTTAAAAATACCAAAAACATTCTAAAAAATACCATAAAATCACAAAAATAGTAAAAAATTATAAAAAGTCCAAAAAGATTTTGTTTCTGAATTTTTGACTATTTTTGTACATTTTTATAAATATTTCATCTTGTCTTTTATTATATAGCTTTCTTATTCCAATATTGAAAAAGAACAAAAAATATAAAATATAAAATTATAAAAATTAAAAAAAAATCAAAAATCAAAATACAAAAAATATAAAATCAAAAATTAAAAAATATATAAAATTAAAAAACCCACAAAAAATAGCATTAATAGGACAACTTGATCACAATTACACTTTTGAGCAATTTTGCCCCGATCTATCCTGTGTGCTCCCTGTGTTCGAACTCTCTGCATACTTGTCCTATACATCGTTTGTGCAGAGTTAAAAATAAATTTTAACTCCACATTTATTTCTAATTCTTTGATCTATAGTGTGGGTTAATTGTTGATTAAATACGAGATTCATTTGAGGGTCGTCACAGCGACAATCGTCTCCGCCTTGTGTGAGACACCATTTAGACTCTCTTGAATTTCGTGTTTATCACTCCTCTGCACGCAGTAGCGTGCAACGAGGGACGCCATTGGATGCTTTGATGGGGTGGTATGATGCTGCTCTCTACGGTTTGATGGTTGATGAAGCTCTGAGAATTGCAAGTTGGGTCCCTGCAAATAGAGTCGAGGAAGGCAATCTAGAGGCGGATGGTTTGATCGGAGTTTGGAGATCAACTGAAGCAGTGATGGGATGTGGTCTCCGATCAGTGAAGGAGTAAAGGTACCTACAAAGGTTAGTGTGCAGAGTGAAAAGGAATGGAGTCCTAATCAAAGCAAGGAAGGTGGAGGGCTAGTGAGTTCTCCTTCTATGCAAGATGGAAATGTGGTCAAAGGTGAAGGGGGCTTGAGGAGAGAAGGAATGGTCGGATCGACTAATTTGGATCCGACAATGGCACCATTTGAAAAATGCGGATTTACCCTTCTTAATTCGTGAGAATTATTGAATGTGTCATTTCGTTATAGGTGGTTAAATCATAATTTCTCAAAAAGTCCACTTAATTAATGTTAATCAATTCAATTCAAAGCGGTCAATTTTTTATTTTATTTGTACGAGCCCAAGGTCGAACTCAGGGAGGCAATTGTCTCCTTAAGATTTTTAGATCGTTTAGAAATTAGGTTTTCGACGAGGTTTTTTTTTTTAATTTTTATGTAATTTGAATGCAAACACGAAAATGTAAGGGGACTGGGTTCTTAAGGAAATCAACAAACTCAGCCAATTTAATTTTAATGCAAGATTTATCCAAATCAACAAATTGAATTTTTCTCCTAGAAACCTTGTGCAATAGTTAATAATTTTTTTGTATTTTTATCAATTAATATGCATGCATGAAAATTGGTGATTTTCAGGGGGTTTTATGTAATTTTTCATGCAAATAGTATGCAAAATTAATGAAATTTTGACAGAAGCTAAATTATGATGAAATGACCTTACACTAATTTTTTAGAATTTTCTAACACTATTTGGTTTTAATGAATTTTCTACTGAAATAGAGTGAATGTTAGTAATTAATTCTTAATAAATCCACAATTTTAATTCAAGCCAAACCAAAATTATTCCAAGTAGAATCCAAGAGAGTTGAAATCTTGGCAAAATCTAATATGTGGATCAAATTATAAATCAAATACAAATCAGACTATACAATTTATTTCAGGCACAAAGCACCTCCATTTTTACTGAAACTTGGGCACAAGTTAAAGCACAAGCAGGAGCATGTTATCTGATTTTTTTGGAATTGTATAAGATTTTTATGAGTTTACAAAGTTCAAATGGTAAAATATCAATGAATTTCATACTTGATTTTTAGTAAATCAAATATTGATCAAATAAATCAAACTTTATGCTCAATTTGTAGAGATTAATATGCTCAATGTAATTCAATTTTGAATTTGCAAAATGATTGATTATTAAGCTCCAGAACAATGCTTAAATCTATGAACCTGATTGCAATATTGGAATAAATATTCAACCAAAAAAAGTTGTGCCAAATGACACTTCTTTAATTACCATAAAATGGAGGGGTTTTGAGAAATTTTTCAAAAAGAAGGGTGCATGCACCTAAGGCTCATGGAAGGGGTCTTCTTCCTCCTTCGTACCTCCAAGCACATGGAGGAGATGACAATGGGCACATCATGGAGGAGGGGCGTGCGACTCGGGTGGCTCGTGGATGCTCTGCGCGATGGTGGAGAGAATTCTGAATTCAGGAATGTTCGATTGAACACTATGGGTGAGCTTCTGTTCTCACCTCTACTGATGTGGTTGTTGATAGAGGTGGTAGAGGTGCGAGATGGTGGCTATAAGTTGTTGTCGAGATGATGCATGTACCTTGCCACCTTATTCCAGCTTGTTTCCTGCTTTGGGTATACCTGCAAAAGTATGCTTCGGAGCTCGACCTCATAGATCTCAGTCGTTGTTTGGTTCAGGCTAGGGACGAGGATTTTTTGACGATACCGGCCAATGCACTGATGGGTGAAGGTAGTGCATGTGAAGGATGAAGGCGATGGGGTGTGCGTATGTAGCAGTGCATGTGGGGTGAGTGAAGATGCGATACAGCTAGGGCATGTGCGTGTTGTGAGAAGGAGGTGAAGTGAGAAGAAGGAGAAGAGATGAGAGGAAAGAAAAATAAGAAGAGAAGAGATAAGAGAGGAGAGGGAAGAAGAATAAGAAGAGAAGAGATAAGAGAGGAGGAGAGAGAACGTTAGGTGTAGGGAGAGGAGCAGGGGAAGTTGCTGGATTTGTTCAAGGAGGGTAATTTTTTTATTAATCAGTTCATGAAAATCCACTAAAAAATTCAAACAAAATCACCATTAGATTCTTCATATATGATTTATTTGTAAAAGAGCAAAAAAATTGAGATTTGATGAATGGATGAATGTGTGGTGGAGAGAGATAAAATAAAGAGGAAGAGAAAGAAGAAGAATAGGAAAAAGAAGGTGGAAATGGAGGAAGAAGAAGGGAGAAAAGGATAGGGAAGTTAACCGGAACTTATGAAGGAATATGCCTGGGGATGAAGCTCTCTATGAGCATGTGATCGTCGCTCTAGTCAACGGCAATGCGACAAGCTCGAGCAGCCCAGTGAAGAGCTACACCAGGAGGTGGTACTCCTCCTGGATCATGCCGGAGGTCAGATGTCGATCATCGCCCAACTCTATCTGGATTTTCCTCACGAAAAGGTAGATAACTGCAAATGAAGTTATGCATTTGGTTTTTATTGGTTGGCCGTTGAGGTTTGGGAGGAGATTAGGAGAGAGAGAGAGAGAGAGTGTGTGTGTGTGGGGGGGGGGCGGTTGGCGAGGGCATAGAAGAGTCTCCAACATCATGTACGACGTGGAGGGGTGGTTGGCGAGATGTGGAGGTTGAATGGGCGAGGACGGTTGGAAGAGGAGTGCGTTCTCTCTTTGGGGAAGAGAGAACATAGGAGGGAGAAGAAGAGTTGACCACAGGTCAACTTTGAAATATGGCGATTGATTGATGGATGAAGGGGCTGGAGGGGGTGAGGTGGGTAAGTGGTGGAGAGAAGGCCAATGGGAGACCTCCACGTTTAGATTGACTTTGACCAGATGAATAAAAAGATAAATAAAATACGAAATAAATAAAAGTAAAGCTAAAAATAAAAAGTGATCAAAATAAAAGTTTGAGATCTAAATAAGACCTAAAACTTTCATTAAGGTCTCGGAACCAAAATACTAGGTATATACACGACACAGATTTTGGAAGGGATTCAATGAATTAAAACACTCATTTTTACAATTTTTTATGTTTTCTTTGATTTTTAATAAATAACTATATATAAAGAAAATATATTAAATCAATAAACACATATTTACACATAAAACTATTTTTTATTTTTTATATTAAAGAAAGTGAAACAAAAATAAAAAAAACAATTTACAGTATATACAAAGTCACAACACATCAATTTCTTTGGTTTTAATCTTTTTTTGGATTTTGCTTTCAGCATATTTTATTAAAACATCAAATAAAGAAAAGAAATAAAATAAAAATAATTATTTATTTACAAGAAATTATAAATCAAAGTTAGTGAATATTTACAACATACAATTATGTCCCAAAAATGACATTTTGCAAACAAGATCCGATTTTAATGAAATCACTTTCATTGGATAGATAATTTTATAACTTGAACTTTGAAAGTGAGTTAGCACATTCGAGGCGGTAGGAGAGTAGAAGATTCGATAGTCTAAAGCGAGATAAGGGCAGAAAGAAAATCAAAGAGAGAGATACAGAGTTGAGGGGAAGAATCAGAAGAGAATACGAAGAAGAAGACCTACCTCCCGCTCATTTCTCCGTATACCCTAAACAACACAGTCAAGCAGGCGTCAAGAGTTTGTTCACTATTGCTAGTCGTTTCTAGGTATATATGGCGCATCTCAGACCCTACTCTAAAAAGAACTCGATCATGTGACAATGTACACTTGGCCTCTGAGACCTTCACACCACTTGGTCCAGATAAGATTCCAAAGATCATGTCATCCGCGTCACGCTCATATTTGAGCCAGACCATCTTGATGTCATATCACAATCCAGAGAGTCAAGATCAAGGTTCATCAATAGAGGAGAAATTAGACTTCCCTGCTATCGTCCAGGTTACGACCCGATCTCTTTCTCTTCGATCCAAGGTCGAGTAGTTCAGCAGCTAACCAGCTCTTCCAAAACCCTTCGGTCGTGGGCTAGAACTTCCATCAAACCCTCCTTCTTGCGATGAAAAGAATAGCTGAATTTAGAGTTCATATGGAGCAGGAATTAAGTCCATAAGTTGTACTTTACGGCTTTTTCAGTTCAAGATCTAAAAGAAATTATTCAATGTGAAATTTATTTTATAATTTGTATTTTTGTAGATATTTTTATACACAAGTTGGAAAAAGAATTAAGTCAAAAGGAGTTACTATAAATTTACTAAAAAATAGTGAAGTTCGAGCTATTTACAAGTGAATATATACATAATTTTAGCTCTTTATTTTTGTTATTTTCATTCTAAATTATTTTATAGACTTATTTACAAGATAAATATATATTATTAGTCCATTTTTTATTGCAATCACTATTTTATTAATTTATTGAATTTATTGACAAATATTTGATGTTTTGTTCAGACATTCAAGGTAAGATTCATATATTAAAATGATGAATCACATATTCATTATTGGGTAGGAGGAGGGGGAGGAGGCTGGGGCGGAGGAGGATGAGTCGGGGGCGGAGGAGGTGCAGGGGCGGAGGTGTCTGGGGATGGGGAGGAGGAGGCTGGGGAGTGAGAGGAGGGGCGGCGCCGGAGGAGGTGGAAGGAGGAGCAAGCAGCGGAGGAGGCTGGGGAGGAGGAGGGAGAGGGGTGGAGTTGGTGGATTGACCTTTCAACCTTTTTAAATTTTAATTCACATTGTGTCCCCAAAGTTAACGTCCGTTTACGTTGGGGGTGGACGTCATCCAGCCCCGAGAGGCACAAGTTATCATTGTGGAAGAAATTGGGGGCACAACTGATATTCCAAAAAAAGAAGAGGTACAACTGATATTACAATATCTCAGAAGGGCACAACTGATAAAAACTTAAAAAGAATATTAACTTTATTTCTTGATAGATTTGCAAATATTTTTTTTATAATTCTTTGACTGTTAGTTCAATCTATTAGTCTTAACGACCGAGGCACAAGTATAAGTAGAGACGTCTAGGGATCGTTGTTTATTGTAAAAAATTAAAATGATACAAGTGCAAAATCTGTCAGTTCTATCCATTGAAATGGGTCCACCATCATAAGAATGAGATTTTGATCTTATAAACACCATCTCAAAGAAGCCTCTATACTGTTCAACACTAAGTTGTTCATGAGATTGGTACAGGCTATGTGAAAACCTTTGAGCATGTCGTCTGGTTGAGATTTGTGGGTAGTAATATAATAATCTAGCAAGCTTCAACACACAGATCCATGAACCAGTACACCGGTCGCATTAGAAAAACATAGCTTCCCTCGAAAGACAATGGGCCGTAGGTCCCTCTCAGATTGGATGAATCAAACGTGTCGATATCTTGTGGGTTCTCCCACAGACTGGAAACCTGTGAAACCCATTGGCACATGAAAAAAGTCCGGAATTTACAGGTCTTCCTGCATTATCCCTTCCCCCAAAAGGAGAGACCAACATTATCCTCATTTCTTATTACCTCAGAATCCCAACATCGAACCATCGTGGAGAATATAGAAGCATGAAAACATTATTTTGCTGCAGCTCGAACAAAGGCTGCAGCTCTCTGTTTTCAAGAAATAAGAATATGAATATATGGTGAGCGAGTTCAAGGGTGCGGAGGAAAAAGAGAATGACCCACTGGGATACAATGCTGTCCACTAATTGTTGGCCAATCACAGCCATGATCCATTCTGCGTAAACAAGCTAAACTTCTCCTCAAGTTCTTCCATGGTGGTAAGCTATTGGACCCACAAGTTCGATCTCCTGTCCATATTATATGGCGGCAGAAAGCAGAATTATGCATTCATCAAAACATCTTGTTTTTTAATACCATACAATTTAGATTTCTTTGTGCAGATATGAACTTGAGGTGCCACTTGAGAGTTCTTCGCATTATGTACATTCATCAGAATTTCTCTGCTCACTGGTTACCAATATGAGTTCGAATACTGTTAGTCTGAAATAAATATTCTCACGTTTAACCCGTCCTCTGTTATCCTCAACAACTACCCACTTGCAGTCTCCAGATTTAAATCCAGGAACTTGATAGAACCCAACAAAGCCAACCATCCAAATCCGACGTAAGAAGAAACCAATCCACCTACAGATAGAGGAGGGAGCCACGCCACCTTTTTCGCGCAAATCCACCACCCACCTAAAGATGTGCTCCCTTTCATAATCAAACCCACAGTGCACGCATGCAATGGCGAAGAACCCATTCTCAGAACCCCCCAATCATTGATGGATTAACAAACAAACAGTCCATCACAACGCTGATCCCTCGATCTCACAGCCATTCCCTCCCCACATCCATCAATGCACGAAAGCAGACCAGTCCAAAAACCTCACTGCAAAATCGGCAACATGACACGTAACTAAACAGTTCCCGCGGGACACCACACCGCATCGCCCGCTCTCCATAAAAGGCGGGCGTCCTCCCCTCGAAGCTCTCCACCACAGCCAACGCCAATGGCGGGCCTCAGCGTCCTCCTGGAGACCCAGAGGAACCCACAAATCCTACGCAAGGCCGACGCCCTGCGCCTCTCCCAGACCTTCCCCGCGCGGAGACCAACCCGCCACAGCACTTTCCTGGAGGAGTGCTTCCTTTGCGGGAGGCACCTCTCCCTCGAGAAGGACATCTACATGTACAGGTGGGGCACGACCCACATCCCATTTCCGCATCCCGCAGAACTGCATGGCTCCTAATGTGGGTTCCTTGCAGGGGTGACAGGGCGTTCTGCAGCGA
Organism: Ottelia alismoides; assembly: GCA_037367405.1. Lineage (NCBI taxonomy): Eukaryota > Viridiplantae > Streptophyta > Magnoliopsida > Alismatales > Hydrocharitaceae > Ottelia > Ottelia alismoides. The sequence goes on from JAZKJV010000971.1 coordinate 28,892, forward strand.
GGAGTGCAGGAGGAGGCAGATGGTGATGGACGAGGCGGAGCTTCGAAGGGAGATGAACTGTTCTCGTCATAGGAAGGGCACCAACAAAGGTCCCGCGGCCGTGAGGGGTGGATTTGCCTACTGAGACGAGCAGGACGACGGCGGCGGCGACCGCAGCGGAAGGAGGAAGAGGAGGAGATATTTTTTTGCTAACTCTTACCCCCCTACTTGGAGGGAAATTACAAGTTGCCCGCTTGTGTAGATCAGGACGTACGCGTGTGTGCGTAGAATTAGATATCCTTTTTTGTTTTTTTGTTTTTTTATGTACAAGAGGTGGTAAAGGACTGACAGAGTCATCTGTTTTTGCCATATATTCCGCTCATAATAATAATCTGTTTTCCTGATATTTATTGTGAGGATATATAGCTAGAGTTTTTTTCGGAGATGGCGTCTATATCTACAACAGCTGCCAGCCTGGAAGTTTATCTTTTATTTATTATATGCATGGAAAAAGAACTACAGATAAGCTCGATGGACATTCGATTTGGATTGGATGGATGGGTTCTTTATTTCTGGGTGCTGTCTATTTTACGAAGGTGGGTGTTTACAGGAACGTCAAACTGTCGCCATCTTCTCTCTCCCCCCTCCGTTTTGTGGGTTGGTTCGGGTTCCATTGGGGAACCTTTGTTCCTTGTGAGATATTGGTGTCGCCTTCATCTGAGAATAGTGGAGTTTTGAGATGAGATGCCGAATGCTGATGGGTGAAGGACCTCCTCCTGCTTGTGTATAAGATAGCTAACGTCGAGGCTCAGCAATATGTCCAGTCGTCTTATCGATCATGATAGCCCTTTTTTTCCGGAGAAAAAAGGAAAGAGCAGATATTGAAGAAGACAAAGACCAGTAGTTCTCTGTAGTTTGGGAGAAAGAATTGATTTTGATTAATTATCTTCAATTCATTCTTGCAGTCTGAAAGAACAAACACACACACCTTGTCAACTTCATGTATTTTCCAGTGGTTGACCTTGTATTAATATAAAGTATTATGGCAGGAGAAGATTTGCCATCTTTTTGAAGCAGCAGAGCAGAGGATGCGATGGAATCCCACGCTTTTAAGCAGCAATGCAATGCAGTGGTCTCTCATCCAGGAAATTGAAGTCTCGTGGAGCTATAGGACGCAAGTAATTGCATCAAGTAGACTATAAAGGGTAAGTTTGTTAATACGCATTAAGTTATACTGTAAGAGCACAGCTGTGTGTAGAGCAGAATCGAGTAGAACTATCATCACTCCAGTCTGTGGAAACGCCATTTCTTTTCCACCCACCAAGCCTTTGTTTTTAACCTTGGAAGTACGAATGCAATGGTGAAGTGGGCGCTCTGGAACTTCCTTCATGTAATAGGCAGTCATGACTGTTCTCATCTTGGAAGCTTTGATGTATCCTAACCCATTGTGACAGACAATTGATTAGCATACCCGCCAGTTGGGTTCGAGAAAATAGATAGTTATTTGCAGGATTAACATGATTTATTTCGACGGCATCATAGATAGATCTTAATATAGTCAACCAAGAATAAATCACGGCCCAATTGCAGATGTTTGCTGTATAATGCAAGAACCATTTAATTACTTGTCAGAACAATAATAGGCGAAGATCCGGAGAGGCCAAATATTTAAATCAGATGCGGCAAAATAAATAAGAAATGAGATGAGATTAGAGATCACTGAAGTGCCCGTTAAGGATTGTTCTTAGGAAGGATTTCAGCCCCACATTACATGTGTGAAAGGTCTGGCGATCTGCTCTCAAGATGTGACGGCAATACGATCAGCATCAATGCAGACCGACATCAATGCAGATCGATGAGATCGTCCTCGAAAGCACATCAAAGAACAATAGCCGAAGAGAAAACTTGTGGATGTAGAGAGAGGGAGAGAGAGCACATGAGGTGAATGCGGAGGTCTTTAGGTGGCATCCAGTGAGTGGGCATAAAAATGTGGGAGAACCACCGCGACCCAAATGTTCAAATTAGTCATGTAGATTAATTTATATGATCTATTAAATAAAGATAAAAAAAGTATCGAGATTCGAATTGATTCTCCCGAACCCGAACTCGAACCGATGTCGGAGCCAGAGCTAAGCATGTGCCTAATCGTGGCCCTCAAGCTATCCTTTTTTCTTTTGTTAAATCCATCAAAATTTCAGAACCGATCAATATGATTTAAATGTCTTGAACCAAACTCCTCCTTTCAAATTGGGATTCCAATTTTACCCATTAATTAACATCCCAAATTAGTGCCTATTAATTTCCAATAACAAAACTAAGTAGTTGGTTAAGATCTTAAGATAATTGGTTGATATATTTGGAACGCATAGAAGGAGCCTGATCCAACGTATGCAACACATGTTGAATATGATGAAAAGATGAAAGCAGAAAAACAGAAATGATTATACTCAATTTTGGGATTGGAATTCATGATTTAAAGCAGTGTTGAGTTTGGAAAGGGAATCTTATGAGTTTCATCACTAAGGAGATCGAGTCAAGTACGAGGTACCTCTCAATAAAACCTGAACCATATCATATTTATGATCTAATGAGTGAGTGAATGAGTGTGTATGTATTATGACAAAACTCTCTTTTTCTTCTTATTAGACTTGCAACAACAGGTTGTGAAGATAGAAAATGATTTTGCGGTTAGGATGTTAGTTTTTTTGGTCCAGAAGGAGGGGGGAAAGAATCCACTTGGCTACATCTGCCTCCTTTCCCTGTGGAGGGTTTTCCCTGTCTATTTGAGATCTGATATCCTGCCTCGATCCTTTTAGCAGTCAGTCTCGTCCACTGGCACTGGTACTACCTTTCTTTCGTCAGCTACCTCCCTCCGCTCTTCACTCCGGAGAAATCAGGGGAATTTCGATCGAAAAAAGAGCAGACTGCGCGGAGAGAGGTGCATAGGACATCTGGGTCAAGAGAGGCAGTCCCCCAGGCCTCTAACTATACCCTCTGACTGACGTACAGTCGACCTTCCACGGTAACACAAGATAAGATACCGAAGACAACAAAGGTCAAATTGATAGTCGATACTCGATTAGCAAGGTCACTGACTAACGATTAATCGGCAGTCAGGAGACTAATAGGATTTCATCGGCCATTAATCAGTTTGAAATTTTTTAATTATTTTAAATTTATAATATTCTTATATATTTTTTTATGGGTTAAATGGGGCTGCCCCCTAGGGGGAGCTAACTTGGCTCCCACCGCGCTATTTCGCTCGATTTTTTTTATTTTTTTTAAAATTTCTTCCATGAATATTCATCACTATATCCCTATATTATGCTATTAAATTTCGTGCGAAACAGAGACTCGTACGGCCTCCATCCAGATAATACTTTTTTATTGGTAACAGAATTGCTAAAAAAGACCCTTCTAGATGGAGGCCGTGTGAGTCTTTGTTTTGTGTGAAATTTGAATGACATAATATAGGGATATATTGATGAAAAATCCACGGAAGAAATTTCGAAAAAAAATTAAAAAAGGGGGCAAAATGGCGCGGTGGGTGCCAAGTTAGTTCCCCCCCATGGGGGCAGCCCCATTTTACCCTATTTTTATATATTTGTATAGATTTGTACATTTTCTATACTATCATAATGAAAGAAAGAAGTAATTGACTTTAAATATAACATTAAGCATATTAAAATAAGTTTGCTTTTAAAAAAAGCAAAAAAATAAAAAAGCTCTATGTAAAAGTCGGCTGAGTAATCAGTCGACTAGGCTGACTAGTCGGTTCGATTAGTCAGGTTGACCGACTAATGGCTGAGTAGGCCTAGTCGAATCAGCTACCCCACCGAGTCGACTAGTCAGACCAACTAGTCGGCTTAGTCGACCGACTTTTACAACAATATTTTTTGGACAAGTCAACTTGAGGTTATCCCCTGAATGAATCTGGACTCTGCTAGGTTGATGCATGTACCAAATGCGAAGGATATTATTCTAGCTCCATATTAGTTAGAAATAATGCAAAAAAATTAACTATAAAATGTAATAATGTAGTTATTCTAAAGAGTAATACTTTTTTATGAAAATGATTATTGGGTAGATTTTCATCTATTGTTTGGAAGATATGTGATTCAGTTAACATTGTTTTGATAAATATATATATGTTGTATGCTCTAATCATATTTGATATTAGACTAATAAAATTAATTCTTGATTTGTTACACAGTAAATTCATATTTTATTGTAAGAAATAATGACTTGGATTTGATCTATGAAGATATTGTTAATAGAACTAGACTTGTGAAATTTGTTTTCAAATCAAACAATCTCGAAAATTATTCCAGCTATTTCTAAAAGCACTAAGATTTTAGATCTTGTGCACAATGATGTATGTAAAGTTAGTGCACCTTGATGTATGTAAAGTTTTATAATATTTTGACCAGAGAAAATAAAAAATATTTTATTACTTTCATACATGATAGATGTATTGTAGATACCGTTTTGTTAATATAATGAAAAGCAAGTATGGAGTTCTTAAATAAATATCTTATATTAGAAAAAGAAGTTAAGATACAAATGAGCAAAGTGTTTAATCATTCAGAATAAAGTTTATCGAAGACACTAGGAACAATGTCCATTCGAGATGTGGAATATTTGTTACTAAAATTGTTGATGTCATCGCTTTAGAATATTTGAGAAATAGCTATGTTTATAGGTTCGTCGTAACTAGATTTGAACTATTAACATGGTTGTTGAACTTCGTGTTGCTACCTTTGTCAAGGATCCTACCTTATAAAAAATTAAATTCTTCGAGTCTTACCAACATTTCAATCTCCACTTCAATTTCTATTCTAAAACAAGTGGAAAAAATAGTAAGTGTGGAGGGTGAATCCTACTAGATAACTAATGAACCCTTACAAGAGGTTGAGTCTAAGAGGAAAAAAGGCAAACAATTTCCAAAGATCTTGTTACCAACTTTATTTCTATTGGATAGAGGGTGACCATGCAAGTTATAAGAAAGTCACGACTTCATTTGAAACTAAACGAAGGAAGGAAGTCGTCAAATTTGAAATTGATTCCATTATGTCTAGTGGAACTTTAGAGTTGTTGATTTACCTATATGAGATATATTAGGTTGTAAATGGATGTTTAAGATGAAGCTTAGGTCAAATGGATCAATTGAAAAATGTAAAGTCATATTAGTTGCCATAAATTTTAGGCAAAAGGAAGATCTTGATTATTTTTATACATATTACACGTGAATAAACTAACCACGATCCAGATGTTTATTACGTTGGCATCCATATATGACCTCTACATTGAAAAAATACCTAATCAAGTTACATTTCATAGTCATCCCGTTGTTTCTCTCTTTCGAGGATATTTTGATGCATTGCCTTTGTTCATATCTTGAAGATAATGAGAGATGAGCTAGCAACTCGGGCAATCAAACCTACTAAGTAAAATCATAACTTGCAAATACAAGGCTTGAATGGTAGGCTTCTAAAATCGTATAGCATAGACCTCTATGACACCTCTCATATCGCCATGCGATACGCATTGTGGGTTATACTATTTGCTGTAGTTCACAAAGGCTGATCTCTTCATCATACTAACGCGAAGAATGCCTTCATCTGTGACAATCTTCCCAAGGTGGTCGATACACATTAACTCCATGGGTTCAAGGTTCATCAGTCAAAGAGTATGACTATGCAAGGTCATATATGACCTCAAGTAGAGTTTGTGTGCTTGGTTTTAGAAACTTTCGCAGCGTTTGGAAGGCTCAGATTGTGTCTCATCCTCTTAATATCATTCCATGTTTCATTAGGAAAATAAGGAGGTGTTGCAGCTATGCTTATCTAATGAGATTTAGTTGTGCTTTCATGGAATGGTTCACATCAGATTATGTAATCAAAACATCTTCTTGCTAATCTTTTTGTAATCAAAGATCTAGGATGCTAAGATACTTCATTACAATAAAGGTCACTCGTAGTGGGAAAGGTCTCTGTAAAATATGGCACACGAAAAGCTTCCTAGGAACCCCCTAACCCTTGATCAGACTGGCTCTTATACCATGTGGAAATCGATAGTCAAAGAAACAATCAAAGAGATACTTGCAATTACTTAGAAAACCTCTACTACGAGAGAGAGAAAATCATAGAAATTCTTAGCTGCGAAGCTAGATCAAAGCCTCCGGAGAAGAGAGAGGAACGGGCTGCGAAGCTTGACCAAAGCCTCCCGAAGGCTCTGAGGAAGAAGCAAGTCTACTCGACGTTCCCTATATAACAAAGGGCTAAGAGGGACTTGCTTGGTCTGAGTCTGTCTATGATCTCAGAGCTTTTGAAGCTTTTTTTAGCTCTTCATTTTCTCCTAGGTTCTCACTCTTCTTGACGCCAATGCGGCTTTTTTGTTTGGAATATTTGAAAAGTCAAAGTCAAACTTTGAGGAATTAGGTTTGAATTCAAATAGACGACGAGTGTCTGATTGAATTGATCAAGTGTGTCATATATAGTTGCGAAACAAGGTTCAAATCTCTCGGTCTGTTAAGATGCCTCAGCTGCATGTTGTATTAAAATTGTATCTTGGTTTTAATTGGAAAACCTATTAATTACAATTGGCATTAATTTGGTTTCAATTGGGAAACCAAATGTTTGGAGGGAAAGTTGGGAATTCCCAAATTTGAAACATGTTAAGTTTGGATGAAAGTTTAGTACCATACCTTAGAGATCTAAACTTTTGGTGGACTTATATATGAGTCCACACACCAAGATCTTGTAGCAATAGTAGAGAGGAGGAATGGAGGACCACACGTGCGCGCGCGCTCCGCTCCGCTCCGGCTCCGGCTCGGGAGAGTCAATTCGGATCTCAGATCTCGATACTTTTGCTGCGGGTTTCATTTGGATAATCGATTATATTAATCAGACAAATTAATTTAATCACGATCACATTGGGAATCGAACTTGATCCAAACGGCTCGACTTAGCCGCAGTTTTGGAATCCGAAAAGACACGACCGTTGAGGGGCGTTTTCGGAAACCGAAGGGACTGCGCGCTAGGGCACGCGAGCCCTTCTTTTTTATATCCCCCACACGATGCCGTTTTTCTTCACTCACAAGAAAACTCCACCCGCCGTCACTCTTGTTCTCTCTCTCGCGACTGCGATCTGTTTCTTCTCGGGTGCAAGTTCTCGGAGGTGCTTTCGAGGACGGTCTCGTCGGTGTGCGCGGACGACGACCGTGAACCGTCGTATCCTGGGAGCGGATCGTCAGTACCCAATGCATCGGTATTGTGGGGGCGAAATCCTCTCTAAGGGCAGTCCATTACATGGACGCTTCGGTGAAATCTAACCTTATCTTTCGTCTATTTTGTTTGCCGCAATTTATTTATTGCTTGCCCTTTTCTGGATCACGCCTATTTGCTTATTTCCGTCTTATTAATCGGTTATGGTTTGCATATTATAATCGGATAATGGATTTGACTTGTACGTTATTGTTCTTAATAATCTGTAAAATGGATCTATCAATCCATTGGAATCTGTTTGATTACTGTTTAATATATGCTTGGTTTATCCTGTTTACAACAATCTTAGAGAGGGATTTCCGGAACCGATTATAAAACTATGTCGGAAACAATGTTTAAATCGAGGGTAGATATGACGGGTATGCCTGAAAAATTCGGTGGACAAAATTTTAAGCGTTGGCAACAACGCATGAAGATCTGGTTAACCACCATAGGGTTAATCTCGATGCTTGAAACCGACTGTCCTACGATGGAAATGAAAAACCCCTCACCCGATAGGCATAAGGCGCAATCTGCGTGGAAGGAACGCGACCGTATATGTCATGGTTGCATCTTGTTGGCTCTGTCCAACACGTTGTTTGACATATATTGTTCGTCCACGCTGACTGCGAAGGGCCTATGGGAAGACTTGGATCGGAAGTATAACACCGAAGACCTCGGTATTGAGAAATACTCCGTAGCTAAGTTTTTGAAGTTTTCCATGGCCGAGGGAAAGTCAGTTTCTGAACAGGCACACGAGTTTTTACTCCTTCTCTATGGTTTAGAGGATGCCGAAATGAAACTTCTAGAGAAGTTTCAGGTCATGTGCATCATAGAAAAATTCCCCAAGTCGTGGGAAGACTTCGGTATGACCCCGAAACACAGAAAAGGGAAAATTTCTATGGATGACTCGATGGTGGCAATTGCCATAGAGGAGGAACACAGGAAACAAAAACCTGTGCTTCCTGTTGATATTCAGGCTAAAGTCAATTTTATGACCTCGAAGGGCAAGGATAAGAAGGGAAAGGGTCCTAATAACAATAAAATGAAACCAAAGGGCAAGATCCAGAAAAAGGCAAAGAATAAACCCTGCTAGCACTGTAATCAGGTTGGCCATTGGAAGAAGGATTGTCCGTCCTTGAAGGCTCAACCTAAGGCTACAGACGGGAGTCCACAAGTGAACATGATCACTATGGGACTCGGAACTAGCGAGGGGTATGTCTCTGTAAAACCTGAACTATACCATATCCATAATCCAAATGAGTGGCTCGTGGATACGGGAGCCAATGTAAATATATGTTCTGACAGAACGTTGTTTTCTTCTTATCAGACCTGCAGCGGTGGGACTGTGAAGATGGGGAACGATTCTGCGGCCAGGGTGCTAGGGTCGGGACAAGTCAACTTGAGGTTCTCCTCTGGACGAGTCTGGACGTTGTACAGGGTGCTGCATGTTCCTGACATCAAGAAGAATGTGTTATCTGGTTCTATCTTAGTTAGAAATGGTTTTGAATTAAACTTTAAATGTAATAAAGTTGTTATTCTGAGACATGGCATTTATTATGGATAAGGCTATTTGGTTGATTTTGATTTGTTATTTAGAATTAGATGTGATTCAGTAAACATAAATGAAATAAATGTTTTGAATGTTGAATGTTCTAGTTCTGTGTCTCATGTTGTGAATAATCTAGAATCTTGTGATCTGTGGCATGGTAGATTGGGACATGTAAACTTAAATTCAATTAAAAGAATAATGAATTTAGAATTGATCCCTAAACACACTATTGATAAAATTCAAAAATGTGAAATATGTGTGCAAGCTAAGACACTTAGGAAATCTTTTCAGTCTGTCTCTAGAGATAGTGAGATCTTGGATCTAGTGCACACGGATATCTGTGAGTTTAATGGTGTGTTGACCCGAGACAATAAAAAATACTTTATCACCTTTATAGATGACGGCAGTAGATACTGCTATGTATATCTAATTAAAATCAAGGATGAAGCCTTAGAGAAATTTCTTATCTTTAAGAATGAGGCTGAAACACAAACAGGAAAAGTGTTTAAACGCCTTATGTCAGATAGCGGAGGTGAATATACCTCTAACTTATTTGATAAACAATGCAAATCTTTTGGCATAGTTCATGAAGTTACGGCCCCATATTCACCGCAATCAAATGGGATAGCAGAACGAAAAATAGAACCTTAACTGACATGATCAATGCTCTCCTACAGAGTTCTGGACTTCCAACCTATATGTGGGGAGAAGCCTTGAATACGGCTTGCCATATTCTGAATAGGGTGCCTCCAAGACATATGGAAAAGTGTCCCTTTGAACTTTGAGAAATAGGAAACCGAGTTTAAGATATCTCAAAGTGTGGGGCTGTCTCGCTAAGATTTTAGTCCCAGAACACAAGAGAAAGAAACTTGGTCCTAAAACTGTTGATGCGGTCTTCTTGGGTTATCTGGAAAATAGCTATGTGTGACGCCCCGCCCCTTCGGCTACCGAAACCGACGAGACGGGAGCATCGGACCTACAGTCCAAGTACGCCCATGATCTACGATACTCAGCAAACCATCTTATGCACACTAGATTAATATTTGAAATATAAATAACAATAGGAGAATAATAAGAAATGGAAAACAAAATGCATCATCCATTCTCATTTATAATGATCATCAAGTCAATGTCCATAGGAGAGATACACCATGAAATCTTAAAGAGTGTAGAAAAGCTCTCCACATATCTCATTACAATGTCTCTCAGTAATAACATAAAATGATGCGGAAATAGATAAGTTACTCTAAATAAAACGCATCTTGTCTGGTGCAAGTATGACGTAGGAAGTTCTGATCTCCTCAAATGACCGCTACTGTGGCGGTTGCTGCTCATGTACATCTGTTGGGTTCACACGAGGGTAACGTTATGAGCAATTGCCCAGTAACGAGACAAACACTATAATGACTAATGTAGGGGTAAGAAAAGAATGTATACTCAATTCATTTAATGGAATACGCATGTATTGAAACAATTCAGAAAGGATGTCAAGTCATTTAAATTCACGTTCGATCACATTGATTTTATATAAAAAAAATCGTTTAAATTCTACCACAATAATCATTGATATTTTGACAAGTTGGTTAGAGTCCACTATGATATACAATAACTAGCATCCGATCATAAATCATTTATCCTTTCTCGTATTAATTTAGCACACGCAAGTACGCGACTCGCAGGCCTCCGCTACGCGGGAACTTGTTTGTCATCTTGGATAAACCTATAAGTATTTCGACCTCAAATTCTCCAACTTCAAACCATATCCCAGAACACCTCTCACAATAATAATACTCGATGTAAAATCAAATGTGGCCACATCAAATTCTACTCCGAGTCTTAATATTGTGTATAAGTGTGAAACCAAGAATGCCAACCGTGCCACCTGCCTACTCCGTCGAGCGACTCCGGATACTACCGGGCTGCTAGGTGCAACACGTCACCCAACTCGTCCGTTGGGGTCGCGACCTTCAAGGCATCTCCTCGGGGCCTAATGATGCATGCCCAATCCCTTGGGACGTCTAACTCCATCTACCCAAACACTGTGAAACTTCACCCATAAGATGATAGTCAACATAAGTAATTTATATGAATGATTTTTAGAAGCTTTGAGTATTGATCATCAAAATATTTAATGAGTTTGATCCATGAATGATTCTAGGTAGATAGTTTCCGTGAGTATATGATAACATTATAAACGAGAAATGAAATGGTGTTGCGTATACAATACGAAGACCAAGATATAAAATTCACCAAAAGTTATGAAATTAGAATGCTTATAGTTTCTTTAGTTGTCTGTTTTTTATCATATATTGTTTAAATAACAAACTTACTATATGTATAAATCATTACTCGTGAGGCATACACTCGAGTTAGCTATTACTCACGTAGAATCACACTAAATAAGAGTTATTGTATTCTTTATTAATTGTGTCCTATATCTCACCAATTAGACATTCGTTTAATGTCTTAACAATTAATCATCATAAAACAAATACAAGCCATCATCCAGTAACTAAACGTCTATCCGTAGATCTCCAAAAAAAATATAACGTACAAGGGATCGATTCTTGCGGTCTAGCATCTTTTATGATAGGAAATCATATTACTATCCTGTAACCGTTTACAATTATTATCTTATAATAACTTCTGACGGTATGAATTTACTTGGATACATGAGATTTACGTCAAGTTATAACTACATTTAATCTCGTATACTATAGTATTAGAAAACGTTACAAATTATACTCGAGGTACTAAAACATGATAAAGTTATCACCTTTATACGAGATATTCCAGAATGATGATAATGATCTTTCGTATGTGTAACCTCCGTCATATCACACATATGAATAACTAAAAGCTAATGGAATCCATTTTCATATTATTAGAAGTTATGCATCAAGGGCAATATCTAATAAAGTAACCAAATCATATTCCATGGATACGGTTTTATGTGTGATTTTCGTCAAGATTCTAATGGCATGTCAATGAAATGGGTGTCATATGATAATGTACAGATAACTATCTAAGCATTTAGATAACTATCTAAGCATTTAGATAACTATCTAAATATAGCACACCCGTACCCAAGTTTCAAAGACTACACAACATATTGACGGAAAATCATGTCAACAAACAACGAAGAGAGAAAGGGACATCGTTTCAAGTTGTATGAATTACACCACAAGAGTAACCAAGGCTCTAAGTATGTTCAATCATATGGGAACAAAAGTATGTGGAAACCAACAACAGGAGGAGATACAAGATCGTTACAAAAACACATAAGGCTCTAGGGGTATTCAAGTACATAGGAAAAATACGTGGAACCCAACAGCAAGAGGAAGGTATTAATCGTTACCTCCGAGGATGTTCCCTCGGGATCTCCTCTCACACGGAAATGGTATTTCCGTCTCTCGATCGGAATGTGAATGCACGTACGAAAGTGACCTCGAGCTTTCCTACGTGATGGTGGCCGCGGATCTTCGATCGGAGCTCCTTCTCCGACGTCGGCGACGGTCCTCCGGCGACAAAATCCGGCCAAGGTGGTGGTGCTCCAATGAGAGGGGAGGATGGTGGTGGCTAGGACTTTTAGAGAGCAGCCTACCATCTCCTATTTATAGAAGGAGTGGTGAATTTGGATCTCGATTCGGATCCGGTTCGGATCCATATATGGGTCCCGACTATGGTTCTTAAAACAACGATAACTTGAGGTAGGAATATCGGAATTAGGTGTTCTTGGGCTCGTTGGAAAGATCTCGACGAGATCTACGTAATGGTGTGATTATTTGAATTTTTTGGACGTCAAAAATACTCCAGGTTTTTGAACAAAAACAAGAAAAGAAAATTCGGGTTTTCACATCAAAAAATCTTAAAGGAAGTCTCGTCCTCGAGACGTAGGATTTAACGTATAAGTTTTGAATGTGGTGTAGATTCAGGCATAAAAATCTTAAAGAGAACGAAACCCATAAAAATCTTAAAGAGGATTGAAATAGGGTTTCGTGAACATACTTTCAAAAAGATATGAGTATTTCTGTCGCATATCTGCCTCAGGCTCCCAAGTGACCTCCTCAACGTTCTGACTTTGCCACAATACCTTGACTAAAGAGATGTCTTTCCGTCGTAACCTCTTGACTGCCCGGTCTAAAATCTGCACGGGTGCCTCAGGAAAAGATAAATTTGGTTCAACCGCGAGATCCTCATAGCTAATCACATGTCGAGGGTCTCGAATATACTTCCAGAGGTTTGACACATGGAATACATCGTGCACGCCTGCCAAGTGAGGGGGGAGTGCTACTCAGTATGCTACCTTCCCAATACGAGATAAAATCTCGAAAGGGCCAACGAACCGTGGTGCCAACTTGCCCTTAACACCAAATCTCTGAATACCTTTCATTGGAGATACTTTTAAGAATACAAAGTCTCCAGTGTCAAATTCAAGATCACGACGTCTCTGATCAGCATAACTTTTCTGACGGCTCTGTGCAGTCAATAGTTTCTTCCTAGCCGTCTCCACTGCTCTTGTTGTGTCCTCGATTATCTGAGTGGAATAAATACCCTTGTCACCCACCTCATGCCAACACAAGGGAGTGGTGCACCTCCGTCCATACAATGCCTCAAAAGGCGCCATGCCAATACTAGCATGGTAGCTGTTGTTATAAGTGAACTCCACCAAAGGAAGGTGGTCCTTCCAAGATCCTTGCCACTCAATGGCACATGCTCTGAGTAGGTCTTCAAGGGTCTGAATTGTCCTCTCTGATTGCCCGTCAGTCTGCGGATGATAGGCTGAACTAAGACATAATTCAGTTTTTAGGGCCTTCATGAATTCTCCCCAATAATGCGATGTAAAACGAGAGTCTCGGTCAGATACAACCTCCTTGGGAATCCCATGCAAGCGAATAACATGCTGAATATATAACTTGGCCAGATCTACCGGAGTGCATGTCATGTTAACGGGAATGAAATGTGCGGACTTGGTCAACTGGACCACAATAACCCAAATAGCATCGTATCCACCAACCGTACGAGGTAAGGATGTCACAAAATCCATAGAGATACTTTCCCATTTCCACAACGGAATAGGAAGTGACTGTAACAAGCCAGGAGGACGCTTGTGCTCTGCCTTCACTAATTGACAAGTCAGGCAACGACTGACATGTTCTGCTACATCTCTCTTCATCCCTTCCCACCAGAAGTGTTGACGGAGGTCTCTATACATCTTGGTGCTTCCTGGATGGATAGATAATCTAGAACAGTGAGCCTCATCTAGGATTTCTCTCCTTAGTTCATCATCATCAGGGACACAGACACGGTCTCCCTTTCATAAGATGGACTCACAAACTCTAAATCCATCAAACTCCTCCTTCAGACATCGATGGAACAAGTCTTGTAGTTTCTGATCTGTCTGCTGACCATGCACAATCCTGTCCCATAATCCACTGTACTTAGCAGGTATAGTTACAGCGTCTACAGTACTATCGAAGGGGTGCCACTCACTAAGTGCTGTGAGCATATCCCAAGTCTGTAGCCATGCTGCGGTGCCCTCGGTATGTGCTCTTCTACTCAACGCATCAGCTACTACATTTCCCTTACCCGGATGGTACGAGATAGTGCAGTCATAATCCTTCAACAGTTCCATCCATCGTCTTTGCCTCATATTCAACTCTCGCTGGTCAAAGATATATTTGAGACTCTTATGATCTGTAAAAATCTCAAACGTGACCCCATATAAATAGTGACGCCATATCTTTAATGCGAAGACTATCGCTGCCAATTCCAAATCATGAGTAGGGTAGTTCCGTTCGTGGTTCTTTAGTTGTCGTGATGCATATGCTACGACATGACCACGTTGCATCAACACTGCTCCTAACCCATCCTTTGATGCATCAGTATACACCGTAAAGTCTAAGGAGCCTGAAGGAAGAGTGAGAATCGGAGCACTGGTCAGTCTTTCTTTCAACGTATGAAAGTTCAGCTCGCACTTGTCGCTTCAAAAGAAAGGGACATCTTTCTGTGTCAGACGAGTAAGTGGTAGAGCTAGCTGCGAGAAGTCCCTAACAAAATGCCTGTAGTAGCCGGCGAGGCCTGAGAAGCTGCGTATCTCGGTAACTGTCTTGGGCTGCTCCCAGGACATGACTGCATCTATCTTGGCTGGATCAACCGCCACCCCTGCTCCTGAAATTACATGACCGAGGAAAGCTACTTTGGTAAGCCAAAATTTACACTTGCTGTATTTTGCATACAACTTGTGTTCTCTGAGTGTCTCAAGAATAATACGCAGATGCTGCTCGTGCTCATGCTCATCACGTGAGTAGATCAAGATATCATCAATGAACACCACCACAAAACGACCTAAGTATGGACGGAAAATTCTGTTCATCATGTCCATGAACGCAGCAGGTGCGTTCGTGAGTCCAAACGGCATAACCACAAACTCATAGTGGTCGTATCTGGTATGAAAAGCAGATTTAAGCACATCCGCGTCCTTAATTATCAATTGATGATAACCCGATCGTAGGTCAATCTTTGAGAATACCGCTGCGCCTTGCAATTGGTCGAAAAGATCATCTATTCGTGGAAGTGGGTAACGGTTCTTTACCGTCCTTTTATTCAATTGCCTATAGTCGATGCACAAGCGCATAGACCCATCCTTCTTCTTTACAAAGAGGACCGGTGCTCCCCAAGGTGATGTACTGGGACGTATAAATCCCTTTTCCAATAACTCCTGCAGCTGTTCTTTGAGTTCCCTGAGTTCGGCTGGTGCCATTCTGTATGGAGGAATGGAGATCGGTTGCGTGTCGGGTATCAAAGTAATCTCGAACTCGATCTCCCTTTCTGGTGGTAGTCCAGGTAATTCCTCTGGGAATACATCAGGAAAATCTCGTACAATTTTGACGTTCTCAATCATGCGATCTTCGACGGGTAACTCCACAATATGGGCGAGAAAATCTATGGAACCCTGATCGAGCATGTGTTGGGCCTTCAATGCCGATACATATAAGACCTCACTATCTGAGGTACGTCCATCAAACTGAAAGGTAGGTATGCCCGGGAGACGGAACACTATCGTCTTCTCAAAGCAATCAAGGCATGCGTGATATTGCTCGAGCCAATCCATACCTAGGATGACATCAAAATCTTCTAACTGAATAAGTAAAAGATATGCGGACACTATGTGTCCGCCGATCTGCACTGCTACATTCTCCACTGCTTGTCGCACTATGAATAATTGGCCCCCTGGGCCCTTGATGTAGTATGGAGGTAGAACACAGACTGGCTCTTTATCTAACTTGGGCAATAATCGATGTGCTAAAAAAGACTGCGTAGCTCCCGAATCAAATAAAGCATGTAATGATATACCATGCACTGAAATCATACCTCGCACTACAGCTCCTGAGGTGTGGGCCTGCTCCTGTGTGATTGCGTTCAACTGTCCCTGAGGCTGTGGGGGGGCGTTAGAACCTGCAGCACTAAAGGTTGGTCGTGGTGGAGGACGTTGAAAACCTCGACCCCCACGGCGGGAAACTGATCCGTGTGACTGTAAAGATGAGAAAGTTGGTCATATACTTGGTGGGTGGCCACCTGAGCTGCTGGCAAGTAAAGGACACTTGGCCTTGAAATGGCCCGGCTGTTGGCAGTGGAAACATCTGCGATCTCCTGGCTGAGAGAAAGAGCCTCCTGAGACAAGGCTAGCACCTCCTGTCTTGCGGCTCTACGAGTGTGTCGAAGAGCGGAAGGAAGTAATACCACGACTCGCCAAACCCTGCCCCAAAGTAGGTGTAGGGGCAAATCTGCTAACGGTAGGAGTAGTAGCCACTGGGTGGAAACGACGCTCTCTACGAGCTCTATGGAAATTTTAGTGAGCAGATCTTCCGAACTGAGGTGGTTGGGAGTGTGATGGACTCCCCTGAAGTCGACTCTGAGTTGCCTCCATTTTGGTAGCTTTAGCAGCTACCTCCTTGATGGAAGTGAAATCCAATGCAGATAGTTGGTGTTGCACATCGTCACGTAATCCCCTGATAAATTTCTGTAAATTCTCCTCAGGAAAAGAAGTAGTCGCTGGCGAGTGGCGGGAGAGTTCAGTGTAGCGAATGAGGTATTCTTGGGCCGTCATTGACCCCTGCTTCAGCTCAGCAAACAACCTCCTCTGATCCTCAACCCAGTGGTCTGGGTAGAACTGACTACGGAACTCGTCAAGAAATATTTTCCATGTTATGGGATCCTCCAGTTGTTCCTTGGTGGCGTACCACCAACGTTCAGCATAACCTGATAGTGAAAATTCTACAAATGTAAGCCAAGACTTTTCAGGAGCATGGATCATCCGTAAGACCTTAGATACGTGATCCATCCATAGTTCAGTCTCATCTGGTGTGCCTGTGCCGAAGAATTGGGGCACCTTAGACCTCTGGTAGGCGGCATAAGTCGTCTGATGTTTCTGCAATGCCTCTAAATCCTCCGACCCTTCAGGGTCCAAGGGCACCGAAGGATGAATACTGCCCTCTTCCTCATGGGAAGGTTGATAAGAGGAATCTTCCTGCTGAAGTAGCCTTTGTTCTAATACCTCCTGACGCTGTTGTATACCCTGCACGGCTTGAACCAATAAGGCCAGCTGCTGTGCAACATCAGGGGCAACACGAGGCGGCATGATTCCCTGCGAGAATCATTATATCAGAATTTTTTTTGAGAGACAATGGACACATTGAGTATAACTTATATTATTCTCCTTAAACCAATGACAAGGTCAAAAGGCTTATCATTGTATTTAAAATTCAAATTCCACTTATAATCTAATATACAAAAGAGGGAATGGAGTATCGGGCTCTGATACCATCTGTGACGCCCCGCCCCTTCGGCTACCGAAACCGACGAGACGGGAGCATCAGACCTACAGTCCAAGTACGCCCATGATCTACGATACTCAGCAAACCATCTTATGCACACTAGATTAATATTTGAAATATAAATAACAATAGGAGAATAATAAGAAATGGAAAACAAAATGCATCATCCATTCTCATTTATAATGATCATCAAGTCAATGTCCATAGGAGAGATACACCATGAAATCTTAAAGAGTGTAGAAAAGCTCTCCACATATCTCATTACAATGTCTCTCAGTGATAACATAAAATGATGCGGAAATAGATAAGTTACTCTAAATAAAACGCACCCTGTCTGGTGCAAGTATGACGTAGGAAGTTCTGATCTCCTCAAATGACCGCTACTGTGGCGGTTGCTGCTCAGGTACACCTGTTGGGTTCACACGAGGGTAACGTTATGAGCAATTGCCCAGTAACGAGACAAACACTATAATGACTAATGTAGGGGTAAGAAAAGAATGTATACTCAATTCATTTAATGGAATACGCATGTATTGAAACAATTCAGAAAGGATGTCAAGTCATTTAAATTCACGTTCAATCACATTGATTTTATATTAAAAAAATCGTTTAAATTCTACCACAATAATCATTGATATTTTGACAAGTTGGTTAGAGTCCACTATGATATACAATAACTAGCATCCGATCATAAATCATTTATCCTTTCTCGTATTAATTTAGCACATGCAAGTACGCGACTCGCAGGCCTCCGCTACACGGGAACTTGTTTGTCATCTTGGATAAACCTCCAAGTATTTCGACCTCAAATTCTCCAACTTCAAACCATATCCCGGAACACCTCTCACAATAATAATACTCGATGTAAAATCAAATGTGGCCACATCAAATTCTACTCCGAGTCTTAATATTGTGTATAAGTGTGAAACCAAGAATGCCAACCGTGCCACCTGCCTACTCCGTCGAGCGACTCCGGATACTACCGGGCTGCTAGGTGCAACACGTCACCCAACTCGTCCATTGGGGTCGCGACCTTCAAGGCATCTCCTCGGGGCCTAATGATGCATGCCCAATCCCTTGGGACGTCTTACTCCATCTACCCAAACACTGTGAAACTTCACCCATAAGATGATAGTCAACATAAGTAATTTATATGAATGATTTTTAGAAGCTTTGAGTATTGATCATCAAAATATTTAATGAGTTTGATCCATGAATGATTCTAGGTAGATAGTTGCCGTGAGTATATGATAACATTATAAACGAGAAATGAAATGGTGTTGCGTATACAATACGAAGACCAAGATATAAAATTCACCAAAAGTTATGAAATTAGAATGCTTATAGTTTCTTTTGTTGTCTGTTTTTTTATCATATATTGTTTAAATAACAAACTTACTATATGTATAAATCATTACTCGTGAGGCATACACTCGAGTTAGTTATTACTCACGTAGAATCACACTAAATAAGAGTTATTGTATTCTTTATTAATTGTGTCCTATATCTCACCAATTAGACATTCGTTTAATGTCTTAACAATTAATCATCATAAAACAAATACAAGCCATCATCCAGTAACTAAACGTCTATCCGTAGATCTCCAAAAAAAATATAACGTACAAGGGATCGATTCTTGCGGTCTAGCATCTTTTATGATAGGAAATCATATTACTATCCTGTAACCGTTTACAATTATTATCTTATAATAACTTCTGACGGTATGAATTTACTTGGATACATGAGATTTACGTCAAGTTATAACTACATTTAATCTCGTATACTATAGTATTAGAAAACGTTACAAATTATACTCGAGGTACTAAAACATGATAAAGTTATCACCTTTATACGAGATATTCCAGAATGATGATAATGATCTTTCGTATGTGTAACCTCCGTCATATCACACATATGAATAACTAAAAGCTAATGGAATCCATTTTCATATTATTAGAAGTTATGCATCAAGGGCAATATCTAATAAAGTAACCAAATCATATTCCATGGATACGGTTTTATGTGTGATTTTCGTCAAGATTCTAATGGCATGTCAATGAAATGGGTGTCATATGATACTGTACAGATAACTATCTAAGCATTTAGATAACTATCTAAGCATTTAGATAACTATCTAAATATAGCACACCCGTACCCAAGTTTCAAAGACTACACAACATATTGACGGAAAATCATGTCAACCAACAACGAAGAGAGAAAGGGACATCGTTTCAAGTTGTATGAATTACACCACAAGAGTAACCAAGGCTCTAAGTATGTTCAATCATATGGGAACAAAAGTATGTGGAAACCAACAACAAGAGGAGATACAAGATCGTTACAAAAACACATAAGGCTCTAGGGGTATTCAAGTATATAGGAAAAATACGTGGAACCCAACAGCAAGAGGAAGGTATTAATCGTTACCTCCGAGGATGTTCCCTCGGGATCTCCTCTCACACGGAAATGGTATTTCCGTCTCTCGATCGGAATGTGAATGCACGTACGAAAGTGACCTCGAGCTTTCCTACGTGATGGTGGCCGCGGATCTTCAATCGGAGCTCCTTCTCCGACGTCGGCGACGGTCCTCCGGCGACAAAATCCGGCCAAGGTGGTGGTGCTCCAATGAGAGGGGAGGATGGTGGTGGCTAGGGCTTTTAGAGAGCAGCCTACCATCTCCTATTTATAGAAGGTGAGGTGAATTTGGATCTCGATTCGGATCCGGTTCGGATCCATATATGGGTCCCGACTATGGTTCTTAAAACAACGATAACTTGAGCTAGGAATATCGGAATTAGGTGTTCTTGGGCTCGTTGGAAAGATCTCGACGAGATCTACGTAATGGTGTGATTATTTGAATTTTTTGTACGTCAAAAATACTCCAGGTTTTTGAACAAAAACAAGAAAAGAAAATTCGGGTTTTCACACTATGCATATAGGTTCTTGGTAATTCGGTCCGAGATATCGGGCATAGATGTCAACACTACTGTTGAACTCCGTGATGCTACCTTCTTTGAGGATGTCTTTCCGTTGAAGACTGGGATTCCTCAAAATCTGACCATTGAGGGCGCCTCCACATCAGGATATATTCCAGATCAAGTGGAAAGGATATCGAATGTGGGGGATGAGACTTAACCTGAACCCAATGATCTTTCTGAAGAGATTGAGCCAAGGAGGAGTAAAAGACCTCGGATAGCCAAGGATCTGGATAGCGACTTCATTGTCTACCAGATCGAGGGTGATCCACCAAGTTATAAGGAAGCCATGGCTTCGTCTGAAGCAAAACAATGGAAGGAAGCCATCAAATCTGAGATGGATTCCATTATGGCTAATGGGACTTGGGAGTTGGTTGATTTACCCAAAGGATGTTCTACCATTGGATGCAAGTGGGTGTTTAAGAGAAAGCTTAGACCTGACGGATCAATTGAAAAATACAAAGCCAGATTAGTTGCCAAGGGCTTTAGGCAAAAGGAAGGTATCGATTATTTTGATACATATTCCCCTGTGACTAGGATGACCACAATCCGGATGCTCATAGCATTGACATCTGTATATGATCTCTCTATCCACCAAATGGATGTGAAGACCGCTTCTTGCATGGCGATCTTGAGGAAGAGATCTATATTGATCAACCGGATGGGCTTGTGACTCCTGGGAATGAGGGAAAGGTTTGCAAGCTTGTCAAATCTCTTTACGGATTGAAACAAGCACCAAAGCAGTGGCATGAAAAATTTGACAAGACTATTTTGTCATGTGGCTTTAAGGTTCATGAATCTGACAAGTGTGTCTATTCCAAAGTGAAAGGTGATGACTGTATTGTCTTGTGCCTATATGTTGATGACATATTATTGTTCGGATCACATATGAGGATTATTAATGAGACTAAGGCATTCTTAAGTAGCAAGTTTGAGATGAAGGACATGGGTGTTGCTGATGTGATCTTGGGTCTCAAACTGACAAGGTCAGTTGATGGGATTGTAATTTCTCAATCTCACTATGTTGAGAAGGTACTTGAGAAATTTGGATATCAAGATTGCAAAGCTGTAAGCACTCCTTTTGATTCATCCAAAATGTTGTTTAAGAATAAAAGTGGAATACCTGTAGCCCATCTAAGGTATTCACAAGTGATAGGAAGTTTAATGTATCTTGCAAATTGCACGAGACCTGATATTTCATTCTCGGTTGCAAAGCTGAGTAGATACACTAGCTGTCCTGATCGTACTCACTGGGAGGCTCTGGATCGGGTACTGAAGTACTTGAAGAGAACTATTTCCCTTAGTTTACATTATGGTAGACATCCTTCTGTACAAGAAGGATGCAGTGATGCAAGCTGGATAGGGAAAATAGAGGAGTCTGGGAGTAATGGTGTTACAGGGTATGTATTTACCCTTGGAGGCGGTGCAGTCTCCTGGAGGTCTGTGAAGCAGCCTATTCTAGATCGATCCACTTTTGAGGCCGAGCTGTGTGCTTTGGACACTACTGGAATTGAGGCTGAATGGCTAAGGAAACTTCTGTCTGAAATTCCCATGGTAGGACAGCCTGTTCCTGCGATCTCGGTACATTGTGATAATATGACCACAGTTGCCAAGATCAAGAGTTCAAAGTTCAATCAGAAAACAAGAAGAAACATACAAATCAGACTTAAGACGTTAAGGGATTTGGTGTCTCGAAGAGTGTTGGCTGTGGATTTTGTTGGATCCAAAGACAACACGGTAGATCCGTTGACTAAGGGACTTGATAGATCTTTAGTTCTAAAGTCTAGGCTTGGGATGGGACTGAGGCCCATTGGGAGTTCCTCTACAGTAGCAACCCAACCTATCTGAGTGGAGATCCCACAAAGTAGGTTCAATGTGGTAATAACAAGCTGTTTGGAGAACTGGTTGGCACTCTAAGTTTAATGCGTATGCATGAGTGTCTTATCCCTGGAAGCCTGAGTGCCATTTAAGCTGCAAGTTTAGGAAGAGCGTAGGCTCTGAATGGGTTCAAGCCTTTGGGCAGGATGTTAGCAGTGCATCCTTGGAGAACGCCACCTATGTGAGTATTACTGTGGGCCGCAGTTAAAGGAAGAGGATCTTTCCTGAACACACTCATGAAATGGGATAAGGGTGCATGGCTTTTAAGAGCACCAACCCTGAAGATTGCACCAAGAACAACACTTTGTTGTTTTATCGTATACTTTAACACCAAGGTCTGAAGTTCAAGACGTATTCACTTCGTTCCTGTTAAAATGAAAGTAGTAAACTCAAGTAGAGGTTCAAACCGGAAGGTACCTCTACTGAAAGCAAAGTGTGGGCAGCCGAAAGAAGTCTTTTTAATCTTTTTTGAATCTTTTTTTCAAATTGGTGAATTCGTGGGGGATTGTTGTATTAAAATTGTATCTTGGTTTTAATTGGAAAACCTATTAATTACAATTGACATTAATTTGGTTTCAATTGCGAAACCAAATGTTTGGAGGGAAAGTTGGGAATTCTCAAATTTGAAACATGTTAAGTTTGGATGAAAGTTTAGTACCATACCTTAGAGATCTAAACTTTTGGTGGACTTATATATGAGTCCACACACCAAGCTCTTGTAGCAATAGTAGAGAGAAGGAATGGAGGACCACACACGTGCGCGCGCTCTGCTCCGCTCCGTCTCCGGTTCGGGCTCGGGAGAGTCAATTCGGATCTCGGATCTCGATACTTTTGTTGCGGGTTTCATTTGGATGATCGATTAAATTAATCAGACAAATTAATTTAATCACGATCACATTGGGAATCGAACTTGATCCAAACGGCTTGACTTAGCCGCAGTTTTAGAATCCGAAAAGACACGACCGTTGAGGGGCGTTTTTGGAAACCGAAGGGACTGCGCGCTAGGGCACGCGAGCCCTTCTTTTTTATATCCCCCACACGACGTCGTTTTTCTTCACTCGCAAGAAAACTCCACCCGCCGTCACTCTTGCTCTCTCTCTCGTGACTGCGATCTGTTTCTTCTCGGCTGCAAGTTCTCGGAGGTGCTTTCGAGGACGGTCTCGTCGGTGTGCGCGGACGACGACCGTGAACCGTCGTATCCTGGGAGTGGATCGCCAGTACCCAACATACCGGTATTGTGGGGGCGAAATCCTCTCTAAGGGCAGTCCATTACATGGACGCTTCAGTGAAATCTAACCTTATCTTTCGTCTATTTTGTTTGCCGCAATTTATTTATTGCTTGCCCTTTTCTGGATCACGTCTATTTGCTTGTTTCCGTCTTATTAATCAGTTCTGATTTGCATATTGTAATCGGATAATGGATTTGACTTGTACATTATTGTTCTTAATAATCTGTAAAATGGATCTGTCAATCCATTGGAATATGTTTGATTACTGTTTAATATATGCTTGGTTTATCCTGTTTACAACACTGCATACATTATTGCACTTCCACTTGACACCTATCGTAATGAGAAATCTATGAAAGTGAAAGAGAGCCCTTCCTCCTAATGGATGGACATCCCCCTGATTGACTGAGGAAGAAGTAGGTGACTGCGACACAAGAGGAGAGAGTGAAAGGGATGTAGGATGAAAGAAGTCGGTTTTTGGATCCACCCCCCTCCCCCCCCTCCCCCAATTCGAGTCATCTACTGCTCACCTTTCCGAAGATGCAAGTCCAACCTCCTACCGGAGTTCAGAGTTGGTTGGGTTATGGAGCCGTAAGCGCGGTGGGGCTAAGTATGTGCATGTATGGTTCGCGGGTGGGATATGAGATGTGATTGATTGGGACCTTTCAACCACTCTTCTTTGTTCTAGATATGCCTTTCTCACGAGAAAAATGAGCAGCTTATCTTTTCGTACTATATCATATAGTTTTTCTTCCGCGGGTTTCAATATCACAAGTTTGAATATTAACAAAGCAGTGACGACGATTGGGGAATGGATTCAAAAGAAGAGGTCTCGATCCCTTCTTGACTCACTTTCCTTCACAACCAGTTCCCAAGGCGCTCATCTCTCTTTCCAGTCTCACTCAGCTTATCCTGAGACTTGAGCAGCCCGACCTAAAAGCTCACCTTTGTTTGGAGAATCTTGTCTCCTTCTTCCCTTTCGATCTTCGCAGGATGCTTTTCTAGTTAAACTGAACGGATAAATAAATAATTAATTTTCATATTCGCAAATCTAAATCGGCTAACTGTTCCCTGATAGCACCTACTCCGATCAAGATTTCTCGATTTCGAAATGTCTCGATGCGTTAAAAAAGTTAGGATGTCGTATTTCCTATTTCATATTCGAATAAACCATCAGAAAGTAGTTTTTTAGTTATGGGCCTAGCAAAAGAAAAATCGAGATAGGTTCCTATGGGATCCCTCCCATCCCAAATCAAACGTGAGGGTTTCTTCTCATCCAGCTCAAGTAGTTATTCTCCTATATCAGAATTCATGTCGAGAAGCCTTATTTAAATAGATAAAGCGCTACTTGCCCGATCCTCTGGGATTATTCTTCTCTCTCCCTTCTCGTCCGAAAACCCAAACTCTTCTTCCTAGGGGTGTTCAAAAAAATCCGGGTCAAGCGGGTACCCTGCTTGACCCGTACACTTTAACCCTAACCTCACGGGTACTTGTTTGGAAATATCGAATTGGGTACCCGTTATGTTCTGACCCATGCCCCATTCAAGAAATCCATGTGGATTAGCGGGTACCCACATGTACTCGATTGGAAGTTTTCACTTACCCATTGAGTAAAAAGAATCCAAAAAAGTTAAATATAATACTAATATAGTTATTGTGTTAATGATACCTATTTTATGATAAAAATATAGTTATGAATGCATATGTCAATAAATTTGAAAATGTAAGATCATATACTAAAAGCGGATGCAAATATGAAATCAATTGGATTTGATACGGCTATTAGAAGATATATAAATATGTTATCTTAAATTTAAGTGAAAATAGAAATATCTATATTCATTCATATCCGTTTCCATTTTAATATGAATATAAATGTATAGATGGGTCATTGGACTAGGCCAATCCGAACCCAACCCTCAGTCAACATGTAAAAGCTCGGACCCGACTCGGACTCGATTTATATATGGGTCGAGCCCGAGCCCCCAATTATCCAAAATTTTAAAGTCGAGTCAGGTCTAGCCTGAACCTGCAGGAACACGGATTGACCCGATCCGATCATGTCATCAATATACATAGTTGGACATATCGTTTGCATTTTTATATATGCCACCATTCATTAGAAGTATCTCTCTTTATCCCCACGGGTACCCACAGGTACCCGCGAATAGCCAATACCCATTACCATTAATCGGGTACCCGTTACAATTGGGTACCCGTTGGCAGGGACGAAGCCAGAAATACCTATTCGGAGGGGCTGAGATGTTATTTTTGTAGTTCTTATAATTATTAATTATCATTTTCACTGACAATGTTTTTGGATTTTACGTGTAAGAAATGATGGAAAATATTTTGGTACAAAGATTCTTTTAAGGGGTTTTACATAAAAACACTTATAAAATTGAGATTTTACACCATTGTCTTTGAAAAAATTGTATTAGAAATAATATCTCTGTAAAATTCTTCCTTTTTATACAAATGTCATTCATATAATGTATTGTTAAGTAACACCATCATATCTGACCTTTTAAAAAAATATTTTTCTATACTTATAACCTTTCTTAATCATTTATTATTTTAAATACTTTGATGTTAGAGCTTCATGCATTTACTGCAAGCTCGTCTTTAAATGCTATCTCCACTTCTCCACATTAATGTGTTCCATTCTTTGAGATGAAAAGTTTTAATATATGTTCTCATGATACCTTTATTATGTGTATTATATTAATTATACCAATTATATGCTTACTAAAGTATAATTATAAATAATTTTATAAACAATTCACCTATAAATTGTATTACAGAAAATGATTCAAAATCTAAGATATAAGGAGAATTATTGTGCAATACTTTACATGTATGGATGCGGACAAAAATAATACATATGTATATGTTCCTCTACTATATCTTTATCTATTTTATATAGATTTCGATATATGCATGCTCATCCAATTTAAAATGGATACTTTCTCATATATATTTTATTAAATAAATACATTTAACAAATTTGTATCATGTATAAACTATCCAATACAAATACATTTAAGCTAATCTATAAAATATTTCTTATATTAGCCTTTTTTTATTTGTAAGTTGTTTTATTCAGAACTATTGTTAAAGATATCGTAACGTAACTTTCATATCCGTCAACATATGTATTAGCTTCTATATTCACATTTTGAATAGGATCAAGACATAATTATGATATATATATATATATATATATATATATATAGATATCTTTCAAATGAGACATGGTCCTTCCATCTCTAAGGAAGGCCAGTGATCTTGTGCGTCGATAATTAATCAGACGGTTATTATAAAAAGGTATGTTAATACTATTATTTAATTAATCAAAAACCTATTTTGGTCATTATGCATTTTCTAAATATAGTATGTAGCATCCGAAATATCTCCTCATTTATCTCCCTCATACTCTTTCCAAAAATCTCGTACGTATACGAAAAATATCTCGCTAATATCTCTCCTAATCCCACAATCACGT
The DNA here is from genome assembly GCA_037367405.1 of Ottelia alismoides. Classification (NCBI taxonomy): domain Eukaryota; kingdom Viridiplantae; phylum Streptophyta; class Magnoliopsida; order Alismatales; family Hydrocharitaceae; genus Ottelia; species Ottelia alismoides. The sequence goes on from JAZKJV010000971.1 coordinate 56,112, forward strand.
CAGTGACGAGGTGACGGCGGTGGGGTTCCGGAGGCTCGACGACGCGCTGGAGGACCTCCGCCAGGCCTTTGACATCTTCGATCTCGACCATAACGGCTCCATCTCCCCCGACGAGCTTGCCAAGGTCATGCGTGACCTCGGCGAGGCCACCACAACAGCGCAGTGCAGGCGGATGATCAGCGGCACTGATCGAAACGGCGACGGCGTCGTCAGCTTCGAGGAGTTCACGGAGATGATGACGAAGAAGGGGAAGGAGTGAGTGATAATCCGATCGATTTGTCTAAGAAAAAATATGTTTCGCTGTTTGCGGAATCGATTGTGGTTTGAATTCGTGGGAAAAGGATATGTACATAGGCATTTGTGCACCGCCGATACATCTGTCTTTAATTTTTTATCAAAACTTTCAGATGTTTAGACGTAAGAATTTTTTATTTTATGTTTTCAACAACGGCCTTTTAATCTTTTTCATATCAGAAGGAGATCATGCCCCCACTGCATTGCGGATCGCGTCGACGACGTAGAGATCAGCGCAAATCGGTTCGTACGCGTCGACTTTGATGGATTGTCTGATCGTGATGCGGAGTTGGCGACGCGATGTGCGGCCTCATTGGTGACTATCGAAGACGTTCTTCATGCAAGCGACAACGATTAAAAAGGGATGCACCCAGTTTTAGATGAAGAACAATTCGCAGTTTGATACAATATTGATTTGTACTCTACAATATTAGTCTGTATTATACAATTTGGATATGTATTATACAAATTTGTTATATATTTTTACAAATAAGATGGTTGCGAATGAAAATTATATTTTTTATAGATCTTGTATAAAATCGTTACAAAGAACCATACAATCGTTACAAAGAACCACACATTAATTACTATACAAAGAACCACACATTAATTACTAATATGAAGTGTATTTTACAAAGAACAATGCAAAATTTACAAATAACGGATGACTTTCTGAATGAACAACGGATTATACAAAAAACATGCAATCATTACAAAAGAAACTTTAAATTCTACAAAAAAATACGCGAGGATACAAAAATATGCCCTAGATAATATCGTCCAGCAAAAAATTGGATATTTTCTAAATATGGTATTGCGAAAATGCCAAAAATAAAAGTAGCTAAAATTAGTATTTCGGAATATTAATTAACATGCATAATAAATGCAAAAATTGATGACAAAAATGCCCTTTTGGACATCAAAATTGAGGATGTCGTTGGATTTGAATCCGATGGCTCAGATCGTTGGCCTTCCTTAGGGATGGAAGGACCACGTCTCATTTGAAAGGCCCCCTATATATATATATATATATTCATTTGGAATTAGGGACGCAAATGTATATGAATATATACGTATTCGATTTGCCACTATATCCATTTTATACATATTTTGACATTCGTACCCGTATCTATTTTAAAATGGATACAAGTATGAATATGACATTGATATCTGCAAACATTTGCATATGTATCTATATCCGTATATATGCTTTCATATATAAGTATAGTTGTAAATTTATTTTTTACCATATATAACATAATTTTGTACCACCTATCATCGTATTTTCTATAATTTTAATGATATCGATACATTTTTTATATCTATGTCACATGTAATACATTTTGTACATCTACATTTAAGCTAATCTATGGAGTATTTCTAATCTTACTCGTATGCGAAATATCCATTTTATACTCATTCTATTTTTTAAGGATATGGTAGTATAATTTTAATATCGGTCAATATCCATATCCGCGTCCATATTCGTATTTACAAACATATAAGGATCTTGTAACATCTATATCCGTATCTGTTCGTTTGCATCCCTAGTTGCAACCGGTTGGGTTCCTTTGAGTGCAATTACTCTCTATATAATAAAATTCGATTATTTTTTAATAATATTACTTTATAGATATATTGATATATGTTGAAATTAATTTATATTTAAAAAATCAATAAGATCCACTTTATATAACATCTAGACAAAGCATATAAAAATAGAGGTATAATTTGAGACTTGGGGGGGGGGCTAAGCACCCACCTGCCCCCCCTTGTCTCCGTCACTGCCCGTTGGAATGGGGTGGGTCGACCCGTGACCCAATACTAACGGGGCAGGGCGGATCGCAATCAAATGAGGCAGGTACCCGCCCCATGAACACCCCTATCAGTATCTATATCATATTCATAATGATAATGGCGGATATGAAAATCTAAATGGTAGAGAATGCATTTAGATAGGGATAAATAAACGTAGATAAATAAATTAATGAGGATGTATACAATTATGTGGATAATGTAAACCATATGAATACATGCAACTGGAAGGAATACCATCGAATACGGATCCAATGGTGACACATTCACGTAGGTCCATCCTCATAATGAATCAAATACGGATAAATAAATGTAAATATATATAATCGGAGGACAACATGACAAACAATATATAAGTATATATTCCTATTCATACATGGGTGTATTAATTATCATCACAATTGGTTATCGTAATGTGTGTGTCCACACTATGTGTGTGCGTGTGTGCGTGTGGGCGCATGCGCGCACGTGGGCATGGGCGTTTGCATGGATGCGAGCGCGGGCATGCGTGTGGGTGGGTGGACAATTCGTATTCAATTGTATTCATTATCATCATGTTTGAATGCCGGATTGATTTGGATCGTATCCGATTCGTTATCATATATGTTAATTCAAATTTTGACATTCATATATATTTCGATTTCAAAATGGATACATATATGAGCCACCCAAACATATAAATTTCATCTTATCTATACAATTTTAATTATATTATTTTTTCTTTCTAATTTACATCCATTTAATTCCGGCATTCATTTTTAATGACATGGCAATATATTTTCCATATTCACCGATATTTATATCGGCATTCATGTCTATATTTTTAAAATAGATAAGAATAATGTAACATATATATTGGTGTTTGTATCCATTTGCATTTTTATGAATCAATTTATAGTGAAGCCTCCAACTGGGTACCCGCGGGTACCCGTCGGGTTTTTTATATGGGGCATGGGTCATGACATTGCGGGTACCCGACCCATCATTTTCAAACGGGTACCCGAGAGTTTAGGGTCAAAATGGACGGGTCAAGCTAGGTACCCATTGACCCGGATATTTTTGAACACCCCTAGTCATCATGCTAATTACTTTATAATTTCTACATAACGATAATAACATCAAATTAGTATTCAAATAGCAATTTGTTAGATTAAATAATATAAATATATGACATTGATTTATCAAATTAGTATTAAAATCATTGTAATGTGATAATATAATAAATTAAATAATATAAAAAATAATATAATAACTGTATCATACACGACTTAATTGGAAATAATATAATCGTAATAACTTAATGTTATAAAAATTGTTATAACTGTATCATACACTGATTTATATAATCGGAAATAATACAATAATTATATTATTTAATATAATAGAAATTAATACGATTAATTATATTAATTTAATAATAAAATTATAATAATTTAATATAATAAATAGTGTAGACACTACAACAGAAAAGGCTTAGGGCCACGGAATTTAGATGGCGGAACTGTTTGCAACGGATTTCTGTCACCTGACTGTCGACGCACAAAGGATATCACTATAAATATCCGAAGTTAAATCCAAACCCTAATATCCCAACTCGACTTCAATCGTTCCGCTTTTCCATTCATTTCTCTCTTTCCGCCGTTTAAACCTCCGCTGGCATTGCCCTTCTCTCCCGTGTCCTGTTTCTCCATCAACCATCATCCTCGACCAATCGATCTGGATTTGCGATTTGTTTCGGCCTCCATCGTCACGTTCCGGCTCTCGTTTTCTCGATGTGTCTTTTTAGGTATATATGATCATTCCTCTCATCATTGCCATTTTAAATCTATTCTTTTTCTTCTCTGGTTTCTATCTTCCTCCACTGTTTATTTGTTTAGGGTTTGAGCAATAGCGAGGTATAGAACTCCTTTGATGATGTGAAGAGATGGATCATCTTCTCTTCATTCTCTCGCCCATCTCACTGTATTGCTCTTCTTCTTGAGGAATTCAGATGTTTGGAATGGTACGAAATCTCACTATTTGCTTTTAGATCAGTTCGTATCTCGTATAATTGATTATTTGGTGTAAAATTCATATATTTTCGGTGTATCTGGAGCTATTGCTGATTACTTTGACATGTATATGTGTTTTGAGACAAATATATACATTTGACTTAGAATGGAATTAGCCGGAGGAAGAGGAATATGAATAGGAAGAGGATGGTGGATTGAAATGGAGATGTGAAGGTAACAATTGTCATTATTTTGTCACATATGCTCAGACTTGAGATTGTGAATTACTTTATGGACTAAGCTTTATGCAATGACAAAAGATTGGTTCAAATTTTATTGGAAGTGGACTGGCACCAAAGGTAATTAAAAGTATTCAAAGCTTGCATGATACCGGTGGATGTGCTCATAATCCCAAATTATATTATGGTACTTTCTAGCATTATATTTCTATGGGATATTGATAGCTAGTTGTACAATGTGCTATTACTAGTGTCTCATTTTTGATGTTAATACTATTTTTCATTGATCCAACCATCCATTTTGAAACCATAAGAAACAACATCTGATTAGACCTAATGTTATGTTTTTTGCATTTTAACTTCACATTTAACTGTAGTGGACATCTAGATCCCTTGGCTATTTGTATATTTTCCATTAGATTCTGATTTCTCAGTTTTTGAATGTCAACCAACAGGAATATAAACAATCCCTTCCCTCGTTACCTTGCATCATTTTTCAATTATAGGGCAATGTAATGAGGCTTCAATATATCTGCTTGAGGATCTCTTATAGGGTATCTTATACATTCGATGTTTGGATCTTCTCTGCAAGGTAGATTTAACTTTTGATTACGTGCAGCCTCGCCAAATCTGATTATAACACCTCACGTTAAAAGCTCCTGATGCACTAGACATGACTAATTGTTGTCATCTGCCACATTCATTCAATATGCCTGATATTGCTCCAACTTTTTAATGTGCATCCAAGCTGGCTTCGAGAGACATTCTCGGTGATCTTTGAATTTCTTCATCCCTTTGGTGTTATATGTTTTTGATGCTCTTTTACAATGTCTTTACTAAAGAGCACACAACTCATAAATCTCCAACAAAATTCATGCACATCAAAGGATTATCTTATTTACAGGTAAGTTACCTGAGGTAACTGTCACATTATATTTTATGCTCAAGTTTTATTTCTTTTAACATTCGCAAAAATTTCATTTTCCACAAGTTACCAAAATTTTTTTAATAAAGTAGTCACCTGACATTACATTCAGGGGAAACAGAAACATAAATAGAAATTGTCTATCTGTCAATATATCTATTGTGTTTGTTTGTATCAGTAAAAGTGAAAAATGAAAATACTAATGCAAAGACAGAAACAAAGTTCTTTTGGGTATGGTGTTAATTTGGATGTGAACTTCTGGAAGTGTTAAACTTTGAATTTTTACCAAACTTTTTACATTGATATTGATACCTAACTTATAGAATTTAGCTTAGCAAAGGAATAGGGTTGAGCACTTTTGTATTACTTTTGTATTTTTCCAATGACATCTGCTCATTCTATCAAGTTTTGAAAGAACAACCATCATGATTATATGCCTGCTTTTCATCAACAACCACAGGTACAAATCCTTGAAGCCCATTCCGTTTTTCATGAAATCATTCAAATGAAACATTGTATTCACAATGGAAGTTATATTCTAGAACTTGTCATCAGTATCATGTAATCGTATTTTATTTAAAATAAGTTATGGTACAAAATTGCAGAATATAGATGGAAAGTTCAGGGGTTCGCTTCACTGTCAACTAAGTGAAGCCCTCACTTCCAGGACCTTCCTTTCTTGCATTTCAAGGATCCTGAATTTTCAAGATTTTATGCTTCAATACAAAATCCAAAATTTTGAGTTCTTAAAGAATCCAAAATCTATGTAATGGCTATTTTGGAGGTTGTTTTTTTGAAGAAGTTATTTTTATAGATATTGAAGATCGTCGGCATATATAACAAGCACGTTATTGGGATCTTCAAGTTGGTATCTTTATAAGAACTACTATGCTCTTCTAGAAGACGTTGAAGAATGAGTCCTAATTATTTCTGTCGACGACAAAATGCACTCATGAGATTCAAGGGGAAAGGCGATATGAATTTACACTGTTCAAACATTGTTGCTTCCTATGCACATTGGAGAGCTCCTATTATATCTCAGATATTATTTGTAGGTAACGCAACAATTTTTGCTAAACCATCAGTTGTTATTCTAACTGTTAATCTATCTCCAAACATGATTGGATCTTGTTCCTTAATTGTTGAGAATGGAGATGACTAAATGAAGATACCATGTCAATATTGTAGTCAGATGAGTGTGTGTGTGTGTGTGTTTGTGTGTTACAGTGCTCTACTCTTTTAGCCATTGTCAAAGGTAAGCATGTCTTATAGAACAATAATTTCAGGATAGTTATTCATTATGTTGTTGCAGTTCTCTGCGCTTTCAACCATTGCCAATAGTAAGCATGTCTTATAGTATAATAATGTCGGGTTAGCTCATACATCAATCTTCCTTAAGATCTCATTATCTATTCTGCATTAGAATAGTTGGCATAAAGAAAATGTATGCATTTTTTCGTGACAATGCCCCCTTTTTTTGTTGGTGAATCAATTTTATGCCTAGAGGCCAAGCATTTCCCAGTTATTATTTTGACCATTCAATTGTTTCTTGTGGTGCCGTACTGATACATGCTTATAAGATTTTACTGATCTATGATTGCAAGACCAATGGAGTAGCTAAAAATACAGTTGACTAAATCTATGTGTATTGAACCAGATGTTACATCTATTTAGTAATATATGATACTAAACAATTTATGGAATACTCCTAATTATAATTTTAGTTATGTCTATCATGCTTAGCTTGTTTTGGTTCCTTTGTCCTTCGAATTTGGTGGTATCTTGTATTTTATTATTGGTACTTTTGTCTTTCTTGATATCCATGTTCTACAACATCTTCATTTAATCAACTTGTTTTGTTTAGAATGTAGATCTTCCTTCTATAGAAGAAGCGATCTGAAGGGGCATGGAACTATGCAGTTATTATGAGAAAATGCTTCATTTCATTTTTTTGGTTGTTTTTACGATCATGATGGCTACTCGATTGTTGCTAGTTGAATCTAGTGGCAATATCGATAGTAGAAAAAGCATCCGCACATATTGATTAGAAGCTAAAGCTCTACTACCGAGAGATGCTAAGGAGCAACAGATTATTGAGCAAGATTTAAAGAATATTTGGCACACCTATGTGATGAAATGCTAATTAGCAAATGGTAGCATCCGATCTAGCAATGACAGATGCTCAAGTCAAAAGGAACAAATCCTTGGTGGATCAAGTGCATGGGATGGTCATCAGGGATTCATACGTGGCAGTATCTCTCAACAACAAATGCAATTTTATTTTGTAATCTATGGATTTTCTGTATAAGTGAAATACTATAATCCTTTGTTCCTTTTGAATCTACATAATATATGTACAATTGTAATTATGTGGCGTGCATTTCGTCCTTTTAAAAAATTCTTCGTAATTGGGTGGCAATGGATACCACCAAATGTGGGAAATGTCGTCAACTAATGAGCAACGGAATCTCTGTCGTTTAATCTTTATTGCAACGGAAATCCGTCACCAAAGTCTTTGGCCACGAGGGCTTTGATGACGTCATTATGATGGCAGAATCTCTGTCACATTAAGTTATTCTGTCATGAAAAAGCAAGATTCCGTCGCCCAAATTCCATCACCTAAAGCCTTCTAGATGTGTTACGTTGGTCAAATCGGAAATTACTTCTTAATTTGATTTCGAGTTTATAACTTAGGATTTCAATAATTATATATCCTATTTAAGCTTTATTGATTGAAATTAGAGTGACCGTAGAGTTTTGATTGAGATTTCTACTCGTTCCAGTCCAAGGTTCGATGAGAATTGGCAAGCCTATGTTAGGCTTTTCCAGATTGGGTCGGATCGAGTCCAATGTTGCAACCTATAGATATAGATATCAAAGTACGAATAAGCGGATACATTAGTGAATTAGACACTCGATACTACTTGTTAGTGGATTTAAATAATGTCACCGCATATTAATAATGTCTCAATTGAACACTCTTACAATAAAATATGAATAATATAATACAGTAATAAATCACACACTCGAGATTACGCATCTGCGAAAATAATTAATTTCATCGTAGAACTCGTTAAAATTGTATCAATTGAACACTTTAAAAAAATATGAATAAGCGGATACAGTGTAAATCGGATACTAGGCTACACATTTGCCGATAAAAATAATTTTATCGTGTTTCAAGTGAACAGTCTGGCAATAAATTATGAATAAACGGATGCGAAATCTCCATGGATATAAATTATTTTACCATAAAAATAAACAATAATGTTTCAATTGAACAATCATGTAATTGACCCATTGTCTAATGTATGATTAATTTCCTCTTAACTAAGGACGTGTGTATCTAATACATTTTTTATTTACATGTATATCTCTTTTACAATTTTGACATTTATTAAAACCATCGTATAATGGAAGAATATGATGATTGATTTTATAAATAACTTGCATAGTTTAATCGTATGTTCTTCCTATAAATGTAAATATATATATATGACGTGGGAATCATTTTCTTGGAAGAGATATCCGCGGGTACCCGTGGATACCCGTTACCCATTCAAATGAACCGGTACCCCTTAGATACGGGTACCTGTTGGAACGGGTTGGATCGACCCGTAACCCAGTGATAATAGGGTAGGGCGGGTCAACAACGAACAGGTCGGGTACCCACCCGTGGACACCCCTACTTCCCATCCTACGTTGGGCATTGTGCGAATAGTCAGCTCAAGCTATCGTCGATCGTTAACTATAATATTAGAACTATTAGCAATTTTGACGTTCTTTATTTGCTATGTTCCCCTTTGTCAATATCTGGACTGCATAAATTTATTCATGTCTCGTAGGGTTTGCCTCCCTCGAAAAAGGGGGCGAGCGAGTCTCCCTCGAGATCTCTTCGACTCCCAGGAAACTAGAGTTGTTGGCTTAGAAGCGCCTTTCCTGATCCCAAGAGCAGAGGAGGCTGAACAACTAGAATATAGCTGGATAACCTAACAACTTCTTAAATGCACGTGCATGTGTACTTATGCATGTGCGTGTGTAGTGGGTGGGTGTGCATGCACGCGTGTGTCCCCATGGGATGAGTGCGCACAGATTGTGTATGTGTGGTGGTATCGGGAACATAATTCAACACATCTTAAACATAAATCACGTAAATGTAGTGAGCATCTATCAAAAAAGCTGTGCAAAATTAAACAAAATTTCCACTGACTGTTGGATCTGAGAGACCGAGTCACCTCCCTCTACAATTTGATGTTGACGCGGAGTGAGCGGGTTCGTCAACCTGCGTCCATAACTACAGAGATTTCACCAACCCATAACTTTGCAATTAGCAAAGAATCTGAAACCGGAAAGCATCATGCTTTCCAACAACGCCAAAAAGAACTGCCTCTGCATTCCTGCAAGTGAGGCGATGCCTGAACACTGTGGGAGAAAGAACCACCAACATGGTGGATTAAACCATTATATGGGCAAAACCATTAACCGTCACATAGATGACATGCATTAGGTTCGACACCACAACACAGACAGTAGTTCTTGTTTACAACACGGACGAGCCAAAACCTGCGCATCATATCCGCTGGCAAGACATTATTAGCCTGATTTGAAAAGCAGGATGGCCTTTTGGTCCAAATAGAAGTAGATGAAGTGGTTGGTTTCATGCGTGACATACGAACCTGTTCAAATTGAATTGATTTATCAGATAACGAGAAAATGCATTTCAGACTAATGTATGCTAAATTAGGAACCGAAACAAATAAGAAAAACAACCAATAAATGAGAAAAAAAGCTCAAAAAGTGTCACTCCCCTCAATAAGTGGGTCAGTTAGTCCACATGGATATATTGCCCCCATTGCATCCATATGGATCAAGTCCAATTCAATCCAAAACGATCAAGTCAGGATTGAGGATTCCTTTAAACCTTTTTCTGTTCTTCCACTCTTTAGGTCAAATCCATACTTCGTCAGAATCAAGAAATGCATATTCCACTGTCTATTTTTTCAGTCTCCCGCGAAGTAGAGTCAAGTCTCTCATACTTCTGCAACCTACACAGATTAGCGCATACCTGCCCAACCACCTTAAGCAATGCGTCTCTCATCACGAAACCAGAAACAATGGTAACATATAGCCATCTCTTATGACAATTATAAGTGTATCCATAACCAAAACCAATACAAAAAGTGGAATGACATATCGTGTACTAACAATAAACAACTTGAATAAAGGTCCTTTTTTCTTAAACTACAAACTAGAAACATATTCATTTTTACTACCGCCATACCACAACTACAACGTACAGACATACCCCGATGTCCGACTATAGGTACAACCGTACAAAGGTATTTACATACGGGCACACATATACTCCTGCCAGAAGTTCATCACAGGACAAACACGGTTAAAAAAACATTCTCTAAGCATCACTTCTGCACTTATCTGCAACATCATAGGAAGCATTCAACTAAGCAATCACTATAGTAAAATGGAAGTATAGTGCACAACTCCTAAAAAGATGACATTAGATGGAAGTCCTTGCGAAATATTGCTTCATGATTCTGATATCCCTTCCATCGAAACATTTTTTACCATAAGCTATTCTCAAGTTTAATTTTGGCATGCATTTTATAATGCTTTCAACGTAAAAAGTTCCAATACAACCACCATGATTATCGCTAAAATAATCACAAGATTAAGATTTTTGCCGCATACTGTCCAAAGCAGATCAAGCACACCTCACTAAACAACCACTTCTTCTCCAAAGCTCATTAATTCCCTATGATTTATTCTATGGAATGCCACATCACCACTTCAAATATAAATCCAACCCAAGGCCTAATTCACGGATGCATGCACTGCATCAACCTCCAATCACCGCAAAGAAGAATAATTCCATTTTCCCTTCAAAACAGCATCAAGTATGATTATGAGCAATAGAGTATGACGAGTGCACTGCAACTTTGGCGTGGCAGTGTAAACTGTTTGAGGTTTGCTCGCACGCAGCAGAATGTTTGACATCTACAATAATGGAGCTACCGAAGTATTTAAACCTCAATTTTGGAAAGAATATATTTTATACAGATCAATCCTCGGGTTGTTTGCTATATTAAGAAAGCTTGCTTTTGTTTTATACATCAGTCCATTCCCTCCCTAAATTAATGCACTAAAAAAGAAAATATAACTTGGGACTATGTTTTTTTGAAAAAAAACATGGGGATGTATTATGTAAATATATATTAATAATGTAACAAGGCCTAGATATGAATGCCGGTCTAAAATAGTAAAGCATACCATATCATATTTTTATATAGGGCCCAAAACAAAAATGTTTATCATGTTGCCGTGGGTTGAGTTTAATAGTCTGAGGACTTTCTTTTATTTTTTGGATCTCTTTTGTAACTGTCTGTTGGCTCCATTGTATGAGGCCGGCATCCTTTCTTATTATGAAATTACATCGTACTTTTCTACATGCATCAGAGTACCGATCCTAGACCATGGTGTTATACCTTTTGAAATTCTAATAAAACAGGGGGCAAGCAGCCTCAATGCTGGTATCACCATCAACACAACAGCACAACCTCCTCCAGTCATGGTGCTTCTGCCACCACAACAAGCAGCAGCAGCACTGTCACTGCCACCATAGCAATTGCATCATCACCGCCACTGACAGCTGTGCCACAGAGCCACTATATGAGGCCCAAGATCGTGAAGACTCATGCTTCTACATGAGGCCTTTTAGCCTAATTTTCATGCATGGTCCAATTCTTTGATGTCTGTCAGACCCTGTTCTGCAGTTGTAGGGGGTATGTTGACCCTCTATCCTCATTCCCGAGATCCCACGGATCTTCACTGTGATATACGAGAATGTTGTGGCGCTCGTTGTACGGCCCCAAACCCTCATAATGCCCGCGTAGATATCAAGCTCATATTGTTCTGGTCTTCGCAACTTTTCCTCCAACTATGACACTTGTGAAAGACGTCGGAATTCTCAACCAAGGAGGCATAAAGTGGCCATGATCTGATCGTCAAGAGGAGGGGACTAACTACAAGTTCGAATCCATGTGATTTATGAGTATTATGGGGATTCGCAGAAAAGAAAGCATCTTGAAAGGACAATGCTTTGGTCAAGTTGTGGTTGACAAGGACGATCATGAATCACGATTAACATAACTGAACAGGCCATGCATAAGTCCACATTCAAGGATACGTTGGATACTCTTGCCATTGCTTATTCTCAGACAAGGAATGAGCTTGCAGTTGCACCATGATATCCATCAGATTAAGCAAGACAGATGGCCTATTCATGTTTAAGGCTATGCATCATAAGTTTCATGTCTACTATCCTGCATGCATTTGTGAGTTTAAAAAGGCATATAGAGAAATTCTCCTGGATTGGAGTATTTCATCTGGACTTGGTGTTTATGATTCTGTGAGAAATTACTGGATCACTTATGTAAAGATCCCTCCTAATGAAGAGGTGTATAGCCATATCAATCAGTTCACAGTACCTATTACACGGATTTCTAACACTGCATCAACCATGCATATGGGGTTAAAGAGATTATTTGGCTGTTAGAGGTCGAGATGGTCAACGACATGGTAATAATAGTGATGTCCCAAGCCGAATTTCTCCTTCAGTCAGGTCGGACCATAATAAGGACTCATGCCACAAGAAGCATGGCTGTCCAACTTTTTCTCAACATATCACAAATCAATCCTATAAATAACTAGATCCACCTATCTTTACATCTGATTCGTGGATGGATGACTTTCTGACGCAATTGAGATATTAGTTCATTGGCATCAGCTATCAGGTCATCCACACAGGATTTTGAAACAAATGCTATTGTGCTCGTCACGTATCGCACAAATGTGTTGTTTGCAGTTTTATTGTTGCAGATTTTCTTTTTTATGCCAGAGCATCTTAACATTTTTTTGACAGTTCCATGTCCTCAAACATGTTTCTTAAGGTAGATTTTTGGTATTTGTAGACGGTAAGAACTCCTTAGTGACGGGAGGAGAGGTCCACTTATCCCTTATCATGCATCTGCAATGAGTCCATCTTGCTCTAGGCAATCCACGCAGTTTATTTTCTATTAGCCATATTACTACAAAACTAAATCAAAGCATCATTTTTGACAATTTGTCTGTCATATTTCAGGATGTACTTTCAGGATGTACTGACGGGTGGGCGATTGGTTGGGGCCTTGAAAAGGAGGGGTTTTTACATGTAGTGCAGTCTCCTTTTGTTGGTAGCTCATTTACTTCCTCGAGGGCATCCCCTCCTTAGGTACCATGTCAGTCCATATTCTAGTGTGAGCTATAAAAAATTCACGGATCATCCTTTCCTAACAGGTCTATCAGGAGCACCTCTGATTTTAAGCTAGTAGATTTGGATGCATGGGTCCCAGCCATGTTCCTAATATAGTGGTTGATGACTAGTTGAGTCGGTTGGGTCATTCGTTCAAGGAATGAATTTAAAATTGGAAATTTAATTAAATCTTTTGTTTCTAAAATAAAAAACTTAGTTTTATATTGTAGTAACAATTAATGCTTTTAAATTTTGTATTACTTCTTTGACCACCTTTCTCATGGAGTTGCACATACATATCAACAAAAATGAGTTGCAATAGAAAACATCACCGTATAATTGGTGTTTGCTAGAATCTTATTGGTCCATAGCCGTGCTCCATATAATAATGGGAAGATGTTGTTCTTACTGCATGTTATTTAACTAAATTATATGCTATGGTCTATTCTTTGTAAGCAAGCACCTTTATCTCTTATATTCGCTCAGCAGGCTTTCTTTTCTGTGCATCTTCGTGTTTTTGGTTATGTTGTCTACATTTTGACATGATTAAAACAAGTTTTCCTCAAATGCAATCAACTGTTTTTTTTCTACGATATTGTAGGACTTGAAAGGGTTACCGATGCTAAGATCCTTCTCCTAGGGGATAGCATGCCAGTTAATGTTACACTTCTTGAGTATGTCACATCCTTCTCTTCTACATGTTCCAAGATGCGCACCTCAAATCTTAACTCTGAGATATATCTGCCTACACCTCATACTACATATGCCAAAGATAGATGGCATAAGACGTTTATGATTGTTGTGAGAAAAACATCCGGAATGATGTTTATTGACCTCAAAAAAATGATGGTATGTTTATATAAAGTGAAAACCCAAGCACCCCAAAGATAGAAAGTACAAGAGTCCTTAACAAGACTATTAAATATACAATGCTAAAAATAGACAAAACATCAATGTCTAAATATAAAAAACACCAATACTCCCCCTCAAGTTGGAGCATATCAATAAATCACACCTAACTAGAAGTTAACAGTGAATTATGTTTCTTTGGAAGAGATTTAATGAAAATAATTTGCAAGCTTTAGCTATGTAGAAATGCGAGGAATGACAATTTTCCTTTCACTCACTGCATCCCTGATAAAATGACAGTTTACTTCAATGCACTTGGTGCATTCGTAAAAATCATGATTAGTGATAATATAAGTGGCCAATTTGTGATGGACAATCCAAGTTTTTTATAGAAAGGTAACATGCCAATTAATCTTACAAGTGGTTTGAGCCATGTCCCTATACTTTGTTTCTGCACTGGATCTAGAAATAATTTATTGCTCGTATCGCATCAAGTTACCATATTTCAACCAATAAACATTGCAAAACCACTGTCCTTAGGAGAACCGGCGTAATATGCATATGCATAGAATGTAATGTAAAGGTAACGTTCGAAGCACAAGATAATCCATTGCCTAGAGAATTTTTTAAATTCCTAAGAATGAGAAGCACATCATGCCAATGACTATACCTCGGCATTTCCATATACTAGCTGACTATCTTTACCACATAAGAGGCATCAGGCCTAGTGATTATAAGATACAAATGTTTCCCCACTAGGCTTCTATATCTCATAATAATATCCTCAAACAAGGAGTCCACCGAGGGGGAATGACTGAGACTCCGCTAGAATATGGGATGATTTACAACCACGTAAACATGCATCTACAAGAATGCCAAGGCAGTACTTTCTATGGGATAGATACACTCCACCAGATGTATGAGTGACCTCAATCCCAAGAAAGTATCACAGGTGACCTACATCCTTGATGACAAATGCCTTTTGTAAAAAGGTCTTGCTCTGAAGAATGAATGCATTATCTCCAACAAAACTATACTATTAACATATAGTGCAAGAATAATGGTACTGAAGAACATTTCTGAACAAATACGAAGCAATCGGACATAGTCCTGTAAAAACTAAGGGAGATGACTTCTGAAGTGAGTATATCAAACCATGATCATAGGTTCAGCTTCAGGCCATAAATAACCATGTGCAGAAGGCACATATACTCCACCTTAATAGCCTAGCATGGTGGTTATGCTATATACCACCTCAAAATCATCATTAAGTAAGGTATTCTTGACTTCTAACTAAAAACTCGACAACTCTTGTTGGCAGAATAGATAATTGTATGGATAAATCCCACCCCGGGCACTAGAGAGAAAGTCACAAAATAATCCACGTCATAAGTCTGGGTGAAGCCCATGACCTAATCGAGCCTTCAGCCTATCTACTAACACATATGGATCATATATAATTGTAAAGATGTATCTACAAGCTATTGGAGAAATACATGTGAGGCATGGCACAAGATCCCAAGTGTCCTTAGAAACCAGAGAATCCATTTCCTCATCCATAACCTGCTTCCACCCTTGACTCTGAAGAGATGTATGATCATCACATGGAAGAGGTATCGCCATAAGATAATAAGAGCATATGCAAATATCATGTCACAATTAGATAATCCATTACCAGAGGTAAAGTGCCATATAGGGGTGCAAGTACATTGCATTTTGGACTTCCTAGTAGCAATAAAACGTTATGTAAAGGGAGAAGTATCCATAGCTACATCACATGACGGATGATATATTTCATTGTCATCAAATCAGATAGAAGAAGCAAAGAAATCATGTCAGATAAGCTTGTAAAAATCGACCAACTAAGTCGACTAGTTGAGTCAGGGGATGGCTGTCTTGACCACGCCTACTTGGTTTGTTAGAAAATAGAAATGCAAAAGCGGAATCAGAGATAAAGAAATAAAACTTGAAGAACACAGGTTTTAGTGTGGAACCCTACTCCCTAAGGAGCGGGATGAAACCACGAGAGAACGCCTCAAAGGGCTAATTTATGCATTGCACTTTCTCATCTGCAAGAGATCTGAGGCTTCTTATATAACCTCCATAGAGCCTCCAAGTCTCACCACTGGTAGATGTGGGACTAAACTCCTGGACGTGCTAAATGTATCCTGAAGTGATCCATTTACCCATCTACAACATAAGTGACGCATAACACAAATACTCCAACACCCCCCCCTCAAGTCGTAGCATGCAATGCTCAGCATGGACAAACAGAAAGAAATCTCAAACTCACGCTACAGGACACTACGGACAATATCAACTCATCGTGTACACCTGCCTGTTTTTGTCGAGGACGTTGCTTCTCATGCCTGCAGGTGAGGAGGACAAACGGGCTGGAGTGTGAGTCAAACTGAGTGTGCTCTATACTGCACCTGTCAGAATTATGGAACTGCATATCAAAAAAAATCAGGACATGTTCGCCACCCCTGCAACCCCTGCAAGAGAAGGGTACATCGGTGAAATCCCCATGATGGTAGGGTATGGCAGCATAAGGGGCGGAGGGAAGAGGACATCAGATGGTTCGTCAATTGGGTTCAGCATAATAGATGATTAGGACTCAAGGCATATCAATAGTTTAAGCTATTCAATTTTATGTTGTTAATGCTATTGGTTACTATAAACATCTACATAGGGTTGATTTATTTTTATATGGTATTCATTCACTATTATGTTATTTGGTTAGTATATTTATGCTATTCATTTTTATGAATGTTACTTTTTTAATTGGTGTATTATTATTGTTATAATTTAATGAATGTACTATAGTATTTTAAATGTCTAAATCTATGTAAATATAGAAGAATAAATGTAAAAAATGATTTATATATTTAAAATATATAAAAAATCAAAACTGACTAAAGGTCGACTATATCCGATTAATAAACTGACGGTCGATCAATCCTTAGCCACTGACACGACGAACTGACTACCACCTTATGCAACCTTGATGTCAAGTACTTTTTCTCCCTCCTTTAGTAAACCTCAAGTGGATGAGGGAGCTCCAAAGGAATCCCCAAATACTCTCGGCAAAGGAAGTCGTGTTCTCAAAAAAATGTATAAAGTACAAAGTACTAAGCCTTCTCCCACTATAAGTAGGGTCGGCTACATGGATTCTTGCTCAAATCCATGTTGAAAGATTCGACTATTTTTTACGCTGGCCGTCGACTACCTAACGCAACCCCTGCAAGAATGGGATTTGAACCTTGATCTTTTGTGTGGTAGACACACTGTACTACCACTGGACCATTAAGTGAGTACTCTCAAAAAAATATATGCAATGAAAAAATAATGATGTAACTAAATCATAGCATCTGTATCCCTTTTGTGTTCAAGAATGCTCCAACACTAGTGCAACCAAAAACACACATAGAGTAATGGCTTGTCACTGGGATATATCACTGACAATGGAGTAGCAACTCCTAACATGAAGGAGGGAACCTTGTTAATCAAATAAGCTGCAGTAAATAACATCACCCTAGAAAGTCTGGAGACCTTCATTCGGATAAGGAGAGTGCGAGCTATACCAAGAAGATGACCAAGTTTCCATTCTGCAATACTACTGTACTGTGAGGTGTAAGGATGTGATGTTTGATGTATAGTTCACCGAGAACTAAAGAAACTGACGTAATCCTTCTACATAAACTCAAGAGCATCATCTGACCAAAATATTTTAATGCATGTATGTTATATTCCTCCATAACATGCTAGATTCTCGTTTAAAGTTTTAGGGTTTCTAAAACCATGATTCTAGCATGTAATGAAGATCTCATATTCGCCAAAGATCGAGAAAAACTAATGTTCCTGATGGAACCCTAATTTTGCAAGCATGCATCTTCAGAGCATCTCATGAGTTCTCCATTGCAGCCCAAATCATCCCTAAGTGCATATCCAGCACCATCTTCTCCAACTGACACCGCCATAATCATCCAATTTGGATTCACCAAACCCTAGCCGTCGTATACTCCAAGCAATCTCAGAAGGGTCACTACATGATAGTCCATCTCCAGCATTAGATCGCAACTCCATGCCATCACCAACGCTCTCACCACGCCTGTAGGTCTACTCCAATCAACCCCACGCCTACGTATGGTCTCCCGATGGAAGCGCAAGAGGCACTATTAAGCACTCAGGGGATCTATGTTTCCAGACGCACGATACGCAACAAGCGAATCCAACGCGCCACCTCGTGCAAACTCTTTGCAAGTACGATGGGTTATGTGAAACCCATTGAAGGCCACCTCGTCGATCGTGTTGTATGATGGGTTCCTAGTTGTACCCTATTTCCATCCCTAAATCTACTATGCCATCGGATCTTAAGCCGACGTGCTTCCTCTCCACAATGGTTGCACGCATCAGCCCACCATCATCAACGGTGGCCCCATGAACCTAAGAAATCTCTCCAGGAACCCAGCAAGGCGATGGAGGCGATGGGACCTCCACGCAGCCCCTCCCCATTGTACAACACCTTCTCCAAAGCGCAACAACACTTTTCATAGTCACCACCAAAAACCAGCAAGGTCTTGATATCCTGAGCACATAATGAATATCTCTATATAAAGAAAAGCTTAGAGCACATAATAAACATATGTCTTATTACCTTTGCAATTTTCATAACCTCCGAGCCAGTATGGTCATAGCATACAATTAACTCTCTCCTATGCACTTTCATGCGAAATGATTTAAAGCGATTAGCCGAGCCACAAAATCGGACTTTAGTAAAAAAAATCTCGTGATGTTAGAAAAGTCTTAGATTGGTTTGGAACAACTACAAATTCAAGGAATGACATTAATTTTACAAGTGATTTGGTTTCAAGATTAAAAAAAGTCGATATTCAATTACCCACCTATTACATTCTCAAACACTCTCCCTCAAGCTGGAGCTGAGAAAGCTGCAGCTTGCAACATAAAGAAAGTATACAGCACATTTTCACACGATACATCACAAGAACACATGTCCGCTGCTGGTAGAAGACCTCGCACGAGGACGGGTTTGCGTCTTTCGGGCAAGGTTTAAAAAAGCGTGAGGCGGTCCGAGGCGTTTTCCCAAAATGTGAGGCGAGGCGTAAGCCTCGAGGCGGTCGAGGCGTAAGCCTCAATTTTTTGGAAAGAAAAATTAAAATTAAAGCAAAATAAATTGGAATAAATACTAACAACACTAACAATTGCAATATATTGTCCTAAAGTTCAATACAAACTACAAACTACAACTATGATTGTCCAAAGTTCAAATACGATTGTGAAAGTAGAAAAGAAAACATAAAGTAGGAAATAAAGTTTCACACAAGCATGAAATTAATGCAACATATGTTCCATCACTATTGTGTGATACATCAAAATCACAAATCATCAAAATTGATTCAACGAATCAACTTCAGTCATCTCGCCCCTCGGTAGTGTTGTCGCCGCAATCGTCATTGCTACTCATTGGATCGTCATCGGAGTCATCCATAAAATTCAAGTGCACATCATCTTCAGCTTCATCCTCGCTTCCATCCTCAGAATTGGAGTACTCCTCCTCGTCAACATTAATTGGAGCTTTTCCTCTACCTAATCAAGAAAGTAATATGCATATTGCATAGTCAACCATTTGAAACACAATTCACAAAAAAGCATCGAACATTCTTTTAATTTATAATATTGTATTGCACCTTTGTCATTTCTTTTCCCCTTCTTTTTAGGCTGAGCGACTTGAGCTCCTCCACCTCTTTGACCTCCTTCCTCCTCAAGAGGATCATCGTCAAGGGGTATGTTTGCATCAAGATCCTGATACGCCTCGACATCGTGTGCTTCTGAAATCCATTCATCGCCAGAGTCAATGTCTTCCAAACATAATGGATCTTCTATTGTTTTCTTCCTCAATTCTCTATGTTTCAATTTCAAATTGAACATGATGTAAACCAGATCATTGAGCTTCGCTTGTGACAAACGATTTCTTCTCTTAGTGTGGACCTATATAGACATACGTACGGTTTAAGTGATTAACATGAAACAAAAACACTATCATAAAATTAAATAATGCTTTAACCACTTACTTGATTAAAAGAGCTCCAATTACGCTCACACCCAGAAGCACTACAAGTCAAGCTCAACACCCTAATAGCAAATGCTGCCAATTCAGGTGTTTCATCACCAAACAACGTCCACCAATCCGCTGGTAAAGGTCAACCACACATTTTAGTAATTATGTAGTATATGGAAAACTCTTAAAATTTATTTACAATACTCACCATGACTTCTTGTTTTCCTTGAATTAACTGCATTTGCCCATCCAAAAAAACCTCTTGCATGCATGAAGGAATCAAGTTGTGAATCTGCTTTCATCCTCGCATCTGGATCAATGATCAATCTTTCCATGCATGAAAACAATCCCATTTTCACCTCTAAGTGGTTGGAGAATGTCGGTTCATAATGAAAGTGGGGATTGAGGAAATAAGCAGCAGCATGTAAAGGCCTGTGAAGTTGACGATCCCAACGGCTATCCACAATATCCCAAATAACTTTATATTTGGTCTCGTCATTTTCAAGATTTCTAGCAATCTCCTCCTTGGCCCTGTCCATGGCTTCATAAATAAATCCCATCGGTGGAAATTTTTCAGAATCCACCAACCTCAAAACGGTGACCAAAGGCTTCGTGGTGTTGAGAACATATGCAACACCAGGCCAAAAAGACTTACTCTTCACAACAATGTTCACCACACTTTGGCCCAATGGGCGATTCACATAAGAACTGTTCTTCCATGCTCTGGAAGTGAAGAAGGATTCAAGTGAATCCTTGGCTCTAATCAAGCTTTGCAATGTAAGAAATGCAGTGGCAAATCTTGTAACGGCAGGTTTCACCAAATCACAACCTGCAATTTTTCTCACCATTGCCAAAACCCAAGCATGAGCATACACAAAATTGATAATTTTTTTTGCTTTTTTGAACACCGATGCATGAAGTGGCAATTTGAGGATATCCTCCAACATCAAATCTATACAATGCGCTGCACAAGGTGTCCAATAAAGATTCTTCCTTTTATCCATCAACATTTGTCCAGCAGCTTTGTAAGCGGATGCATTGTCCGTTATGACTTGAACAACATTCGTCTCTCCGACCTCCTCAACAACTTCATCCAGCACTTTAAAAAGCATCCTAGCATCTTTAACTTGATCGGATGCATCAATTGACTTCAAGAAGTAAGTGCCTTTGGGATTATTCACCAAAAAATTAATCAAAGTGCGTCCTTTCGTGTTGGTCCAACCGTCCGACATGATGCTACAACCCGTGGCAATCCAAGAAGCCTTCGCCTCATCAACAAGAGTGGTAATGGCCTGCTTCTCTTCTTTCAAAATCCAAGTTCGGAGTTCATGCATGGTTGGTGGCTTGAAACCCTTTCCATATCCACATACATCAGTCATCATCGCCAGATAAGAAGGACTATTGGCTATGTTGAATGCCAATGAATTCTCAAAAAAAATCTCCCAATGCTCCTGCAAATCCTCCTTCTCTCATCTTTTTTCCAGCTTGCATTCAAAGTGACTTGTTGAGAGGGAGGATCCGAACTACCTGCACCCCTACCTCCATGTGCAATGAAAAAATCCATCGGTCCTCGAGCTAGCTTGATACCACTAGAATCTGTCGGTGCTCTTTGTGCCGGTTCATTTTCGTCACCTCCAGATGGCCCTTGCATCCCAACTCGGCAAACTTCTTCCATTTCTTCAAACCGTCTTCTCTTTTCATTACCCTTGCTGTCCATGAACATCTTCATCTCTTGTTGAACTTCAATAGGAACGCTTGGACAAGCTCTCACATTCTTGCGTGTCTTTGCAAGATGGTCTTTTAGCCGCTTCACCCCACCGGTGATCTTCATCGAACAAAAATTGCATTCAACATATACATATCCTTTCCCTTTGTGATGCTCGTCCATTTCAAGTTCTCGACAGTATCTCCATCCGGGATCCGATCGCCCCCCACTTTGGCCTTTCCTTCCCATATCTACAAGTTATAGAATAACATACACATATTGATATATACTAACTACAAGATGCACATACATGTAATCCTTCATGATTCATCATAGTTGCAAAAAAATAGCCTAGCAAAAAAATGCACATACATCATAGTTGCACATACATGACATCCTATCCCTAGGTGTTATGTCAAAGAGAAAGAATATAATGTTGCAAAAAAATAGAGAACTCTCTACTAATAACTCATAGCCATATGTAAGAATTTAACCCAACAATTGGAAAACACAAAAAAAAATTGAAAAAAAAAACAAACTCGGAGGTGGCGGCGGCGCATACCTACTCCGGCTGGACGGCGAGAGGGTCGGCGATGGAGAGGAGGCCTGGGCGGCGACTCCGAAGGGCGGCGATGGCAGGTTGGCGGCGAGGCGGGGCCGGGACAGGAAGGTGCGGGGCTCAGGGGAAGGGAGGGGGAGGGTTTCTGTCGAACAGAACCTTCCCCTTCCCCCCGACCTTTCGAATGTATTAAAAAAGGTCACGTGCTTAGCACGTGACCCGGGAAAATTAAAAAAAAAAAACCATTTT
Organism: Ottelia alismoides; assembly: GCA_037367405.1. Lineage (NCBI taxonomy): Eukaryota > Viridiplantae > Streptophyta > Magnoliopsida > Alismatales > Hydrocharitaceae > Ottelia > Ottelia alismoides. Next base: position 79,125 of record JAZKJV010000971.1, read on the forward strand.
TGAGGCTTACGCCTCAGCCTCGCCTCGAGCGCCTCACGCCTCGAGCGCCTCAGGCGAGGCTGAGGCGTACGCCTCCTTGGATACACCTGAGGCGTGCGCCTCGGGGCGTTTTGGGCACGCCTCGTCTCGAGGCGTACGCCTTTGCGCCTCGAGGCGGCGCTTTTTAAAACCATGGGCTTGAGTCATTGTGTTCCTTCCTGGTTGAATGCAGTAATGCATTGAGGAGGAGGTGAGAAACTTTACAAGGGTTGTATAAATTGGGCAAGGTGGATGGTGGGAGGATCTATTTACATGGGGGATATAGGTGAGGCAATCAAGGAGGAGGATGTGAAGAAGAAAGTCCAATTGAAGAAGAGGTTAAAACAACACTAGTTGGCAGAAGTAGACTCCAGTACACGGTTCTTTAATATGTTGACATCTGAGAGGCAAATGATTAGGGTGGAGCATTGGGCTCGACTCGGCCCAACATGGGAAAGCCCGGCTCGAGCCCGTCAATTTTTCGCGGGCCTTGGGCCGGGTCGAGGCCGGTTTTTTTTAGCAAACCGAGGACCCGGACCCGATCCAAGGTTTGCGGGATCGGGCTCGGGTTCGGGTTCGGGCCAGGCTCAACCCGCACCCATTTTGGTTCCATGAAGTTGCACTTTGGTTCCAATTTATTGTTATGATATAATTCATCATAATACATGAATATTGGATGTATTGCTATGATATAATATTACTATTCATGGATGAAGGAAATATCAAATATCCGCTGTATCGTGACTATAAATTTGTGGCCCTCAATTTGGTTCTAATATGATTTACGCATGGATTGTTGTACGTGGATCGTTGAAATCTGGAAAGATTTTGCAGAATTCTTTTCCATGCGATCGAATCGGGATTGAATTTAATTTAGTAATAACATATAGCAAAAGTTTGTTAGACTATAAACTATTAAAAGGTGGTGGATTGTATTTAGTTAATGCCAAATATTAGAATCCAAGAAGACATAAAAATTAAGTGATTGCATGGAATCACTATGATGGGAACTAACGTACATTGTGCAAATTGTCTATTTTCTTGAGCAAGTCTAAAGGAGGATTTTAATTCATCAATAAAAGAGAGATCATGAGTGGAGTTTGTCACGGACATGAAATAGAATTAGGGATGAAAGAGGAAATATGCATAGCTAAGCAGAATCAAAATGGGTGAGGTAGGCCGGGTTGGGCTAACTTGAGTCCTGATGGGTTCGAGCTGGGCCCAATCCGAGCGTGATATTTTTTAAATATGAGGGCCCGGGCCCGACCCATTTGTACATCGGGTCCCGGTTGGGCCTGAGCTTTTGCAGGTCGGTCAGGGTCAGGGCCAGGCCGGCCCGACCCAGTGCTCCACCCTACAAATGATAAATGCCATTGAGAGGTTGACATTACAGGAAGAGGGGTGGTGGGAAGTCGACTCAACTCTAGCAAGTTACTTCAGGGGATTCACATTGAAGAGGTGGGGATGAGATGTGGGAGAGGAGTCTTTGTGATAGCTTGCTGGAGGAGAAACATGACAACCCTTTAGACCAATCATGTATGAGGTTACATGAGAGCCCTTTAGACTGACCATGGATGAGGTTTAAGACAACTCCAGGGACATTAAAGTGGGGTTCGTTGGGATCATGGTTCGAAAAAACACACCTCGAGGCGCACGAGGCGTACGCCTCGAGGTGAGGCGGCCCGAAATCGCCTCTAAACGACCGCCTCGACAGGGTCCTGAGAGGCGACCGCCTCAGTTGGTCAAGACGGAGGCGAGGCGCTCGTCGAGGCATTTTTTTCAATTTATTTTTTTTATGTTAATTCATTTATCCTATTAGCAATTTCAAATGTTTATAAAGGTGTAGTTGTTTAGGATATAATTATATAAGATGAATGCTTAAATTTGGCCGCTTTCATGTTCATATTTACTATTAAACATGTCCAATCATGTCAAAAAACTCTTAAATTATACCTTTAACATACGAATCCACAAGTATCATAGAAAAATTACCCGTAAACTTATTTTTAAGGAGTTGCCACATAATGAGCTATGTAATATACCGAGAAGGTCAAACAAGATATAATTCAAGGGGAGTTTTGGTACTACTCCCATTCAAATAGATCAATATATCCGAATAGAAATAAAATCCTTAATAAAAATTTTCGTCAGGGGTACTGCCCCCACACCCCCGTCTTGTTGGGGTATGGTATGACAGGAAGGGGTGCATACGACGGTTTTTCAACTTAGGTTAGATGGCTAGAATTCAGAGGAATATCAACAGATTCAATCTCTGATTGGATGGAAAATTAGTAAAAATGCATATACAGTTGTATATCTTTTCTTTCGGTGTTCCTATCTTTGTAATTTCATCATATGTTATAGTGATTTATATCATATGTTAGTTAGAATATATATAATTTCATTAGTATATATTTGTTGTAGTTTTTATAGTTTTTTTCCTTATAAACTGAGGCTTACGCCTCGACCGCCTCGAGGCTACGCCTCGCCTCGATTCCAGGGAAACCGCCTCATTTCGTTTTTAGTTTTTTCAAACCTTGCTCAAGCCTACTCTACAAAATCAAAGTCGTTGTGCCATCGACCTGACCCTCGTCTAGTACACATCCCCATCCACTAGTTGTTTGAAATCATGTTTTTTGCAATCGAGCTTGCTCAAACTTGAAGTACATGCGGAAATGACCATGTCAAAGATGGAGGGTGAAAGAGCAGAATGTGTTAGAGCACCACAACCAACACAAGGAAGCCTCTGCAAACTTCTTGGAAGCCAAGAACCTGATGATCTTCAATCCTTGTTACCAAGTTCCTCCAAGTGAGCATGCAACCTCAGCTATGATAGTCCACCATATCCAACTTTTCCACCACCTCCCCAAGGTCAAGCATTGATGAACCATGACGCTCGATCCTATGTTTTGTTGTCCGACGAAAGGAGAGGATCCCCTCCAACCTTGTTCACACAATCATCAAACCCTTCCATAACTCGCCTTTACTTGTACCATGGATTGGGTCGTACACCTTCACGACCTAGAAAAGTTTAGGAATAGGTTGTTGTGACAAGAGAATGAAAGTAGGAACATGAACATGCACCAATGAGAACAAAGAGGTTGAGTTGAACATTCTTAAGTTTGGAAAATGACCAATTGATTAGTTACAATTACACATTAATGTTAGACCAACTACGTTCAAGTTATCCTACACGATAACAGATAAATCTAGTGATGTGTGCCCTAAAAAGAACCCATATTTCAGTTGACTTCACGGTAATTCTTCATGATATTCGACCATGCATCGTCCCGGGGATGTCTTATTCCACCAATTTTCCACTCTACACAAGAAAACGGTATCATTCTACCACATGGATCAAACCCTTATCTAGTTACCTTACGCAAACCAAACAGGCACGTATTTCACAATAAATGCATCCAAATTGAAGATCATGAATTATCAGTCCTAAAACCAACTAAGCAACAATTTTTTTTCGGAGTAAACAAATCCACAAAAACATCCAAAACCCGCACTCGAAATTTCACGCTATGATAGAACCAAAAGCCGCTAGTTTCAGTAAAAAGCAACCCAAAAATCTGAGTCACGTGAGACATAAGCATAAGTTCAATTAATCCATCGCAGCATGCAACAACTGCCGTAATACACAAAATGCAACTTCCGATCGTATAATTCAAAATTCAAAATAGCTCAACAGTGATTACAAGTTGGATTGTGATAAATAAATATTCGAGAAATCCTTTCAAGCACCACCCAGAGTGGTCTCGGAAGTGATATTCGAAATCAGGTTTTTTTGCCCATTCAGAAAAAAAGAGAAAAAGTAAAACGCATCTTCTAATACATAAAAACTTTAAAAATATCATATTACGGAGCCAAACTATCAAACTAAATATAAACCAATCCCAAGCACATAACCGGATCACCCCCAGAAAAAAAAACAGCACTTGGAGCCGAATCGATCAAAAAAAGACGTACCGAAATTGCGGCCGACGATGCAATGCCACGTGGGGCCGTGATTCTTGTCGAACTCCTTCTTGATGTGCTCCGCTATGTCCTTCTCCACCCCTTGCTTCTCGAACGCCTAAAATTCGAAATAAAAATCCGAAAATCCAGAGAGAGAGAGAGAGAGTATGAGAACAAGAGCGAGAGATGAAAGAGAGATCTTACGGCAACTGCGCAGTCGATGGCCTCCTTCTGCATACTCTCCTTCATGTCGGCGCTCTTCACAACGATCTTCCTCGCGGAGGCAGAGCCCGCCGCCGCCGTCTTCCTGTCCTCGGAGTTGCTCTTGGCGAGGGGCCCCGGCGGCTTCCTCATCATCTCCTCCGTCGCCATCGTCGTCCGCTCTCTCTCTCTCTCTCTCGCTATCTCTGTGCGTGCTCTGTCGATGGGTTAAATGTGAGATGGGAAGAAGGGAAAGGGGGGAGTGGAGAGCAGACGGAGGAGAAGCAGCAGAAAGGTGACGAGGGAGTGGGATCCACGACGAGTGCGGAGCTGTTGCGGTCACGGGAGGGGAGGTGAAGAGAGGTCACTTCCGCTGGGGGGAAATGATCGGGATTTTGACGGATGTCCCCTTTTTTCCTCCCATTTTAAAGTCTGGGTCAATTACTGGGATACCCTTCCACTTTACTCCCCCTCTCTCTCAGAGTGATCTGTTCTCGCGGCTCAACCGGTGTTGACCTCTGTCTAGTTCTTGTTGTTCAAGATGTTAAGCTGCCTTTTTTTAAAAGATAGTTTACAATTATTAAAAAGATGAACTTTTACGCAAAAAATGATGAACATGGAGTTTTCTTTAGTACCCTAAGTAAAAGACAGCCCTTTTTTAAGGAATTTTCCTCTGACAAATCCTTTTTCTTATTTCCATGATTTGTTGTGATATTGGAAGACACATAGAGATGGACTACCAACATCGAAAAGATCGAATTTTAGACACCAATGATGTTGTGCTTGTAGAAGGGTAACTTCTGATGGAATTGAAAGTGCATAAAAAATGTGATCAATTTAGGGTTGGAGCTATGAGTACGACAGTTGATCATGACATGAACGATTGGAATCAACAAAGTTGAGTCGTCACCTTATCTGTCTATGTTATGTGCTCATCGCCTTGCGGCAAGGGTTGTGTTCCACATCTTTAAGCAGGTGTTGTCTCTCTCTAAGTACATATCGTGTGTTAAAGAGATCGAAGATCAATGATTACATTACACAAGGGCTATGTTATAGTTTCTTCTATTCGGCCGAATGATAACACTAAATGATTATTCTGGATAGGATGGACTTGAAATCTGATTGATAGAGGTGTGGGTAATTTCACATTTTTCACATTGCGAATGAAGCCAAGATGCATGTGTTTGGAGTTTAAGATATAATGCAACTTTGCATCATGTGTGGATTATTTTTCTGATAAATTCATGTTTACTCTCATAGTGGAATGGAAATGTTATCTCCTCTTTTAAATTCTACAAAACCTCCCTATATTCTAACATTTCTCCCACGTCAGGGTTCAAATTGGTTATATTATGATCATATTAGTAGAAAAGCGACTACTACTGATCGGCCAAATTAAATAGCATGATTAAAATCTGATCATAGTAGGGGTTAGGTCCAAATCCTTCACAGATAAGTAGGGCTGCTAATCGAACCGAACTGTAACGAATATACCTATGTTCGAGTTCGGTTCGATAAGGAAGTTCGAAAGTTCAAGTTCGAGTTCGGTTCGATAAAAGTTCGATAGGATATGTTCGAGTTCGAGTTCGTTTAGAAAACGAACGTTCGAGTTCGGTTCGATAACAGTTCGTTAACAATTTACCTTAACTAAAACTTTATTACATGAACAAGTTCGAAATAGGAGTTCGATAACAAGGTTCGATAAGCAGTAAAAATAAGAAATTATTCACTTAAAGTGGTACAAAGTCCAATAAGTACCACAATTTCTTTAACCTCAAAATTTATTAAGTGTATAAATACTAAGTTACACATACAAATACACACACATATATACATATATCGAACTCGAACTTTTATCGAACGAACATATGTTATGTTCATGTTCGGTTCGTTAAGCTATCAAACTAAAATTTGAAGTTCATGTTCAGTTCATTTAGAAACGAACGAACATTTTTCGAACTGTTATCGAACGAACTCTAATCGAATACGAACATGTTCAGTTCGATTAGCAGCCCTACAGATAAGTGAGAGTTTATCAGGGATGTTTTTGCTGTTATTTGAATTTTTATCTCTCTTAGAATAGAAGTATATGTGCTAAAATGCCAGACCATTTGAATATATATCACATGCCATCTTTTCTTATTTTAAATTATTATTTCAAGTGCATTTCTAGAGGTGCTCGTATTAATTAAAAGGGATCCATGCCAAAGGCTTGAATGCACAAACGTGTTTTTAAAGGAGGGTGAAGGTTCAAGAAGAAAAACAATGGAGGGTATGCATGCAAAAGTGCCACACGGATGCCAAGCACAAGCAGGCGCCCCCTTCTTTGCATGGTGAGAGAAAGAAGAGGCGGCCTTTTGATTGGTTGATTAATTAATTAATTAATGGGAGTTTGTCATGCGTCAATCTTCCTCGTTTCAAGACCACGCATAGGGTGGAGCATTGGGTCGCATCAGCTCGGACCTGACTCTGACTCGACCCGCAAAAGTTCGGGCCCGGCCCGAACCCGATGTACAAATGGGTCAGGCCCGGGTCCTCATTTTTCAAAAATATTATGCTCGGGCCGGGCCGGGCCCGAACCTGAAGTACGAATGGGCCGGGCCCGGGCCCTCATATTTCAAAATATCATATTAGAACTAAATTAGGGAACATGGATTTATAGTCACAATACATCCAATATTTCCTTCACCCATCAATAGTAATATTATATCGTAACAATACATCCAATATTCATGTGTTATGGATGAATTATATCCATAACAATAAATTGAAATCAAAATGCAACTTCATGTAATCAAAATAAGTGTGGGTTGAGCCCGGCCCAAGCCCGAGCCCAACCCGAACCTGAGCCCGATCCCGCGGGCCTTGGGCCGGGCCTGGGTCCTCAGTTTGCTGAAAAAATGGGCCTCGACTCGGCCCAAGGCCCACGGAGAATTGATGGGCTCGGGCCGGGCTTTCCCGGGTTGGGCTGGGTCGAGCCCAATGCTCCACTCTAACCACGCATACTTTACAGCTCCCCCATGGTCGTGCAACCCCATTTGTTTCTTTTTGTTTGTACACCTTTGTGTGCGCCTCAAGTTCCACACCACTGGTCCAGAAGCACTTTGAAAACGGATCTTCTGCTGCAGTCTTTGCTGCAACGCAGGGGATTCGTTCAGACGATTCTCATAGAAGGTCGAGAATGGTCAACATCCATTCCGAGGTCGTTTGATCCTCATCTAACGGGTCTCCTGCATTAAAGCATGTGTTGTAATAACAGAGGATCTTCTCTGGAAGCACTTTATTAGTAACTCATTTCACAAAGACCCCTTTCAGGCCCGATTTGAATATGGCTACACATTTCAAACAAGTGCTAACGACACCTCTCTCATCCATCCCCTCCTCGTCCCACCATGCCATTCTCGGCCTCGCCAGCTATATATGGCATATGACCACTCCATGTAGTTCCATCTACCACAAGAGATGGAGTTATACCTTTCGACTTGCAAGAACCTCTGACAGAATAGGTCATGGTAAAAAGTATAATCCGACCTTTTGTTACATGCATCTTTACACTGATGAGATGTGAATTTAGACACTATCGTTTGCATCAAAATCGAACTATGTCACAAACATAAAGCATAGACAAAGCATCACTACGAGGGTGGTATGTGCTCAAAGGGAGAGGAAAAGAGAGTGGTGACGAATTGGAGAGAACGATTGAGAAAAGGTGGACGATGAGGTTCTCAACTTATGAAACCAATATGCCCACCCACTTTTTACAGGGGAGGAGTTGGACGATCCATGTTAGTTGGGATCCACCACCTAACCAACAAGCTCGGTCTTTCGCGATATTAAGGATTCAATTCTTAAGCCAATCCTATTAATAATATTCATATGCAACTTACACGAATAATTAAAGATATAAATAGCGGGCCTTATAAATAACATGCCTTACCTAAATGGCGAAGAGCCCACAACTCATCTGCATGCAACTTTCCTTTTCATTACCTCACAACCACTATTTTGTCTCTAGAAAGTAAACTGCACATGTTTTCGAGGTAGAGGCTTTGATGGCTATGACTCTCGAGACGAATCAATGGTTGATAAAGGTGATGAACATGGAATTTCTGCATGTCAACAACATATTCCATTTTTCACTTATATAATGGTATAAAATGGCTTAATATTAGATCATGCCTGATACCATATGTTCAAGAATGTTTTTGGTGGCTCTCAAGTTTAGTCCCACACCGTGTTGTGGTGAGAGTTTGGTGTCTTGGTGGGGTTATATAAAGAGTTTGACAACTATTGTGTCATTTGAGAAAGATGAATAGAATATTAACCATTTGAGGCAGTTCTCTCGCGGAGTCATAAGTGGGTGGGCATATTGGTTTCATATAAAATCAAAGCCTTCTTTTATTTTGTTCTTGCTTTGATTTGCTTTCGTAATATTATTTTCTACATGGTATCAGAGCTAGTCGATCTCAGATATTCATGTTCGTTCTTTGTCATTTTGTGGTTCGATTTTATTAGAGAGAGTTTTTTTCCATGTTTGGAGGTTCATATTTCATGTGAAGCTGGGAATTTATTTCATGCAAACGTCGTTCGGAGTTATCATATTTGTTGCTTCATTGTAGCTATGATGTTATTGTTGATCATAGCTATGCGGGTTCTATGCTAAAGAAAAGAGGAAGCTTCTTCTGTATCTTCCACCTACGGAGATCCGGCTACGAGCACCAAATCTACCCTTTACTTTCCTTTCCATCATGAAGAATCGATGCCCTGTTTGGTGTGAATCTCAAGCACAAAGATGAAGATAGGAACCCCATTGGTAACACTATTCGCAGTGGCTCCAGCAATTGGTTGTGACATAAATCTGGAAAAGTGTGATAGTGCCAGACATCATCTTGGCACACGCATAAGACAAGTATCCTCATCTGTGTGATGGAAATGATTTGAAGTGACACAGGGGAGGGTCGGTGAGCGACGCAAGGTTGAGGAGGGTTGATGGACTGCCACCTCTTCTTATATGGCGATGTCGAAGTGATAGATATAATTTGCAGCAGCAGAGAAACCCTCAATACAGCATCAATAGACGGTTTTCCCATCGATAAGTTTGCTAAAAATGGTGTAGCAGAGGGGGACATAGGTGCATGATTCTCTACTGGGCAGTTGGTCTTAATGCCCATTTAAGTTATAAGCATTTTTTGTTCTATGTAAATGGTTTTAGGGGTGTAAACGGATCGAACCTTAGCGAACCTATATTTTTTAAGTTCGGTTCGTTTATTTAATCGAGTCTAAACTTGTGTTCAGGTTCGGTTCGTTTATTTTCGAATCGAATCTCTTTTTAAACGAATCGAACCTAAGAGAATATCGAACTTAAGAATTCAGAGAGAGTGAAAAGAAGAGAAATGGAAATATATATGTGCTTAAAATATTCATTTAGTTTTTTTCTTTATCTAACTTATCTTCATCTTTTGAAAAAGATAGATTAATATGGATTCATCTCTTCGAAAAAAGTATAATTATAATATATTTTTACATCTGTTCCGATGGGGATAAGGAATAAGAATAATATGGAGATATTCGATAAGCAAGGTTTATACTTGTTTGTTGATTTGAAGATAAAGAAGTGAAAGGAATGACACATAGATGATGGATGTTGTAAACACGATGTGACTATTTATTTTTGGATAGTTTATATCGAGATAAAACTTACTTTTCCCGTAAATATCCAGTTATCTCTAGACAAAATTCACTTATCCTGCGACAAAATTGACTTATCTCAAAATAAGGTTCACTTCTACGGATACGAATTTGTAAATATGTATATATGCATGTTTATCGAGCTTTTAGCGAATCGAACCCGAGCGAATCTATGATTTTTAGGTTCGGTTCGTTTATTTAATCGAGCCTAAACTTGTGTTCAGGTTCGGTTCGTTTATTTCCGAACCGAATCTGAATCGAACTTTTAGCGAGCCGAACCTGAGCGAATATCGAACTCGAGAATTTCCTTACAGTCCTAAATGGTTTGTTGTAGCTTTAAAACAATATGAGGACTCTGAAATCAGTCAAAATAATGTGAATGGACCGAAAAGAAAATCTTGAAAAATGAAGGGTTGGAGCATCAGGTATTTAAAAATCAAATGAAGGAAGAAAAAAGGAATGTGAAGAAGAAAAGAAATTAGGAAGTGTAAAACAACACAAGAAAAAAGAGAGGGAAAATGTGTTGAATGACTAAAAAAGGAGAACAACAATAAAAAACTCTAAAATGAATGAAGGGTTGAAAAAAGTGAATAACCCATGAAAAAAAGAGCGGAAAGAAGAAAATGATTTCATGTTTGATTTCTCCTCTACATTTGTTCTCCCAACTAGGTCATTGATGAATCCACATTTCATCATCTTTATTCTATCATTTTTGCCTCAAAAACCCCGACAAATGCGTGTAAATACCCTTAATTCCAGCATCTTAGCATTCATGCATGTGCATGCAAATAGTGTATAAAATACTGTATTTAGAGCTAAAATTATAGAATAAATAAAAGAAAAGAAAATTAATAAAATATTGTAAATATTTTATGACCCGAAACCCCGAGACCTAGGCATCTCAATGAATAGGTCGACAAGGAATAAAGTAGGGGGAGATAAGGGTCAGAATACAATAAAAATCCCTTTCATTTTGTCCATTCTTCATTCATTTTGGGGCCTATTTTTGGTTCCACTTTTTATACCTCAAATAAAGAAATTTTGTACATAAAAGTTGTAGATAATTAAATAAAAAATATAAAATTGATTTCACTCAAAAATAATGTACTGATAAAAAGTTATGATCTGAATAAAAATCCAGAATCCCAACTTCCCAGACCTGTATCTACCTAATAAAAACTCGAAACGCGTCAAACTCACCTTTAATTGTATATAATTTAAAATAATCTATTTAATGGCAGTGGTTTCGCATTTGGCGGAGCTACTGTTTGAAAGTTGAGTTTTGGACCCCTATTGTATACTTGTACAGATTAAAATATTCAATTTATTTATTATTCATTATTTTTATAATTTTATATTTTTATAATTTTGTAAATATTTTTTATAATAAATATGTGTACTAAAATCAGAATAAAAACCTAAAGAAAACACAAAATAAAATACTTGTATAGAGAATACCTAGGTCTAATACCAATACACATACATATATTATTAATACTTCTATTTTATTAAATATACAAAACACTTCAGAAAATAAAATAAAAATATTTTTAAGTGTATAAAAATACTTTATAAATTTATAAAATAATTAACAAAATTAAATAAATTAAATATCCAGGATAAAAATAAAATATTAAAACACATAGATAAGTATACCTACAAAGGGTATAAATGGTAAATTGTAATTTTATACCTCTAAAAAATAATTTAAAATCACCATAAAATAATGCATAAAATAATAAACATTTTTTATTTAATAATCAAAAATTAATTAATTCATTTTCTATTTTTACTTGAATTTACAAATCATTTTTGGGGGGTTTTCCTGGTTGGTCCAGGTGGACCAACCAGGTGCCTCTGGGTGTTGACCGACGAGTCAACTCTCTGACCCGCCACATGTGCACCTGTCAGAGTTGAGTTTTGACCCGTTTTCTCGCTTTTTTCAAGGATAGCCCCTTCATCTTTTTGCCTATCGACCTTCACGACTTTTGATCACCATTCATCGAGGATACACGCCCAAGGTTAATCATGGGGCGTGGATCATCGATGAGTGCCCGCTTCCTTGTTCCTTTCGCTCACTTGGTCAGCCATTCAAATAGGCATCTCCTCCTTCTTTTTGAATTGGACCCCATTTTGTCCCGTTCTTCTCCACTTCCCTTGCGTTACGGCTGGCTGGAGGTGACAACTCCAGATCTAGCCAACCAGGGCGGAGTAGCGACGCAGATTCGGGCGTGTTCCACCGCCTCCGATGAACCCTGCCGTCGAGGTCTACCTCAGGTGATGCACACCTTCGAGGTCCCATGTTTCCCTTAATTTTTCTTGCGTCCCAAAGTCTCTGTATCCATAGGAGTAGATCTATATCATTCAATCAACGTTTCGTTCATCCCAGTCCATCATCAAATCCCCTCACCGGAGCTCCGCCTCCGGCAAGCTCGAATCCCATCTCTGACGCTCGTATCACCCCCGCGGGGTCGAGACAACTTGCCCTCGACCCTTTCACATCTTTTTCTTGCAGGTCAAGGCGTTTAAACGCACCTGGGGGCATTTTTGAGAGTTCGTCGGAGGTTCTTGGGGGTGCCTCGCTCCTCCACCTTCGCCGGCGAGCTCTGGTGGTCTTCGCCACATTTTGGAGTGTCCAGTCAATACAGGACCCCCGCAGGAGCTCACGGCTCCTTTTTGAAGCAGCTAGGATGCCGGGGATGCGCGATCAAGCCAGAGGAACTTCGCTTCGGCAAAGTTCCTCCTTGTTCTTCCTTAGCGGCCGCCCACCGTTGGATCGAGGGTCCTCTCCAGATTTCGCCTGCACCGTCAAATGAGCCCAAGCGTCCATCGTCAGATCTTCAGAGGCTTCTGATCTTCACCGTCGAATCAAAACAGTATCGGCGCACAACAGCGTGACACGTGTCTTAAGTGGCTCATCATCCGCCGTCTGATCTGAGCGCTTGGGTATTTTGCAAGCTCAACCCTGTGCATTTTTGTATTTATTAATTAATAGATAATCTTTCATTTGCTTTTAAAAACTGTTGTAAAATTTGCATTTAGCCCCCCTTAGTTTGTAATATTGCATATTAGTCCTTGCCAGGTCACGTGCTCTACGCACGTGACTTGGCATTTTTGCAGTGCATACCCATGAGACTTTTCATATTTATATTTAGTCCTAAATATTTTATATGCAATTTCATAATTCTGGACATTTTGCGTGTTAGCCCTTGGCTTTGTAGGAATTACTGTTTGGCCATTGACAGTTCACATGCATAGGCACGTGTGTATGGGAATTTTGTAAAATTAACCTTGCGGCTTTAGCTATTCATTTTTAGTCCAGTAAAGTTTTTGTTCAGTTGTATATTTGTGGGAAATTTGCACAAAGGCCCCTACAGTTTCTATAATTCACACAAATACCCCTGCCAGGCTTTGTGTTTTTGTATGCTTTCCCAATTTATTGCATGTGTCTGTAAAACCCAAAAAATTCTCAAAAAATAGACTTAAGTTCTTGTTGACTTGTGCTTCCACGCAATATTTTTGTTTTGCATTTTTCTCGCATTTTCATATTTATAAAAATTCGAAAATATGCATTTTCAGCACAGTTTGCATTAGAAAATACCAAAAAAATATTAGAACTCTTTTAAAAATTCCAAAAACATTATCTTTAGTCTATTTTAGTGTCTTTTAACTCCTGTCCAATCATTAAAAATTTGAAAACAAAAATCTAAAAATTGTAAAACTCTAAAAATCTTCAAAAAATATTAAAAATCCATAAAAATCCAAAAATGCAAACTCAGTCTCTGTGCTTTCTATGATTTATTCTCTTTGATTTAAAATTAATTTGAGGAATTTTGGACTCTGATTTCTATTTTTCATCCTCATTTTAATTTCGGCCGGTAGCTTAGTTCACTGTTTTCTAGTATTTTTTATTTTAAAAATACCAAAAAACTTCAGAAAAATATTTAAAAACCACAAAAACATTATAAAATTATCAAAAGACCAAAAACATTTTATTTTCTGATTTTTGAGCAGTTTTCCTTATTTTTATAAATCCTTAATCTTCCCTTTTTCTTATTGTGTATATATTCTATTCATAGAAAAAGAACATAAAAAATATAAAAAGAAAACATAAAAATCAGTAAATTATAAATCAAAATATAAAAATTTAAAATTTAAAAAATACAAAAAAATATATAAAAATTAAAAACCCACAAAAATTTGCATATTGGTAGGCACTTGATCACATCACATTTTGCACATTTTGCTTGATCTATCTTGCTTGCTCCCTGTGTTCGACACTCTACACACTTGCACACTATACACATTTTTGTAGAGTTATAATAAATTTTGACTCCATATTTGCTTGTCATTATCTGATTTGATATTATGGGTTGATTGTTGATTGTAGTCCGGATTTCTGAGTGGACGGTTCAGCGAATGGGTTCCCGCCTTATGTGGAACTTATAACCGCCTGAGTTTTGGTTACATCAAATGGCGTCGTTGTCGGGGAGCAACAGCGTATAGGTCACATTTTTGTGATTGATTGTGATTATCTGTTTACCATTATTGCCTCTTTTATTTATTCTATATTTGACTTATATTTTTGAGCTATCTGACCACCCTCTTTGTGTCTTTGTGCGAGGTACCGCGGAGCGAGGGAGGCAGCTTTTCCTAGGCGCCTGGGTACCCACGTGAAGCCTTCTACCCGTGCACGATGAGACTTGGAAATTTTGTAGATTAGCTCTTTACTTTCTGCATTATTTGTGTAATTTGTTGTGAGAGAGAGACCCACTATTTATTGTAATAATACATGTACTTGGACTTGGACATTCGGGCCCAATTTCCAAGTGATTGTTCACTTGAGGGCTCACCATCTGCTTTTTCACAGTTTTTCATCGCTTCTTTTTACTTAGTTTCCGGTTTTATTTTTATTTATTTTGTGTGATTGAGCTCTAGCTTTAGAATTGATTGGCGTAAGACTAGGTCCAAACACCTTAATCAACTTTGCATGCACCTATAGTCTCGATTCTTTGGACTTAGTCAAATTTTGAAAAAGGTTCTTCACGATAGTAGTCTATCCTCATCCTAGGGCGATTTCAGCGGATTGCATACCGCATATAGATTAGGTTTATAAATTCCTGCGTTGCATCCTGCATGAAGAGAGCTGGAGGTACTGTAAGTCTACTTACTTGAGCATTCATCATTTAGGCACAAAGGTGAGATTTCCATCTTTGTGCCAACTCGCATTGCTTTTCCGACTCTCTCCCTCTATTTTTGGATCAAATAGGAATCAAGGAAAAATACAAAAATGTTAGGCGCTTGTGTTGAAATTAACTCAAAGCAAGTGATAGCACCAAAAAATTAAAAAATAGTCTGCTAAAGAAAACTTGACCTAAATAAAATCAGCTAATTAGACACATTGCTTGGGGTGAGAAAAGCCCTCAATTGTACTCAGTTTGCATGGGAAGGTCTCCTTCCAAATAAGTGAGCGGCTTCGTAAGGATTAGAGCCCAAAACCCAGTCTGTGGCTGCCTTGTGTATCGCCTGGATTTCTGAACGTAGATGAGTAGGGCTTGGTCGGCATTGATGACTCTTTATTGTGTAGAGCATTGACCTTGTCTGAAGTATCGAGCATAGGCCATACCTTCACGGGGATGTCTGTCTCATCGTCTTGCGTCCGAGTAGGATCTTGCACGCTCACGGGTGATTCCGTTGCGAGCGAGATCCGAAGTATCGGTTTCGCCTATCAGTTTCCTCCCTCTATTTCTTTGGCTGAGTAGGGATCCAGAAAGGGTTACAAGGACCTAAAAAGTGCAGACTATAGGTTACACAAGAGGAGGACAAGTACAAGATTCTTTTCTGGCAGTACTCTCTCTCCTGTAGGCGTAGCGCTCTAAGGACTCGTTCAAAGATTAATTTCCTAAATACAATCTAAAAACTACAAAGATAATAACCGATCCTTCATGGCTTCACGCGTTGAGTTGGTGAACCCCTTATATTGTGTTTGATTGACTAGTTGCATTAAGGTCAAGATCAAAAACACTGCACAATTATGCACAATTTTGCCCCCCCCCCCCCTCTTCATTTCTCAACCTCACTCTTCTCAATAATCACGATGACGGGAAGGAGATCTCTTAGGCCGTCTCTGGCGGCACCGCTATCCAATACTCCTCCCTATTCATCTAGGACGACCTCGGGGAGTCCAGATCCACTCTCCGAGCCTGAGTTCACTTCCACACTGTTCCTCCTCGACCATCCTTCTTCTTCCATCACTCCAAGAGTGTCAGAGTTTAGTGCAACACAGAGTTCAGATCATTTGATGACACCTGAGATGGGTTCTTTTGCCTTTGCATAGAACCAAGCCATGGACGACAAAGAGGAACACCCAGATGAGCAAAGACCACCAACATTCTTATATGGTCAAGCTGCCATCAACAACTCATTGTTAGCATCCCTGGAGACAATGCAGAGACAGATCAGAGACCAGAGAGTATTTATGGGTGACCTCATGAGGGAGATAGCGCAGATGCGAGAAGGAAGAGATGACAAACCTGAGGGCGGTGGAGGAGACATACCAGACGCAGCAGGCGAAGGAGGAGAACCTAACCAGGAGAGGCTGCCACCGATGACCATGAGGCAGTTGCACAACCCAGCCGCAACCCTCACTCACCGATGGATTCAGCTACCTCCCATAGTTGGGAACTTTGAGCTTCGTCCGCAGACTATTCAGTTATTGCCCAAGTTTCACGGACTTTCCACCGAGGAGCCTCATCTCCATCTGCAGGAGTTTGAGATGATTTGCAGCACTGTCCACGACAGATTAGTGGACGAGGACATGATCAAGATGATTGCCTTTCCATTCTCATTGACTGACAGAGCAGCCTATTGGCTGAAACACCTAGGGAGGTACGTCACATCATGGGCATAGCTCCAGCGTGAGTACTTGAACAAGTACTATCTACTCAGACGAACCAACGCAGCACGAGCTATGATCAGTAACTTCACCATGGTCCCGAATGAGCAATTCCATGAGGCTTGGGATCGATTCAGAGAGCTCATTGACCGGTGTCCACATCATGACATATCAAAGCCCAACTTAGTTCAGAGTTTCTTTTGTGGGCTGACACCAGAGCTGCATGGGCTTGTCAATGCCTCTTGTGGTGGATCTTACTTCTTCAAGGGAGAGGACGCGGTTTGGGAGATCTATGAGGGTATGGCCGAGAATTCCACAGTCATGCCCCAAGCCCGCGTCTACACACAGCCGAAGCTTCCACCACAAGCAGTTGGATATCAAAGGATAGCATGCATCGATACCAGTACACACACTCCTTCAACAGCCGCAGCTCAGGCTGAATCCACCGCTGCCGACATGGGGATCATCTTCGAGAAGTTGGACCGCATCGAGATCCTTGAGAAGAAGCAAAGTCAGGGGCTGGTCCAGATGGACCAGTTGACAAAGACCATGAGTGACCTGAAGACACAGATCTTGTGTATTCAGGAAGCACAGACGTACGCGCAGCTCCCCAGATCACAGGCCTATCCCAGCAGTAGCAGCTCCACCCAGCCCTCTGCCTCGTATCGCCGGGTTCACCACATCCAGGCAGCACCGGTCCTGCAACTACAACACTACTTACTGCCTCCACCATCT
The DNA here is from genome assembly GCA_037367405.1 of Ottelia alismoides. Lineage (NCBI taxonomy): Eukaryota > Viridiplantae > Streptophyta > Magnoliopsida > Alismatales > Hydrocharitaceae > Ottelia > Ottelia alismoides. The sequence goes on from JAZKJV010000971.1 coordinate 96,625, forward strand.
CAGGATACTCAGATGGTGGTTTATCAGCCGGATCAGCCACTAGCAGTTCTTCCACCACCCCCGTTGAGCAGGAACCATTGATGGAAGTCAATGGGATTTGGTACGACCGGTACCCACAACAGCCCGGGATTCGTCGCGATCACCCCGGATTCCGTTGGGGCACTGGTGGTACTTCATCCCAGCAGCAGTCTCCAGCTCAGGACTATCAGAATAGCCAGCAACAGCAGCAACAACCCCAGTACACCCACCAGCAATACCAGCAGGGTCCTCGTCCCGTCTATCAGGGACAACAGTGGAGGCAGCATCAGCAGCCTCACCAGACATACTCCCATCCTCCCCACTACCAGCAGCAGCCTCATTTCCAGCAGGGGAACACTTCCGGTTCTCAGGCACCTGCCTTTGAGAACCCAGCTCTAGATGACCTCGCCTGCTTGATTTCTGACCAGCAGGCATCCTTCCGGCGGGAAATATATGAGTTCTCGCAGGAGATGAGGGATATCATCAAGGGCAAGGCCGCCATACCAGCTCAGATTGAGCTAAATCCGAACAATCTGAAGAGGAAGTCTGAGCAGGTACAATTTACAGAGAATACCTCTCCTAGTGATTATTTGAGTGACACACCTTCTTTTTGTGATGCTGATGTTGTAATTACTAGGAGAGGTAGGATGCCAGCTGGCGGCGCCTCATCTGAGCGACAACCGCATGAGGGATCACGAGCGCCAGATGAGCAGAGTAGCGGTGCTGATGCCGCTGATGATGATTTTGAGGACGGTGGTGCTGATGCCACCAATGATGGAGATCCGGATGACGGTGCTGAGGCCGTCGTGATACCTGATGCAGACGGTGGTGCTGAGGCCATCATTTTTTATGCAGATCCAGAGCGCGGTTTGATGCCGCGAAGACAGATGCCGTTGGTGGTACTGAGGCCACCACTTCTACTTTTGTTGAGCCCCCACATGTTGTGTTGCCACCTTTTGTATCTCAGGAATGTGGTAACAACAAAAAGAACAAAATATGAATAAAGGAAAGGTTTCTGTATACACTTCAGATCCATATGTGTTGCATGATGATCATTGTATGGATTCTATTCCTTCACAGGCACATGAACCTATTCCTAGTCCTCCATCTGAGGAGGTCCCTACCGTCTCCTTCCCGCAAGCACTCCGCTTGGCGAAGGGGAATAAAAGAGAAAATCCAAAAAAGACTCAACTGGTAGAGTTCAGCAACCAGATGATTGATAGATTCCAGATCCAGCTGACTCTACAGGAAGTACTTGAGCACATCCCCCTCTTCTAAAAGAGTTTCAGAGAGAAGACTACTGTCTGCAGGAAGAGGAGGAACCACAGAGATCAGATCCATGTGCTCACCCATTCTACTTGTTGCACCATTCAGAACCAATTGCCAGCCAAGAGACCTGATGCAGGAGCTCCCTATGTTAGATGCGAGATTAAGGAGCAGCGGTTCGATCGTACTCTATTAGACAGCGGCTTTTCTATCAACCTCCTTCCGGCAGCCTTACTCGACCGATTCGAGTTTGGTCCTCTTATTCGGAGCAGGACAGTCCTTCAATTTGCTGATAGGTCGACTAAGAGGCTGAAGGGGTTGTTGAGAGACGTGGTCGTTACCATTTAGGGCTTGAAATTCCCCGTAGACTTTGTTGTATTGGACATGGAGATCCCTGAGTCGGTAACCGATGCCCCCATCATACTTGGACGCCCATTCTTGACCACTGCCAAGGCGGTGACCGATCATGATAGTGGGAAGGTATGCTTTCGCGTAGAGGGCGAGAGCATACAAATAGAGACGATCGAGGAGACCAGAGCGAGAGAATCAGCATGTTCAGAGCAGTCCAGTGACATTGAGCAGATGACAGAGGATGAGCGAGACATCCACCAGGAGTGCGATTTTGTGATGACAGATGATGAATCCATTTGGACAGATCCCGTAGCACAAACCCTCGCCTTGCCTACAGATTCACTCTATTTACAGCTTATGGCAGTTGAGAGCTTGGAGAGCACACCCCTGGACGAGGATACCTTTGAGGCTAACAGTTGTGGGACTAGTGGTAATGCAGAGTTTCAGTCTTGTTCTTCTAGATCAGATCCCTCGTATTCAGACATTGATGGGGATGATTTTAATGACTATTTGTCGTGTCTGATTCCTTCCGAGCCAACAGCTAGGATGGAGAGCGAGCCAGTTCAGCTCATAGATGATTCAGCAGGGTTACCTTCGTCATATGCTCATGCACAGCGAGAGTTCTCTCATGCAGACCTGGCAGCTTTCACAAAGACATATCAGAAGCCAGATCTGCCACCTCCCAGTTGTCCATAATTGAAACCCTTGCCGCAGTCGCTGAAATATAGATTCCTTGCGGGTGAGCCGGATATGCACCTAGTCATTATCTCAACAGGTTTGACTGGAGAGCAAGAATCTCGTCTGATGGAGGTTCTTGAAAGAAACCGCAAGGCGATAGGATGGAGTATAGCTGACTCCAGGGGATTAGTCCCGTTCTGTGCTCCCACCACATCTATCTTGAGGAGGACGCTAGGCCGTCGCGTGAGTTCCAGCGAGGGTTGAACCCGAATCTTCGAGATGTGGTCATGAAGGAAATATCGAAGTGGTGGAGCGCCGATTTTATCTACCCCATCTCCGACTCCAAGTGGGTTAGTCCATTACATGTGGTACCCAAGAAGACGGGTATCACTACAGTTGTGAGTGAGTCTGGAGAGGAGATAGCTACCCGAGTACCCACTTCTTGGAGGGTTTGTGCGGACTACAGGCGATTGAATCAGGCCACCAAGAAGGATCATTTCCCACTACCATTCATTGATCAGATTATCGAGAGGCTAGCTGGGAAGAGTCGCTATTATTTTCTTGACGGGTACTCCAGTTACAATCAAGTGGCCATTGCGCCCGAAGATCAGGAGAAAACGATATTCACCTGTCCGTTTGGGACTCATGCTTTCAGACAGATACCCTTTGGTTTGTGTAACGCCCCGACGACATTCCAAAGGTTCATGTTGTCCATCTTCTCAGACATGGTAGGTGAATGTTCGGAGGTCTTCATGGATGACTTCTCGGTCTATGGTGATGGGTTTGATGCTTGTCTTGACTTCCTAGACCGTGTGCTTCAGCGCTGCATAGAGGTCAACCTTGTCTTGTCTTGGGAGAAGAGTCACTTCATGGTGACTTAGGGGACGGTCCTTGGTCATGGAGGTCGATCCGGCCAAGGTGGATATCATTAGAAAACTCAATCCACCGTCCAATATGCGTCAATTGCGGTCTTTTCTGGGGCATGTCGGTTTCTACCGACGGTTCATTCAGGACTTCAGTCGTATTGCCCGACCGCTCACTGATTTGCTGACGAAAGACACCGAGTTCATTGTAGATGATAAGTGTCTTGCGTCCTTTGAGACTCTCAAGAATATGGTTGTCACGGCTCCTGTCCTTCAGCCACCGATTGGTCCCTCCCATTCGAGATCATGACGGACGCTTCTGATTTTGCCGTTGGGGTTGTGCTTGGACACAGGAGGGATGGATTGTCGTTTGCCATTCACTATGCCAGCCGGACTTTGGATGCCGCTCAACAGAATTATACTGTGGCAGAGAAGGAGATGCTGGCCGTAGTCTTTGCTTAGGATAAGTATCGATCATATATTCTCGGATCTAGAGTGACTATCTTTACAGATCACACCACCATCCGGTACCTCATGGCCAAGAAGGATGCCAAAGCTCGCCTTACCATATGGATCCTTCTGCTCCATGAGTTTGATATTGAGATTAAGGATAAGCCTGGAGTTAAGAATGTGGTGGCGGATCACCTCTCCTGCTTAGAGAACTTTGAGGAATCTGAGCCTAGCGCACCTAGTACAGAGACGTTTCCAGATGAGGCGATCTTGGCTATCACCTCGCTCCCATGGTACACCGACATTGTGAACTATCTTATTGCCAAGACGGTTCCACAAGGTTGGCCCAGGCAGAAACTTAAGACCTTCCTGGCGAAGGCTAAGTTTTACCATTGGGAGGATCCCGTCCTTTATCATGAAGGAGGGGATAGCATCTGGAGGAGGTGCATTCCTCAAGAAGAGCATCATAGCATCCTCACCTACTACCACAAGCTTGAGGCAGGGGGACATCATTCTGGGAGACGGACAACACAGAAAGTGCTCCAATCCAGCCTTTGGTGGCCTACTCTCTTCAAGGATTCATATGAATTCGTGAAGAGATGTACTGACTGCCAGAAGATGGGCACTTGCGGACAGAGAGACATGATGCCCATGCATCCCATTCACTTTTGTGAGGTTTTTGACGCATGGGGTATTGATTTCATGGGCCCATTTCCTAAGAGTCAGGGGTTTGAGTACATTTTGCTTGCCGTGGATTATGTGAGCCGATTGGTTGAGGCCATCCCCGCCCGAGCCGCAGATGCTAAAACTGTGTGTCGTTTTTTGAGGAAAAATATCATTTCATAGTTCGGGGTACCTAGAGTTCTGATTTCAGACGGGGGGTCTTACTTTATCAATAACAGGGTTAGGGCCCTTGCAGATGAGTTCAGCATTGACCATCGTGTTGCCACGCCATATCATCCTCAGACTAATGGTCTTGCTGAAGTATCGAACAGGGAGATCAAGACTATCTTACAGAAGGTTGTCCTCCCAGACCGAAAGGATTGGTCACAACTTTTGGACTCGGTCTTGTGGGTCTATCGGACTTCCTTCAAGACTCCATTAGGGACATCTCCCTTTTGTCTCGTCTATGGAAAGTCGTGCCATCTACCAGTGGAGATCAAGCACAAGTCACTTTGGGCAGTCACTGAGTTATTATTGGATCCCGAGAGTATAGGAGAACAACGAAAAGCAGAGTTGGCAGCCCTGGAGGAGTTGAGAGATACAACATTTTCTAGCAACCTACAGTATAATAAAAAAGTGAAGACATGGCACGATTCTCATATCAGCCATAAACAGTTTGAGCCCGATCAACGCGTATGGTTGTTTGATTCCAGGCTGAAATTATTTCCAGGGAAATTACAGAGTAAGTGGGAAGGTCCGTATGTGTTCAGGAAGGTAAATGACAATGGTAGTATCGATATATCCGAGCCGTCATCTTCCTCTACCTTTCGTGTTAACGGTCAGCGCCTGAAGCTATATCTAGACCATGATCCGCTGACCATTGACGTTGCCCCCATTCTTCTGGTATGAGATGTGTTCTGGACTCATATCATTTGCATCTCATGCATGGTTATCACTTCCATCTTCCGCTGTATAGATCCAACTGTCTATATCATCCATTCATTCATTCTTTATGTTTGCCACCCTGTCGTCATCTTCTGATTTTGTTATACTTAGGATGCACCTTGTCCTAATTATAGGGGGGTACACACACTGAGTTGTGATCTACTCTTTTCTTCTTTTCTTCTTTTCCTTTTCTATTTTCTTTTTGCATCGAAAAGGTGTCACCCTTTATTGTCAGTCTTCTATACTTAGGACGTACTTTGTCCTAAGTATAGGGGGTGTGTACCCCGAGTGTTCATTCTTTGATCATCTCCATTGTCTCCTCTTCTTGTCTATACTTAGGGATATCTTACCCAAAGTATAGGGGGAGACAATTTGAGTACGATCTGTTCATTCCCACCCTTGACCCTCCATGCTTTGTGTACAGTCTGCTATACTTAGGATTATTTGATCCTAAGTATAGGGGGGACGATCAACTTCTCATTCGTTCATTCCTTTATTTATTTATTCTTTAGACTTGCCTATACTTAGTATGAGTTATGTCCTCTCTTTTCTCTCCGATCTATGAGGACATAGCTCCAGCTAAGTATAGGGGGTCGTATATACTACGTATATACTTTAGCCATAACTCGTACTTTCATATTTTCTTAATAATATGGCTAAGAATTATTCAAAATTCATTAAAAACCTTAATAAAAAGATGTGATTATTCCTCAAATTCTTTTTGTATCTACTGATTAATAAATCAGGTGAAAATATTTTTTGCAAATTGTTTGAAAAATAGTTTGAAAATATTTGTGAAAATCTCTTGACAACTATTTGGAAAGCGTTTTGTTACATGTTTTCAACCTCTGTAAAAATGTGTTGTTTGTAAAGTTTATTGTCTTCGTGTGAAATAAAATGTTTGAAAAATGATTTGCAAATGGTTTGAAAAAAAAATGGTTGCAAAAATATTTTGAAAAAAATCTATATATACTATTTGAAAAACCTTTGCAAAATGATTTTCAAATGTGTGTACATGTTTGTAAAATTATTTGTAAAAATTATTTTGGACTATAGTTTTCAAAATTGTTTGAAAAACCTGTGTCAATAAAGTTTGAGGAATACATACATCACACCAAAATCCTTTATATATGTATAAAATTGATCACTTACCCTATAAATTCTTGAAATCCACTTCTTGTAAATTATAAGATACATCTCCAGGTAAATATTTTAACCTAGTTTTTATCCAAAATTTTTGTTTTCAAAAATCCCAAAAACATTTGCAAAATTAAAATACCAAAAACATTTGAAAAATCTTTTTGAAAAATACAAAAAAATTCATAGGCATCATCATCTTTTCAAAAATCCATAAAAAGTTCAAAACCTTGAAAATTACATCACAAAAATATTTTCTACATTCTGCATAGCATTTGCATATCATTCGTATTTTTTTCGGATTGAGTTTGATAGTTGAACGAGTCTAAGTAAAATCCAGAGATTGGAGATTGATTGGACCTTAAAATCTACCTAATAACAGGAACCTTATAGGAACTGGGTTTGAGGTACTTCAGGTCTAGTTGACTTAATTCTTTGAGGATCACGGGACTTGGTTCAATGGATTCTTGGCTGCCTAAGTAGAGTATTTCGGAGCACACACACGACTCTTGTTGATAATGACCTAACTTGGACACCTGCACCTTTCACATGGCTCAACTCAGTTGGAGAGGTGAGGGGATTGGATTTGCCGGTATGAGACGCACACAAGTGGAAACATTTGTCCTCCCCTAGGGAGGGAAGTGCACCCCAACCTGTCTAGTGATGAGGAAGTCTAAAGACAGGAGAGTGTGGGTTGCAATAAAGCTTCAAAAGAGGGATAGTCTACTGGCTCAAGAGGAAAAACTCCTTATGTAAATGCTGTTGTAAATAGTATTTCAAAAAAATGGACAGGCCTGTACAAAAATAAATATCTGCAATGTATGTACATATGTTGTAAAATCAATAAGCAAGCTTGAGTTCCAAAGTCATATATGTGAGCCTGCAGCTGGATGACTTGACTACACTGGTCTTGCATCCTAGGATAGGTAGCTACACTGGCTACTGTCCATTCTTCTCCTCACCCCCTCCTCTTGAGCTGGTTGCCACTTGAACTTAGAAGGGAATAACCCGTTCCTCGAGGAAGGAGTTATTGGATTGGGGAATCATTGGGTTGTCATACTGGAGAAGTCAGTCTCTTTATCATTCTAGTTGGGGAGAGCCACCATCACTTACACTGTACGAGTCAGACTCATAGTCGTAAGGGTTTGCGTATGAGTTGAGATAGTTCTGACCTGGCTATTGAGGAGACTTGAACAGAGTATTGGGATTCTCAGGGACCGTTGGATTTCAAATTCGGTTCTCGTTAAGGTTCCGCCCGCACTTCAATTCCAAAGGCCCGACTTAAGCTCCAAACTTTGATTTTGTGAAGACAAGTTTGATAATTAAACTCCATCCACCTTTCTTCTTTTTCTTTTCTTTGCTTCTCTTTTCTGCACTTATTGCATAAGTGTTTGCTAGGGACTAGCAAAGGCAAAGTATAGGGGGATGATGAATCCACATTTCATCATCTTTATTCTATCATTTTGGCCTCAAAAACCTTGGACAATGCGTGTAAATACTCTTAATTCCAGCATCTTAGCATTCATGCATGTGCATGCAAATAGAGTATAAAATACTATATTTAGAGCCAAAATTATAGAATAAATAAAAGAAAAAAGAATAAAATATTGTAAATATTTTATGATCCGAAACTCCGAGACCTAGGAATCTTGATGAATAGGTCGACAAGGAATAAAGTAGGGGGAGATAAGGGTCAGAATACAATGAAAATCCCTTTCATTTTGTCTATTCTTTATTAATTTTGGGGCCTATTTTTGGTTCCACTTTTTATGCCTCAAATAAAGAAACTTTGTACATGAAAGTTGTATATAATTAAATAAAGAAAAATACAAAATTGATTTCACTCAAAAATAATTTACTGATAAAAAGTTATGATCTGAATAAAAATCCAGAATCCCAACTTCCCAGACCTGTATCTATCTAATAAAAACTCGAAATGCGTCAAACTCACCTTTAATTGTATATAATGTAAAATAAGCTATGGTTTTGCATTTGGCGGAGCTATGGTTTGAAAGTTGAGTATACTTGTACATATTAAAATATTCAATTTATTTATTATTCATTATTTTTATAATTTTATATTTTTATAATTTTGTAAATATTATTTATAATAAATATGTGTATTAAAATCAGAATAAAAACCTAAAGAAAACACAAAATAAAATACTTGTAGAGAGAATACCTAGGTCTAATACCAATACACATACCTATATTATTAATACTTCTATTTTATTAAATATACAAAACACTTCAGAAAAATAAAATAAAAATATTTTTAAGTGTATATAAATATTTTATAAATTTATAAAATAATAAACAAAAATAAATATATTAAATATACAGAATAAAAATAAAATATTAAAATACATAGATAAGTATACCTATAAAGGGTACAAATGGTAACTTGTAATTTTGTACCTCTAAAAAATAATTAAAAATCACTATAAAATAATGCATAAAATAATAAACATTTTTTATTTAATAATAAAAAATTAATTAATTCATTTTCTATTTTTACTTGAATTTGCAAATCATTTTTTGGGGGTTTTTCCTGGTTGGTCCACGTGGACCAACCAGGTGCCTTTGGGTGTTGACCGGCGGGTCAACTCTCTGACCTGCCACATGTGCACTTGTCAGAGTTGAATTTTGACCCATTTTCTCGCTTTTTCCGAGGATAGCTCTTTCATCTTTTCGCCTTTCGACCTTCACGACTTTTGATCCCTATTCATCGAGGATACACACCCAAGGTTAATCTTGGGGCGTGGAATATCGATGAGTGCCCGCTTCCTCGTTCCATTTGCTCACTCGGTCAGCCATTCAAATAGGCATCTCCTCCTTCTTTTAGAATTTGAACCCCATTTTGTCCCATTCTTCTCCACTTCCCTTGCGCTACGACTGGCTGGAGGTGACAGCTCCAGATGTAGCCAACCAGGGCAGAGTAGCGACGCGGATTCGGCATGTTCCACCACCTCTGGCGAACCCCGCCGTTGAGGTCTACCTCAGGTGACACACACCTTCGAGGTCCCCTGTTTCCCTTAATTTTTCTTGCGTCCCAAAGTCTCTGTATCCGTAGGAGTAGATCCATATCATTCAATCAACGTTCGTTCATCCCAGTCTATCATCAAATCCCCTCACCGGAGCTCCGCCTCCGGCAAGCTCGAGTCCCATCTCTGACATTCGTATCACCCCCGCGGGGTAGAGGCAACTTGCCCTCGATCCTTTCACATCTTTTTCTTGCAAGTCAAGGCGTTTAAACGCACCTGGGGGCATTTTTGAGAGTTCGTCGGAGGTTCTTGGGGGTGCCTCGCTCCTCCACCTTCGCCGGTGAGCTCTGGTGGTCTTCGCCACATTTTGGAGCGCCCAGCCAATACAGGACCCCCGCAGGAGCTCACGGCTCCATTTTGAAGCAGCTAGGATGCCGGAGACGCGCGATCAAGCCGGAGGAACTTTGCTCCGACGAAGTTCCTCCCTGTTCTTCCTCTGTGGCCGCCCACCATTGGATCGAGGGTCCTCTCCAGATTTCGCCTGCACCGTCAGATGAGCCCAAGCCTCCACCGTCAGATCTTCAGAGGCTTCTGATCTTCACTGTTGAATCGAAACGGTATCGGCGCACAGCTGCGTGACACGTGTCTTAAGTGGCTCATCATCCGCTGTCCGATCCAGCGCTTGGGTATTTTGCAAGCTCGACCCTACGTATTTTTATATTTATTAATTAATATATAATCTTTCATCTGCTTTTAAAAACTGTTGTAAAATTTGCATTTAGCCCCCCTTAGTTTGTAATGTCGCATATTAGTCCTCGCCAGGTCACGTGCTCTACGCACGTGACTTGGCATTTTTACAGCGCATACCCAGGAGACTTTTCATATTTATATTTAGTCCTAAATATTTTATATGCAGTTTCATAATTCTGGACCTTTTGCGTGTTAGCCCTTGGCTTTGTAGGCATTACTGTTTGGCCCTTGACAGTTCACGTGCGCAAGCACGTGTGTATGGGAATTTTGCGAAATTAACCTTGCAGCTTTAGCTATACATTTTTAGTCCAATAAAGTTTTTTCTTAAGTTGAATATTTGTGGGAAATTTGCACAAAGGCCCCTATGGTTTCTATTATTCACACAAATACCCCTGCCAGGCCTTGTGTTTTTGTATGCTTTCCCAATTTATTGCATACATCTATAAAACCCCAAAAATTCTCAAAAAATAGACTTAAGTTCCTGTTGACTTGTGCTTCCACGCCATATTTTTGTTTTGCATTTTTCTCGTATTTTCATATTTATAAAAATTCGAAAAAATTACCTTTAGTTTATTTTAGTGTCTTTTAACTCCTGTCCAAAAATCATTAAAAATTTCAAAACAAAAAACCTAAAAATTGTAAAACTCTAAAAATATTCAAAAAAAATATTAAAAATCCATAAAAATTCTAAAAATGCAAACTCAGTCTCTGTGCTTTCTCTGATTTATTCTCTTTGATTTAAAATTAATTTGAGGAATTTTGGACTTTGATTTCTATTTTTCATCCTCACGACCAATAGCTTAGTTCACTGTTTTCTAGTATTTTTTATTTTAAAAATACCAAAAAATTTAGAAAAATCTGTAAAAATAACAAAAACATTATAAAATTATTAAAAGACAAAAAACATTTTATTTTCTGATTTTTGAGCTTTTTTTCCTTATTTTTATAAATCCTTAATCTTCCCTTTTTCTTATTGTGTATATATTCTATTCATAGAAAAAGAACATAAAAAAATATAAAAAGAAAACATAAAAATCAGTAAATTAAAAATCAAAATATAAAAATATAAAATAAAAAAATATAAAATATATATAAAAATTAAAAACCCACAAATTTGCATATTGGTAGGCACTTGATCACATCACATTTTGCACATTTTGCTTGATCTATCTTGCTTGCTCCTTGTGTTCGACACTCTACACACTTGCACACTATACACATTTTTGTAGAGTTATAATAAATTTTGACTCAACATTTGCTTGTCATTGTTTGATTTGATATTGTGGGTTGATTGTAGTCCGGATTTTTGAGTGGTCGGTTCAACGACTGAGTTCCTGCCTTGTGTGGAAATTATGACCGCCTGAGTTTTGGTTACATCAGTCATCTCCGACAAGTATGGAAGAAGGAAATATTGTTGGGTAACGATTTCAAGACCTTACCATTGTTTGTCTATTTTTTGGGGCATTCTAAGTTAGAGTGACCTAGAGTTTCAAAGTTTTGTTCGTGGGAGACCCCTTTCAATTCGAGCTAGTTCACACTCCAACCTCCAGTTCCTCCTCACCAGCATGGCGTGAGAAGCAACGTCCTCAACAACAACAACCGATAGTGTATATTTTGAGTTGATATTGTCTGTAGTATCATATAGTTTATATGTGAGTGAGTGTTTTCCTTATGTTTGTCCAAGTTGATCATTGCATGCTCCAGCTTGAGAGGGAGTGTTAAATAATGTCTTTGGTGGCTCTCAAGTTTAGTCTCGCAACGTATTATGGTGGGAGTTTGTTATCTTAGAGAGGCTATATAAAGAACCCCATACCCATTGTATCCTTTGAGAAAGATGAATAGAATATCAACTATTTGAGGTGGTTCTCCCGTGGTTTCATCTCGCTCCATACAGAGTAGGATTCCACATAAAATCAAAGTCTTCTTTGTTGTATTCTTGATTTCCACAATATTATTTTCTACACCAAGGATATGAACCAGTTATTATGTCCATTGAGTTTAAATTTAGTATGATCAAAACTCAATCAACTTCTAGTTGTGAAGCCATTCAAATCTATTTTCTTATGTCATTATCTTAAAGTGAGAGAATCACGAAATGCAATATATTATGATTAAATGAACCTCGAGTATTCTCATATTAGTGCATCATTAATACTGGAAAACATGAAAAATATGAAATATGCTTTCCTAAATTTGTTATCTTCTTTAAGGATTTAGCATAATATAGTAATATTATTTAATCTTTTCTAATAAAATAAGAAGTGGTCAATAATCAATAATAAAGAAACATGCAAGTACACTAATTGTAATATTTAAGAATATCAAACAATGCGATAAAATTCCAAGTAACTTCTCAAACATGCATCTAATGAGGAGTTAGCAGCAAAGTTCCAAATAACTTCTTAAACAAGGATCTAATCAAGAGTTCGTGGCATTAATTTGTGTTACCTAAAAATTATTAGTATGTATCTAATAATTCCATACTAAGCAAAAGATTAAGTCGTTTTTGTTTTGAAATAAAGATGCACTGAAAATAATCCAAATAACATATTGTAACCCTTGATCAAGGATAATCACAAAATAAATTGGAACTAATAGAAATATTGAACGATGAAATACAATTTTTCAAAACAACATAAAACATCAATGTACTTGATGAATATTCTTAAAGTAGCAAACATCAATAGTACAAAAAAGCCTTCTTCAATGTTAAGTAGGGTCAGCTACATGGATTCTTTGCCTCCATTTAGTTCTATTTTAGGTCATTATCAGACTTAAACCAAATAACTAAGATCTAATAGAAAATACTAGAAATAATGCTCAAAATTCTAATGCAAAATCTGTTGAAATCATATTAAGAAGAAAACAATAACGTGTTTGCATGTGGGTGAAATTTGCTTTGACACGAGGGTTGGGTTGGACGGGAGCAACCTCCTCGGAGGGTTAGCCAGATGGGAAACCATTCTTGAATAGTGTTTTTTCGGATGGTCAGTGTCACATGTGTAAAATAATAAGACTAATTTTGAGACTAACATGTGTGGCGTTAGCTTCTCACATCTAACTAGACCTCCCCTTTGCGTGAAGACGTGCATCAGCACGTCGAATAACCACGCCGCTTGAACACCTCGTACATACAAGCACTCAGTCACACAAGGACACAAGAGCAATGATACTACTTTTCTTTGTTATTAACAAAAGACTCTCTCAAGTGTGTACTGTTTACAAATGAGCTCCACCCCTCCTTATATACACAAGTCTGGGGTATACGAAGGGACACGATTATTTGATGTACAATGAATGCAAGAACTCTTCGTCTCCCACGAAAAACCCTTCGTCATCTGAAGGGACTCTTCACATACCTTGTCTCTTCATCTTCCCCGTAATCCCTTTGTCTTCCTAACTAATGCCATGCCTCCCCCTCCGTCAGCATGCCATGTCGTCTTCCATGTCAGCACATCACAAGATCATGCCATGTCATTAGTGAGCCCTTGATGAACACACAAAAGTGGAGGGATCGTAACATCTGGTCTTGGAGGGTCTATTGTGCCCGACAAGTCGAGTTCAACAATCATTGTGTCGACCGCTCTCACAGCTTTCACATATCAACATTCGAATGCATCAACAATTAACCCACAATAAGCTCAAGAAATGAAGAATAATGAGCTAAACTTTATTATACCTTAAAAAATAATATATATATATATAGTATGCATGTGTAGGGGTCGTACCATAAAGAAGCAATGGGTATAGACCACAAAAAATGATAAAAAGGTAATATTTTTTGTGTTTTTTATCGGGATTTTTTATATTTTTATGGGTTTTTAATGTTTATATATTTTTTTGGGTTTTTAATTTATATTTTTTATTTTTATTTTTAATTTTATATTTTTATTTCCTTTTTATATTTCCTAATTTTTTAGTTTTAATTTTAATATATATAATGGATATAAGCATATAAGGATATATAGATAATATATATAGTGTAATAGATATATACTATGTAAATATATAATATAAAAAATAAGAAAAATACCCTAAGGTGCAGTCTTTTTTATTTTTAAGGTTTTAAAATATTTTTGTGTATCGTTAATAATAATCTATTAATAATAATATAGGTAAATATAGTTATATATAATATATGCTAATATATATAAAAATGCTCAAAATAGGTATAATAAAATATTTTTATCTTTTTTTATAATTTGTTATATTTTTAATTTTTCTTTTATTTTTGCTATATTTTCTTATTTTTAAAGGAATAAAAATGTCAAAATAGTGACCAATTATACAAGGTCAGATTATTTTGGAATTTAAAAACAACTAAATAGCTCAAAATTTTTCCGAAATTATTTTTATATAAAATAAATAATACATAAAATAGAAAATAATATTTTTGGATTTTCCGGTAATTTTTAATAATTTTTATAAGGTTTTTAGAGTTTTGTTTCAATTTTTAGTGTTTTCTTTTGTGATCTTTATTAATTTTTGGTCTGGAGTTCAAAATACAATAACAAAGCTATTAAAATTTTCTTAGAAATTTTCAAAATGTTTTCTAATTTTTGTATTTTTAAATGAAAATAGGGAATGCATTCAATGTTTTTAATGTTTTAAGCATAGGAAAATAATTTTAATTACCTTAAAAAATATATGTGATTTAATAAATGTCCAGGCACTTAAATAATTGTCCTACATTTTTTTGATGCAAAATGACATTTTTAACAAAAAAAATACAGGAAATAAAAATTAATATGCTGACAGGGACCTAAATGCAATTAGGACAAATAAAACATGCATTCCAGAACACAAAATGAAAGCGCCTCTATGCAAAATCCCAAAGATATTTAAATGTATACACTTGATAGGGGTATAAATGCAATATCTGAGAACATACAAGGGTTACTTTCAATTTATCCAAAAAGTTTAACACTGTAATAATATATTCTAGTACAAAATAATAACAAAAACCCACGAGGGTCCTATACTAAATTTCCAAGTACCTCACGTGTAAGGATACATGTGATGACGTGGACAGGATCAAAGTGCACATAAGTTAAGTATGGGGGTTGTTCTGCAAATAATACAAAAGATTTACACTACAAATAAAAGTTCATGGACTGAAATGAAACTACAAGATGCTAAAGCGGGCGGAGCAAAATACCCCTTAGTGCGTGATCGAACGACTGTTATGTCTAATTTAAATTAATCTCAATTATCCCTCGTTGTTGCCCATAGGAGAAGTATATTAAGATAATATTGAATCCCTCATAATATTACCATGAAAAAGTCTAGATTTGAACCACTTATCCACATATCCTCATCGTCCGATAACGCTTCAATGATGAAGCTACAATCAGATCTGACGGTGGAAGGCGCCATGGATCGAATGGCTACTGTACATTCTGGAACCGACACCTGATCCGATGGAGGAGAGGCACGAAGGAAGAACAGGGAGGAAGCTCTACCTGGGCGAGCTTCTTCCAGCAAGATCTCTGACCTTCGGCTGCTAATGGCACTGTGAGATGGTGAAAAAGGTTCTTGGAGGCTTTGCACAGATGCTGAGGTGCTCAAGCGAGGTCCGAGCTCAGCAGTGGAGCACTGGAGGTCGAGGAGGACATAGAGCACATGGAGCTTCGTCTGGAGCTAAAATCACCTCAAAACAGGATGTCAACCATCTAACCCTACATGGTTAGCTCAAGTATACAAAAAGGGGTGTCCAGGATGTGGATTTAGGTATAAATGAATGAGGGTGATGCACGGCAGAGGGCCTCCATCTAAAGGTGAAGGAGAAGGCTCTGATGACTCGATATAGAAGTGATCGAGGGGGCTGGAGGTGCCTAAGTGTAGCAGAAGTGTAGGGGAAGAAAATAGAGGCAACAAATGAGGCAGAGAATGAGTGAAGCACGATGAAATGACGGTCGGAGAGGGATCTCCGACGAACTACGATCTGAATAATTTACGAAATGAAATGCAAAAATGATAGAAACTAACTGCTAAACTATGCTAACATTACTCCTAAGAATGAATAGAAGAATTAAGCCAGGGTTCTACCTCAAAGAAGAGGGAGCCAAGGCGGAGCTCAGGTGAGAAGGTTGGTGAGCTCTAATCTCCATCTTTTGGACCTCTTCTTCCACGCCAAGATGGACAGGAAGCTTGCTATTGTCACCAGCAAACCACAACACAAGAAATCTGGGGATTTCGAGGGGGAAAAAAATATAAAAATCAAATCAAAGGAGGAGGCGGGTATATGTACATGGGCTAGTTGGATTGGCATAATGCTCGATTCATTGATCTTCAGCTCGAGGAGAAATGTTTGCGTGAAAGATCAGTGACCGATGTACAAAAGTCAAAGAGGAATCAAGCCCTAAAGATGCAAGGTTTGACGGGAAAAATTCAAGGAAGAGGGGAAGTAAGCGAGGTCTGACAGACCTAGGGTAGCGGTGGGCCATGTCAACCAAGGCTACGCTCCCATTGGTCCACATCACCCGCTAAGTGACAAAACAGAAATAAAAGGTAACAATAAATAAAAAAGAAATAGAAGATGGTTTTATTATTAATTTCATAGAATATGAAAAATATTTATTATTTAATGTAGGTGATTTTTATTTATTTTTTTGAGTTTATTTATCATGAGGCTTTTTATAGGTACAAATATAAGTATATTTACCTATACACTATGTATTTTATTTATATTTTCTATTTTAGATTTTATTATTTTATATACATCATGTATATTTTTATAACTTATTTAGATACACATACATATATTTTTATTGTATTTTTATGAAGTTATTTGTACACTTAAATAAATATGCATATATAATGTATAGGTATATTACAATATTCATCTATGTATTTTAGTATACTTATTATTTTAATACCTTTTAATAGTCTTATTTTTATTTATTGATGTATATGTATTATAAATAATTTTTATAAAATTATAAAAATACGAAAACTATAAAAATAAACAAATTGATTATTTTATTCGGGTATATTGCACAATGAAGGCCCAAAATCTAAATTTTGCACCTTAACTCCAAAATGAATGAAACCACCTTCATTAAATTAACTTTATGAACAATAAAGGTGAGTTTGGTAAATTTTGAGTTCACATGGAGAAGATACACGTCTAGAAATTTTTCTTTGCAACTTTTCATTCTGAGTGCCTAGGGCAAATTGTGCATTATTTTTAAGTAAAATAAATTTTATATTTTTATTTGTATTTTTATCTACAATTTTCATGTTCAAGGTCTATTAATTCATATATACAAATAAGAAAAAATGGGTCCCAAAATCTATTTATTAAGGAATTAAAAATTAGGGTTTTGAGTTATTTTTTGGCCCTTATCCCCCTATACTTTATTCCTTGTCGACCTAGTCATCATGATGCCTAGGTCTTGGGGTTTAGGATCATTCAATACCCATGGTATTTCATTTTCTTTTCTTTTCTTTATTCTTTTATTTTGGCATTTAATAGAGTATTTTATACAATATTTACAGTGTAAATCGTGAATGTTATTTTATGTACTTTAATGTTATTTTCATGCATTTAGCTAGGGGTTAAAAGGCCAAAATTAAAGAATAAAGGTGATGAAATGAGGATTCATTAGCCCCATACTCATACGGAGAATGTTGTAGTTCTGCTTTGTTAAGTGTTGCCAAACACTTGTGTTGTGCAAAGGGGAACCTGGAGCCTCCGAACCATCATATGGTAAGCCCCCTCCTTAGCCATTTGTATGCTAAGGTAAATTCCTCCATAACTTCACCATTTGACCATCGAACCACACGGAAGTACGACAATCGATCTTGCACGCCATTCTCATACCTCGGGACTTGGAAGCGTTACAATTAGAAGGGTTTGAATGATAAGATTTGATGTCACAATGCTTATGTGTTATATTGATTATTTTTATGATTATAATATATTTTTTATGTTAAATTTTTTATTTGAACATAGTTAAAAAATATAACAAAGAAAATGTGAGATCCATACAACTAACTCCAATGTAGGTATGCATGGCTAGAGTTGGGGGATATCCAAGAATCAAACACGGATATATCTTGGGTAGCCGGTTAACCCCATGGTAACCTAGGTAAAACATGCCTCTATAACTCCTACGTGCACCGATCAAACTCTAATGCAATGGGGGTTGGTGCTCTACTTGGGGAGACTTTTATTTGGAAAACATATACAAATATGTCACGGATGATCAATTCGAACCATGCTCTGTTACTGAAACCTCCTCTAGCAATTACATTGATATATAAATTAGAATTCATCGAGAAATCGTATGTTATTTTTTATTATGATGGAGGGGTATTTATAGCTTAAAATCAAAGGAGTTCTTGAATATGGAGTCAAAGCTGTTCAATGTTAGGTTCGTGTCTTTGAGCGAAGGACAAAACAAGAAGCAAGGGGGTCAAGAAAATGGGTAGGTTTTCGTGAAGAGTAATCAACTAAATTTAACTTGTCAACATTATTTACATGGGAAGATGATGAATGGCAACCATTGGATCAAGCATCCAATGGTAACCGATAGGCCATGAAGCTATAAACAATAATATCAATCATATACATTTAAACAGTGTATATTAATATTCATAAATTCTTATTATTTTCTAAACAAGATAATCAATGGTAGAGTTTGCGTTAATACGTCTAATGAGTAAAGATCTATCTTCTACCTTATCATATAAATATATAACTCCTTCGAGGGATCGCATGTCTCACATATCTTCATATATACACTCGCTCGTCAATGCATAGTCCTTGATAAGGTCATCGTCCTAGTGGTACGTTCAAATGTACATACTTTGATACATAAAGACATACACATCTCTAGTCAAAGGATGAAAGCATATCATGATAATTTACGAGATAGAACTTTGTATATCTCAATCTCCCTAAGACTTAGAGATCCCTATCTTTATAAAAAAAGCAATAGGTTTGATTTCTTTCTAGAGTACTTGAAGATGCTTTCCATGATAACCCAGTATTGTTCTCCACAACAGGATTATTAATGTCATGACCCTGGATTCCTGGTCGTCAGATCTTCTCATATCTGGATCTGGTTACTCAGTAATAATTTATTCAGCAATCACAACCAATATTCATAATCAGACTACAAATAAAAACACTAAGAACGAAGCATACAAAACTTTTCTATTCACAAAATAAAGTTTACATAGAACATTGTCTCACTATAACCATTTACATGTATATCAGCTAGAAAGGAAATGCACAAAAAGATTACCAACTATCTTATGGAGTAATGCTTTGATGACTCTCCAATCCATGTTGGGTTTTCAGAAAATATAGGAAAGAAATGAGACAGTGCTCAATAGAGAAGAAAAGAAACATAGACCAATCACGATGTTTGAAAGGTTCAACAAGCCAAATTATAAATTTTCTTTTATTCTATTTTTATTTTAGTTCCTATCCATTCTAATCTACATATGGGATTGGTCCACTCCCCTCCACGGACCCCAAAGTATGGATACTCCGGAATTAGGGGTTGCATTGATACTGGTGAGCTTGGGCCGCCACTCGTATCCTCAATGAAACCTCCAATCTATCCTTGACAATATCTCTTTTTTATTACTAATCCAAGGTCCTTAGACCCTACCGCATGTTTGACACATATGCATACTGTCCTCGAGGACTGATGAATATGTGATTTATCACTCTACAAGTTGAAAATAGAGCTTTGTTCCCGAGTAATTAGTTGTATTTCATTGTTTATTCTGCATTCTTATCATTCATGCACTTAGAATTAATGTATGCATTTTAGCATGCATATTTGCATTAAATATGAAGTCAAATTCACTTGTAAATATCACCTATAAATAATCATATTTTCCTATTTTTATCTATTTTTATTAACTCAGAATTGAATAAAATCAACTCTACAGTGTATATATTACTAACATTAATAAAGAAAAAATATCAATAAAATACTAACTTGTAAAATTAACCAATAAAACCTTAACCCTAATTTGAGACTAATAACCTTAAAATGTGAGTATCTCTCTCATGCAATCTTCTATGGAACCCTACTCACTTTTGAATGGATGCACGTTTAATTACCTTCAAAACAAACCAAATTCAAAAGAATAGGAGTTCGTATGTGAAACTTGGATTTTGGGCCCTCTTTGTATATTGTACATACATTCTTTTTATTTATCTATTTTATTTCTTTATTTTTATTAATTATAAAAAATAAAAACTATAAATATTTATTTTATATTTTCTCTAATTTTATTTGGTTTTTTATTTATTTTTTAAAAAAATGTCAAAAAATCTACAAAAGATAAAAATGAGTTATTTTACACCTATAAGGTACCCAAAAAAATACTTTTTATATAGATGACCTCTTTTGATTTTTGGTTCTACACAAAAGTTGCAGATCTCATTGAGATGAGCAACTTTTGTGTTTACCACTTTTTGATTTGAACTCTTTTGTTATTTTTTTATTTTTCTTTTGATTTATTTTTCAATTTTTATGGGAGCGACACGTGGCAACTCCTGGAGCCACCACGTGTCACCCCATTTTATTTGTTTTATTGTTTTATTATTTTCATTTTATTTTATTTATTTTATTTATTTTATTAATTATTATTTATATTTATTACTTATTTTCTTTTTTATTTATTTTATTATATCTCTTTTAATTATTTCTTTCATTTTAATATTATTATTATTTCTTTATTTTTTTATTTTTTTATTTTCGCCCACCAAGTGGTTGCCCATGCATGCGCCACATGGCACCTCTCCCCCTCTCTCCCATCCGCACTCCAGGTGCACTGCCTCGACCTTCGCTCCTCAACATCTCCCACCAGTTAACTTGCAACCACGTCTTACGCGGGCGGTTGCGCAACCTGCTCTTCCCCATGATGCCGTCCCCCCATCACTCGCCTACATCTCTTCCTCACCCGTGCAATCGTCGCGGTCAAGCTAGGACTCCCTCTCTCCTAATCATGATCCATCCCCACTTCCACCTGCGCGCATCCGTGCAACCGCCCCTGTCTTTGTCGCCCATTCCAATTGCCTTTAAGAGGCTCGCTCCGCCACCCTTCTTAACCATCTGCCATCTATGAGGGAGGATCTCCAGTTTGTGTCTTCGGTGATAGAGGAGGCACGAGGAAGTTGAGTCACAACGAGACCCCCTCCTCATTTGGCGAGATCCGATGAATATATTCTTCGTCGTCACAACTCCTCCTCTAAATGAGTTGTAGAGCTTCCGAGCCTCCCTCGGTGAGCTCCTCGAGGAGAAAATCTGCCTAAATCTAGTAGGACCAACCACCCTCAAGCGAGAAAACCTCCATCTTGAGATCTATACCCATCTTAACCACCCCACCCCCCGCTCCTCTATTCTTCTGCCCTCTCCTCGATCACCTTCCACTCACACCACAACTAACACCTTCGTAGTGCCTAGCCATAGACAACCACCATCGCCGCCCCCACTCTTGCTTTATCTTCTCTAACAAGCACAACAACATGTCGCATCACCGTTCCCGCCTCCATCGGTCGCTTGACGAATGTGCCATGCCACCAGAGCTCCGCCTGTAGGCCGAAGCCTCTCCATTGTCGTGGTTCTGCCACCTTCGGGGCTGGAACCCTCATGTCGCCTTCAAGGTAGGAACCCTCGCGCTGCCTGGACAACACCATCAGATCTGTTGCGCCTCTGCCCTCGACAGTCTACAACACAAGTTATCCCAGGCGAGCTCCTCCTCCACCTCACCCTCGCGCCTTCCCATGTGTCATCACTGCCGACTACGTCCACCTGGAGAAGCTCGACCCACGCCTCTCCATCCGCCTGCTCGATTGCTCGACCATGTGTCGGCCGAACCTTCAACGCATGTCGCCTTTGCTTCCTCCGCAGCCCCGATACCTCGTGTGGAGAGCCCCATCGACCGCCTATTCCCACTGTACGTGCAAGGTACGTAGGTAGGGGAAATATTGCAGTCAGCCTCCGATTTCCATTGTTTTGCGATGAAGTCACGACAGCTGGAAGTCACGTGCATTGCGCGTGACTTCTAGAAAATTTGCAAGTGACTCCCCGCATATTCTAGAATTAACGCAAAGGTTCCCGCTGCTTGGAGTCATGTGCGATGCACGTGTGTGCCTAGAACATTTACACAAATACCCATGCACACATATGTAATTGCATGTAAGTCCCGTAAGCATTTTCTATCAATTTTATTTTTGTAATTGCATTTAGGCCTCTGTGTTTGGACCTTAATTTGAACCTCAATTTAGCATCATTTTATTATTCTAAAAATTGCATATTGTAGAACAACTTATGCTCTATCATTGTGGATATTGAATATATTTTTATGAGCTGTGTTTTATTTAGTATAATTATTTTGGTGAAAAATTGTATAACTGACCCACTGCGTGCTATTCAATTCATATTAAATTAATTGCTTCTCTAAAAATTCTCAAAAATTTACAGTAGCTAGATTTTAGTGTGTTCTACATTGTGCCCAAATTTCATGCCATTTGCACGCATATTGAGGTTGGAATAAAATTAATGGTGATTTCATTAATTGTTTAGTAATAAATTGAAAACACATTATTTCTAGGGTTTAGATTTTTTCTTGAATAGATCTCACATAAACTCATATAGGATAATTTTATTTTCGAGAAATAAATTGTTTATTATTTATTAAAATTAAATTTTTCAAAATCACCTAGTTTGCATATTTAATTCATAATTAATTCATTTTGCATCTAAAAATTCCAAAAAATATATTAGCTTAGTCTTGCATTCATACACATTCAGCTTAAGTTTTCATTGGGTTTGGAGTTCTTTGATCGAAATTTACAATTTAGCCCCTTAAATTTGTTAAATTTGCATTTCATTGATTAATTGCGTTTAAAAATACAAAAAAATGCCTCTCTGAAAACCTGATTCCAGATTGGCTATAAATCAACCTAAGGAGATAGTGGCCTCCCTGAGTTCGACCTTGAGCCTATCAAGTAAGAAATTAAATTGACCACTTACTTTTAATTGGCACATTAATTAAGTGATTTTTAATTGATATGTTAATTGCCCGACTACAACAACACAACACAAATTAACTAGGGCATTTTATGGGTTCTTCAAATGGCGATGTTGTTGGGGAGGTACGTCTTAGGTTGATTTTTAGATAATTTAGTTTGAGGTTTTCCACCCCCGGTTGTTCTTGTGAATATCTCTCTATTTATTTTCCAGCATTTTTTTATTATTATTTGCTTTATTTTGTGTCTATCTCTGACCACCATCTTATTTTTTGTGTGAGGGACCCAATGCGATGGAGCGACTGTTTAGATGGTCGAGCAACTCAAGAGCTTTGGCGACCAGCTTTTTCTGATGATAAGCCGACTGAAGGAAAACCTTAAATTTAAGACCGAGTCGAGTCGTAAGAGAGCGTAGAGTATAGGATTTTTTCGCATTTATTTTATTTTGTAATAATTGCACATTTCCAGCAGATTCAATTTGGGATCTTGCGTGTGTACACGAACCTTGGATAATATTTTATGGTGTGTCGAGACCTGTTCCACTCTCCGGTGAGGGTGGGGCTCAACTTGAGTGGCTCGTAAGTTAGACCGGCACACGCTGCTCTTAGAGCTTTTTGTAGGTTTTATCTACTTATGCTCGTAAAATCCAAGGGCACACATTTGCACTTAATAAATACGCACCTTAGATCGTTCTACTTTGTCTAAACTAAAATTACGTTCATCCCAAATAACAGAAGTTACTACTAGATGCGATTTCATAGTCTGCATTCCATATAGTATAAAATTTTCAATTCAGTTGTGCATCTTGCACTGTAGAGAGCTGGAGGCACTATAAGTATTCTTACTCAAACATTCATCATTGTTTTCTCGATCGCATCGACTTTTTCTTATTCCCTCTCTCAGTTGTTCTAACCAAGGATAAAGGAATTGGGACTGTACGGTAGACGTGATTGCTTGCGTGGATTAATTACAATGACAACTAATCTCTAAATCAAGACTGCTAATTGAATTGAGAAAAAAATGAATAAAATTATCCCTTGTTTATGAGAGAGCAACCCCATCATTGTTAGAATTTACTTGCAAGTGAGAGAGAGAGAGACGGGACTAGGATAGAGCCAAGCTAGGATTTTCATATAGACTATTGATTCTACAAAAACGATTAGCTACTTCTCAGTGAGGAAATACGAGTAGCTGGTAAATGGTCTGGATTTCCTTAGCAAAGTGGGTGGTTTAGAGGATACCATGTAAGGCTTCGTCCTCAAGTAACGAGTAGCTTGTTTTTTACGGTCCATACTTACTCCCATACTGGTGTAACTAGTCGTAAGAATCAAGCCAGACTGTAGGGAAATACAGACACCTAACAGTTTGTTAACTCTGTCAAAGTTTGCATTTATCACCAACTAAAATGGACAAGATAATTCAACCAAACCTTTACGCCCCTCACATGTGGAGTTGGTGAATTTGGGTTTTTGTCTTGCGTTTATTTTGTGTCTATTTGTGTGTGTTATTATGTGTACTTGTACGTTTTCTACCTAGATCCGCTTTCATTCATCCATTCCTCTTCAAGATGTCAGGATATTGATCCCCTTACCCTGACCTCTCTGGTCACTCCTCCTAGACCATATACCGTTCATATTCACCCTCTCTATCTTCCATGTATCTTCCACCATCCACGGGAGACCCTTACCCTTGATCGGTTCCACCTCGACCCGATTATGAAGTCAGACCTTTGACTGACTTTCCCACTTCTTCGCATTTCTCACCTACCCCACCTTCTTACACTTTGGATCAACTTCCATCTTAGGCTGACTCATCATATTCTCGAGAGCTTGCTGGAATTAAAGAACCATTCAATATGCAAGCCACTGTTGAGACGAACAACTGGCAGAATTACCTACCCCACCTACTTCATTTTCTCTTCATATGAATGACGAGTCAAGTCAACAAATAACACATACACATCCTGACTTGACCTTAGGGTACAATTAGGTTGATCGAACAGACTGAGTGGAGAGGCATACACATCATGATTTCCCAAACTTGATTGACTTTAGTGATCAAGCTTACATTGACCAGTCCTCATACTAGCCATTCAGAGAACCTACAGGTGATTGGACTCGTGAGCTAGATTTACAAACCGCATGTATATCGAATCCATTATATGAGGCTTCGACAAATATCTTCCACACAGATGGAGAGGCATACACATCGTGATTTCCCAGACTTGATTGACTTTAGTGATCAAGCTTACATTGACCAGCCCTCATACTAGCCATTTAGAGAACCTACAGGTGATTGGACTCGTGAGCTAGATTTACAAACCGCATGTATATCGAATCCATTATATGAGGCTTCGACAAATATCTTCCACACAGATAGTCCATACTCGACCCAGCATTACATGCCGAAGTCTAGGTACGTTGAGTATGAGACTTCAAGATCTCAACAATATCCTCTAATTGAACAAAATTCTCACATGATTTGTCATGAGAACTTTTGGAGGAGAACATTTCTAGATTTATTGAGAAAAATGAATCATTTGGTAACAAGTTGAGAGATTTTACTAAAACATTACACTCAGTATGTGCCAGCTTGGGAATGAAAGTGGAAAAGGAAATAAGTGGATTTAATGTTGAAAATCAAGAAAACACTAGAGGACCCACACACTCTGGACAACTGGAGTCAACTCTACCTCCCTCTTCTACTAACCACTTGCCCTCCAATCTCGAATATACATTTTCTCCCTCCACTTCTTTACATATTAAAAACACCAAAAAATTGAAAATGAAAATGACTTAAAAAATTGGATCCTGCCCTTAGGAAAGCCATTTTTGAGGAATTGATTCTTAAGCTTCCCTTAATAAAGGCCATAGAACACTTCCCCGACCTCAAAAGATTTGTGAAGAATAAATTGATGCCCAAGAGGTCAGACAAAAAGAGAACAAGGACAAAAAGATACCTAGTGTCTATGGCCACCTCCTTGTTGATGGGGAGAAAGACCAAGAGCCGCAGAGTGAAGCGGTTGTGCGGAGTTGAATGTGAAATCAATGACATCATTTTTACCTATGCTAAAATCGATGATGGCTCATAGATAAATATCCTCCCGACCTCTGTGCTTGAAAACCTCAAACTCGAACTACTCAAGAAATTAAGAGCAATCGTTCAGTTGGCTGATCGATCCATCAAACGGTCAAGAGCAAACATTTCAGTCATCATTGCTTTCCTAGGTGCTCCACTCAGGGTGGACTTCATGGTCATTGATATTGATCACCTTGGAGAGTTCACCCAGTCTCCCATTATTTTTGGGAATCTGCTCTTAGCCTTGGCTAAGGCGACGATAGATTGCGATACTCAAGAGATCGATTTCTCTGCATTGGGTACACACCGATCGTGCGTGACCTTTGAGGACACAATCCAACCCGAAGCAACCCACAAAGCTACTGACAGTCATGATCATCGAGAGGTAGATGAATCCCACCTCTCTGCTACACCTGAGATAACAACCGCCGAGCTGACCGTTGGATCAGAGACTCCCCACACATCCATGACTCCCGCTGGTTGCATCATCACCACCACTGTGTCAGCTTCAATAAAAGACTCACAACTCGAAGTTGTCATTGAGTCAGACACGACTTTTGCTGATTGTCTTGACCATTTCGATGATCCGACATCCGTGGCTACTAATGTCAAACCAACTGAGATCACTAGCACCTTCCCGAGATGTGCGCTGACACTTCAGGAATATTATAATCTATATGGAGACTCATCTGATGAGGAACCTATGGTCAGCACCATACCACATTCCAGACCTGCAACAAAGGAGACATCTAAGACCAAATTGACCCCACCTAAAAATACGGTTGCTCCATCCTCTAATCGGCTATCTAGTGAAAGGAAGTTGAGAATTGAGTCATCGAGGTGTTCTCCCAAACCCCTCAAGGCATGTCATTCTTCTCTCCCTCTCAATGCTTTAGGTTCTATAAATTCGACTAGGAAAGTTTGCTTCAACATACCAGAGAAGGAACTTTCTAAGGAGTCCTCATCAGATCCAGATAAGGTGATTTATATGAGTGAGCTAAGTTCGGCTGTTCTTAAGCTGTATCTGAGTAAGAAGTCCTGTGTTGACCCTCGTTGGACAATCCCTTTACCTCACTACTATTCATCTGAGGATGATTCCGACAACGACACACTTGTATATTCCCCATATTCTCGTTCACGCAAGAAGGTTCGTTACAAACCTTCGTGACCCTTGTACATACCCCAATTTCATTGGTTCTCACACTTACTCTTGTTCTATATTTAGGCTAATCAAAACCTAAGTATAAGGGGGGGCCGATGCCTGCCATTTATATTTATTCATCCATTTCTCCTCCTGACCTCAACTGCCCCATTTTTATTCTTCTTCTATACTTAGGCTAACATAGCCTAAGTATAGGGGGCAGCTTGACTTCTATACTTTTTGTTATTTTTACTCTCCTACGCTTGGCACAAGCTATGTCTTTTCCTCATTTTCGTGCTCTGGGGACATAGCACATGCTAAGTATAGGGGGCATGTATATATTACATATATACTTTACTCATATCTCGTACTTTTGTGTATTTTTGTATATAGTATGCAATAATTACGGGGTGGGTAAAATTTGGTTAAAAAAACTTTTTGTAAAATACATGTATAATATATATATATATTGTATATAAAATGTGTATAAATTTGTAAAATTCTTGTAAGTAATTCTTTTGTAAAATTTGTTGTAAAATAAGAGGTATACCAAAATAATATGTATATATATATATGAAAAAGAGAGAGAGAAAAGAGAGGTTTCTTATTTACTCTTGCATATCATCATTGCATTCACAAATAAAAATGTCTTGCACTTCATTCATCAACATTGCATGTCATCTGCATTTCATTTGCATATCTAACATATGTAAAGTGAAAAGTTAGGGGGTTCTGAACCGAGTTATGAATAGAAGTCAGGGTTGGATTTGATTTGACCTTAATCTACCTAATTTCATAGGAACCTTATAGGAACTGGAGTTAAGATTTTTTCAGGTTGAGCAACTTAATTCTTTGAGTCAACAAGACTATATTCACATGTCATCTTGATCGGTCTAAATAGAATATTTCATACACATACATGATTCTTTTAGACAGTGACCTAACTTGGACAAGTACCATGCACGTAGCTCTTCATTGATGAGGTGGTGAGGAGGTAGAATCCTTTGGCTTGGAGTAGCACACTGGTGGAAACATCTGTCCTCCTCTAAGGAGGGTAGTGCATCTCAACTAGTCTAGTGGCATCGACATCTAACGATGGGATGTTATGGGTTGCAATAAAGCTTCAAAAGAGGGATAGTATACTAGCTCCAGAAGAAAAACTCCTTGTGCATGCTGCTCCTTGTATATATGTCAAAAAAGAAGAAGAAAGAACTCCGAAAAATGGGGCATGCCTGATTGAAAATAAAATGTCTGTCGGAGTGTGTATATTTGCAAGGCATATGCTTAAAAGTCTCATACCATGGAAGCCTGCAGCTGGAGACTTGGCTACACTGGTTAAGCTCTACAGATATGTGACTGCACTGGTCACAATCCATTCTCTTCTCTACCCCCTCTTCTTGAGCTGGTTGCACTTGAACTTAGAAGGGAATACCCCGTTCCTCGAGGAAAGAGTTGCTAGACCAGGGAATTAGAGTTACATTGTTAGAGGAAGTTGTTTCTTTGCTATTTCTGATATGAAGAGCTATATTTCACTTACACAGTACAAGTAAGATTCATAGTCATTAGAATTTGCATATGAGGATTTGTTCTGACCTGACTGTTGAGGCGACCTGAATAGAGACTTGTGGAACTTAAAGGCTGTTTGGTCTTAAATTCAATTCCCAATAAGGTTCTGCTACATTATTAATCCAAAGGATGAGTCAAGGTCCACTTTCACCTTTTGTTCATGACCTTGGTATAGAACCTAAAATCATTTCACTTTTGCATTTCATTTTAGTTGCTCGTGGATGATTAAGGTTTAAGTATAAGAGATTGATGAATATGTGATTCATCACTCTAAAAGTTGAAAATAGAGCTTTGTTCTCGAGTAATCAGTTGCATTTCATTGTTTATTCTGCATTCTTATCATTGTTGCACCTAGAATTAATGTCATTTTAGCATGCATATTTGCATTAAATAAGAAGCCAAATTCACTTGTAAATATCACTTTAAATAACCACAATTTTCCTATTTTTATCTATTTTTATTAACTCAGAATTGGATAAAATCAACTCTATAGTGTATAAATTATTAACACTAATTAAGTAAAAATATCAATAAAATACTAACTTGTAAATAAGCTTGCTTTCCCCCCCCCCCCACCCCCTCGCAGAGAAACTTTCCGAAGACGGAACACATAGAAAAGAAGAGCCAAGAAGACAAGGTTTTTGGAGAGATGTAAGGATTCTAACTTCTCCCAAAATCGTTTCCGGTGTGAAATTGTTACCAATAAAACTCTAACCCTAGTTTGAGACTAAGAATCTAAAAGCATGAATCTCTCTCTCATGCAGTCTCCCGTGGACCCCTACCCACTTTTGAATGCATGTACGTTTAACTACCTTCAAAACAAGACCAAATTCAAAAGAATTGGAGTTCGTATGTGAAACTTGGCTTTCGGGGCCCCTTTGTATACTGTACACACGCTCTTTTTATTTATCTATTTTATTTCTTTATTTTTCTTAATCACTAAAAATCCAAAAAAAATACAATTTTTGTTTTATATTTTCTCTAATTTTATTTGATTTTTATCTTATTTTTAAAAAAATGTCAAAAAAATCTGCAAAAGATAAAAATGCAGTATTTTACACCCATAAGATACCCCCAAAAATACTTTTTGTACAGTTGACCTCTTTTGAATTTTAGTTCGTCACTTATCAAAAAAAAAAAATTAGTTCGTCACAAAAAATGTAGATCTCGTCTAGACGAGCAACTTTCGTGTTTATCACTTTTTGATTTGACCCTTTTTGTTAAATCTTTTTTATTTCTCATTTGATTTAATTTTCAATTTTTCTGGGAGCGACATGTGACAGCTCTTGGAGCAGCCACATGTCACCCCATTTTATTATTTTATTATTTTCATTTTATTTGTTTTATTTTCATTTTATTTATTTTATTTATTATTATTTATATACTTATTTATATTTGTTATTTATTGTCCATTTTATCCTATTACTATTTATATTTATTACTTATTTTATTTATTTACTTTCTTTATTTATTAATTTTATTACTTACCTATTATAATTATTACTTCCTTTTTGTTATTATTATTATTTATGTAGTTTTATTTTATTTTTTATTTTCCCCAGCCAAGTGACTGCCCATGTGCGCGCCTCCCTCCTATCCGTGCCTACCATCCACGCTCCAGGCGCACTGCCTTGACCCTCCCCCCACTCCACATCTCCCGCCGGTCAACCTGCAACAGTGCCTTACGCGGGCGGTTGCAACCCGCTCTCGCTCTTCCCCATGATGTCGTCCCACCATCACTCTCCCACATATCTTCCTTACCCGCGCATACACTACGGTCAAGATGCGACTCCCTCTCTCCCAAGCACGATCCATCCCCACGTCCACCTGTGCACATCCGCGCAACCACCCCCATCTTTGCTGCCCACTCCAACTGCCTTTAAGAGGCCCGCTCTGCCACCCTTCTCAATCATCCTCATCTATGAGAGAGGATCTCCAGCTCCTTTTTGTGTCTTCAGTGATAGAGGAGGCACAAGGAAGTCGAGTCATGATGGGACCCCGCCTCATTTGGCGAGATCCGATGAATATATTCTTCGTCATCACAGCTCCTCCTCCAATGAGTTGCAGAGCTTCAGAGCCTCCCTCGCTGAGCTCCTCGAGGCGAAAATCGACCGGAATCCAGTCGGACCAGCCACCCTCAAGCAGGAAAACCTCCATCTTCAGATCTACACCCATCCTAACCACCCCCACTCCTCTTTTCTTCGGCCATCTCCTCGATCGCCTTCCACTCGCACCACAACTTTCACCTTTGCTGGTGCCTCCGCCATCGACAACCACTGTCACCGCCCCCACCCTCGCTTTGTCTTCTCTAACATGCACAACAACAGGTCCCGCCTCGATTTTTTTATCAATTTTATTTCTGTAATTGCATTTAGGCCCCTGTGTTTAGACCTTAATTTAAATCATCATTTAGCATTATTTCATTATTCTAAAAATTACATATTGTAGAAAAAACTCATGCTCTATCATTTTGGATATTGAATATATTTTTATGAGCTGCGTTTTATTTAATAGAATTATTTTGGTGGAAAATTGTATAATTTACCCACTCTGTGCTATTCAATTCATATTTAATTAATCGCTTCTCTGAAAATTTTAAAAAATCACAGTAGCTAGATTTTAGTATGTTCTACATTGTTCCCAAATTTCATGTCATTTGCACGTATATCGAGGTCGGAATAAAATGAAAGATGATGTCATTAATTGATTTTTAATAAACTAAAAACTCATTATTTCTAGGGTTTAGAATTTTTCCTAGATATCTCTCATATAAACTCATGTAGGATAATTTTATTTCTGAGAAATAAATTGGTTTGGTATTTATTAAAATTAATTTTCTCAAAATCACCTTGCCTGCATATTTAATTCATAATTAATTCATCTTGCATCCAAAAATTCCAAAAAAACTATAGTAGATGTCTTGCATTCGTACACATTCTGGTTAAGTTTTATTGGGTTTGGAGTTCATTTGATAGAAATTTGTAGTTTAGCCCCTAAAATTTGTAAAATTTGCATTTTATTCATTAATTGCATTTAAAAATACAAAAAATGCCTCTTTGAAAACGTGATTCTAGATCGACTATAAATCAACCTAAGGAGACAATGGTCTCCCTGAGTTCGACCTTGGGCTTACCAAGTAAAAAAATTAAATTAACCGCTTACTTTTAATTAACACATTAATTAAGTGTTTTTTGATTGATCCGTTATTTGCCCAACTACAACAACACGACACAAATTAACTCGGGCATTTTACGGGTTCTTCAAGGACTCGGTTGCTTAAAATCACATGCCATTTTCACCTTAATATTTTTACCAATGGCTTATTTCAAGTATTATTGTATCCCAACCGCTAATCATACCATCATGTGCCTCCACATGGAATGAGTGCATCTTCCATCATTCAACCCGAAGATATTGACATTGATGAATATGTGATTCATCACTCTAAAAGATGATAATAGTGTTATGTTTCCAATTGATTAATTACATTTATTCATATATAATGCATTATTAGCATTCATGCATATGTAATTAATATTCATGTTTTAGCATGCACAATTGCATCTAATAAGAAACCAAAAAACGTGTACATTATCACATGTATATTGCCATAATTTCCCTGATTTTTGATTAAATTTCATTAACTAAAAATTTTTATATGTGAAACTTAGGTTTTGGGACCTCATTGTATATTGTACATATTGCATGATTTTAACCATTATAACTCCTTTCAATTTATTTTATGTGATGTAAACTTTAATAAAATATGCAAAAATCCAAATCAAAATTGAAGTAAAATCAACGAAAATAAATCACTCTGAGTCTGTATATAGAGTATGTATATATGTTCCTCTTTTTTTATTTCTTTATTTTCTTAATTATTAAAAATGCAAAAAAATAGATGATTGTGTATATTTTGTATATTTAAAATTTTTTTATATTGATTTTTATCTTATTTAAATTAAAAAATTATAAAATACAAAAATACGTGTATTTTATATCTATAAAGTACCACCAAAAATACATTTTGTACAGATGATTTCTTGTGATTTTGTTTCCTTCATGAAAGTTGTAGATCTCATCGAGACTATCAACTTTCATGAAGAACTTTTTGATTTGACCTTGTTTGCTATTTTTATTAAATTTTCCTTTAATTTCTTCCTTGAATTTTCTGGAAGCGACACGTGACCGCTCATGGAGCCGCCACTTGTCGCCCCCTTTTTACCCTTTTTATTTTATATATTTTATTTTATTTTTTATTTATTTGTTTTATTTTTAGATGCCATGTGCCAAGCTCATGACCATTCGATCTTGGTCGATCGAACGCCCATGGGTTCTCCCCTCACCTCCACCTCCTACTGCGACCATTATGAGCTTCGTTGCTCCCTTTGCCTCTTCCAGGCGTTGCCCTCTAACCTTCTATAAAGCAGAGCACCACCTTCATCACCGATGATCTGCCAATTAAAAAGGTACATGACCTTGAGCCCTGGTGACAGCAGGCCTTCTTCCTTTGAAGCATCGACCTCCGATGAGATCTGTGAAGTTCACCTCTATGTTGCAGCAGTTGCACGCATGCTGCTCGAGCATCTCTGATCCATCGCCGATCGGATCGAGGCGACAACAAAGCTCAGTCGAGCTCCATCTCCCCAGGCGAACCCATCCACTACAGGTAATCTCTCTTCTTCTTCTTCTCCTTCTTTCCTCTTCCTTGCTTCTTCCCCGATCACCTCTCCTCGTTTCACCCTGATCACCTTCGCTTTACCTCGTTCTCCACCACACTTCACCTCCGATCACTATCACCACCTTCGTACAGTCGTCGACCATCCAAGTCGCCCCTTCCCCTTTGCACCACCAATGGAGCCCTAGATCAGCCCCGCTCCGCCCTTACATCTGCCTTGCTCTCCACCATCACCTTGAGCTTCGTGCTACCCCCATCCTCTCCAATCTGCCTCATCCTACCATTTCTCAACCACCTCCTTCGCTCGCATCGACCAGCTGCTCCACTCAGTCCCGCGTACCACGCCACCAACACCATCGCCTTCGTGGTTCACTTCACCACCACAGAGTCCTATCTCCTCTCCGCCCTCATCCCCGACGTGTCTGATAATAGAGGAAAGTCGAGGATCTAGAAATCTCACAAGGCGAGAGATCCAGTCGCTGAGGTGACCACTCAAAAATCCTCGGTTAATCAACAATTAACCCACAATCAGAATAAAGCAATTAAATCTCAAAAATGCGGAGTTAAAATTTATTATAACTCTACATGCAAATGTGTATAGGTGTAAGCATGAGTAGAGGTCGAACACTGGGAGCAAATGGTTGGGGGCAAAAATATGCACATAATTATCCAATTCTCTTCTTGTCCATGTTATTGTTTTTGTGGATTTTTTTATTTTATATTATTTTTTTATTTTAATTTTTGGTTTTATATTTTTATATTTAGATTTTAAATTTATTGATTTTGTATTTTGTTTTTATATTTTATATTTTTTACATTTTTTTACTAAATAAAGAGATAATACATAAAGAATATACATATACATACTAGAGATGAGAGAGAGGCAAAAATAGGGAGAAATATTCAAAATACAGTAAATAAAACATTTATGTGATTTTTATATTTTTCTAATGTTTTTGTGATTTTTCTAGATTTTTCCTAATTTTTTGGTCTTTTTAAAGTCATAATACTAAAAATAGTGAATAAAGGTTGCTGGCCGAAATTAAATGAGGATGAAAAATACTAAACAGGGTCCAAAATTCCTCACATTAATTTTAAAATAAAGATAATGAAATAAGGAAAATGCAGCAACTGAAATTATATTTTTAGGATTTTTCTGGAATTTTTATGTTTTTATAAAGGTTTTTGGGGTTTTATAATTTTTAGGAGTTTCTTTTTGTAATTTTTAGTGATTTTTGGACTGAAGCTAAAACAAACTAAGACACACAAAATATATTTTTTTTTGGAATTTTTCAAAAATGTTTTATAATTTTTATGTATTTTATAATTTAAACAGGGCAAAAATGGCTCCTTTTCATTTTTAATAATTAGATTAAATGCAAAAAATGCATGTTAAAAATGTGGGCGTGAAAGTATGAGGCATGGAACATCTAACCTAATTTTTGTGGATTTTTAGGAGCTGCATAGCTATTTATAATAAATACATGAAACACATAAAATAAAACAGCATGGCAGGGGCATTTTTGCAATTAAAATAAATGACAGGGGCTACAGTGCAAATATGCCAACGAAATAAAACATTTATTTAATTTTCTGGAACCATTTAATAATATACAAAAACCGCCAGGGGGTTACATGGAAATTTCACGCGCCGCACATGGGACACGTGAGGCGCGGAAGGACCAAATTGTAATAACAATAAATGCAGGGTTCCTTTGGAAAATTCCCTAATTATTTATAACGCCATAACTTATTTACAGTATTACAAATAAAACACAAAAATGTGGGGTTTAGATTTTGCAATTTACCCCAAACGCGTGTTGGTGGACGGCTCGATCTCGCTCACGTAAACACTAGCGTCCATCCCGCGGCCGGTACCGGTTCGCTATCCGACGTCTGGAATTAGACCACTCAACGTGATCCAACTGCTAAGGATCTGAAGATCGGACGTCTGTGGTTCGATATGGAACCTTGTTCTTCATCCGACGGTAGGGAGGGTCTCAGGAAGAATAGGGAGGAAGGTTCGCCTGGGCGAACTTCCTCCGACGACATCTCCCTCCCCCGCCGGTCTCTGCTGCTCCAAGGAGTCCCGAAACGTAGCAGGAGCTTCCCTCTGTCCGCAGGAGGCTTCAGAATGGCCAAGAGGTGACCGGAATGCCACCACCAGGTCGATGTCGAGGTGGTGCTCCAGGTACCTCTGGTGAACTTCGAATACGCCTCCAGGTGCCTTGGTTCACCTTGTACCCGCACAGGATGAAGCGAGGGACGAGGGAAAACTGCCTCGTCCCGTTAGAACGGAGAATGGACGAAGGGTGGCTTCGGGCAGAGACCTCTGGCGATGGGTGGAGAGAGGAGGTCTGATCTTCAGATCCTTGAGGATCTGAGTGATGGAGGAGCCTGGGACGGAGAGAAATGAAAGGGGAAGAAGATGGTGGTGAAAGCGAGGTCAGGAAGCGTCGGGGGCACCGTGAAATGTTCGCCGGAGCAGACCTTCGACGAACTACGAATCACCCTTAACTATGCTAAGCCTAAGGTCTAACAATTAATCTAAATGCATGAATGAAAAGCTGGGAAGAAAACCTGCCTAAAAATCGAAATTGCACAGCTCGAACTTAGCGGTTTGGCCAAGGAGCAGGAATGCCGGCGACAGTGGCCGTGGGTGCATCCCCCACCTCCTCTGACCGATTCAAGGCGCCAAAAGCCTCCTCCTATCACAAGAAGCCTCCAGGGACGAATACGAGGAAGGGAGAATGGTAGAGAATGACCGAATTTGAGAAGGAGGTGGAGGAAGTTTATTTATAAACATTGGTGTGCACCCTTATTGACCAGGCGATGGTGAAGAATGTACGCTATATACAACATGTACAAGGTGTGGGCGTGTATGTAAAATATGCCAGGAACATTTCTTGTGAAGGAATCAATTGCGATTGATGGACGGTGCACCCGGTAAAATTGGGCGTAGACGCAAGGTTGGACAGATCTGACGGGCTGGAGGCTGAATTGTTTATGATCATAATGGGAGCCCTTATTGACCGGCCAAAAATAAGGAATCAAAGCTATATACAAGGGAACCAAGCCATGGACGTGTATGTACAAGGTTTTGGGAGTAATTTCCTTGAAGGGACTGATGTAATTGGAACGACGGTTTGATCGAGAAAATTGGGAGAAGACGCAAGGTTGCAAAGATTTGATGGGCTACAGAGACTGAATTGTTTATGATCATAATGGGAGCCCTTATTGACCGACCAAAAATAAGGAATCCAAGCTATATACAAGGGAAACAAGCCATGGGCCTGTATGTACAAGGTTTTGGGAGTAATTTCCGTGAAGGGACCAATGTCATTGGAACGACGGTTGATCGGGAAAATTGGGAGAAGATGCAAGGTTGGACAGATTTAACGGGCTGCAGAGGCTGGAGGGCGAGTTGACCAGAGGTCAACGGAGGGAGCTCTGCCATTGGTCCATGTAGGCTCACTACAGGACAAAACAGCAGGGTTAGTAAAGAATAATTAATTTAAAATAGTAAATGATTTTATTATTTTTGGAGTATAAATAAAAAATGTTTATTATTTTATGTAGTATTTTATTACGATTTTTATTTATTTTTTTGATGTATTATTTTACAAGTTAATTATTAATGGTGTATGTATAGGTATATTTACATGTATATTGTATAATTTATTTTTATTTTATATATTTTATTTTATTATTAAATTTTTCTTATTTTATATATTTATAACGTATTTTTTTGAGTATAAATATATTTTTATTTCATTTTTATGAGTTCATTTGCACATTTAAATAAATAGGTATTTGGATTGTATAGGTATAGGTATTTTGCCTATGTTTTATATACTTCTTTTTATTTTAATGTATTTTGTTGGTTTTTATTTTGGTTTTATATTTTTAATATAATATATGTAATATTTACAGTATTATTATAAAAATATGAAAGAACAAAATAATTAAAGAATGTATTTCCCTTTTACATATAGAACATAGGTATTTCATCTATGTTTTGGCATAGTTTTTTTTATTCTCCTTTTTATTTTATGTTTAATTCTAATTTTAATGTACACATATGTTATAAATAATGTTTACAAAATTATAAAAATATGAATTTGTAAAAATAATAAGTAATGGATAAATTGGATATTTTAATCGGTAAACTGTACAATGAGGGCCAAAAACTTAACTTTCACAGATGAATTATGAAACCAATTTTATTAAATAGCTCTTGAAATGTTATATACAATTAAAGGTGATTTTGGTGAATTTTGAGTTTTTATTTGAAAGATATGGGTCTGTAAAGTTGTGATTCTGGCTTTTTATTCTGTATATAAAATGTACACTGTATATACTTTTTGTACAAACTCAATTTTGTATTTTTTTACATTATTATCTACAACTTTTGTATATAGAATTTCTTTGTTTGATGAATAAATACTTTGATATAAAATAGGTGTCAAGAATGCATAATTCCAGATTGAATAAATGAGATATTTATTGTATTCTTGGCCCTTATCTCTCCCTACTTGATTCCTTGTCGACCAATTCCATTCTGGACTTGGTCTCGGGGTTAGGGTCATAAAATATTTGCATATTTTATTCCTTTTTCTTTTCCTCTCTTTATTCTATAATTTTGGCATTAAAAACCTTATTTTATGTGCAAGAAATACAATAAATAATGAATGCTATTATGTAAAAATTGATGCTATTTACATGCATTTGCTGGGGTTTTTAAGGCCAAAATGATAGAATAAAGGTGATGAAATGGAGATTCATCACCCCCCCTATACTTGCCTTTGCTAGTCCCTAGCATATACTTATGCAATAAGTGCAAAAAGAATAAAGAATAAGAAGAAAAGAAAAGGCAAGAATAAAGAGTTTAAAGAATAAATTGAATTGATCATGATTTTTAAACTTATCTGTACAAAATCAAAGTTTGGAGCTTAGGTTAGACCTTAATGTGAAAATGTGTGTGGAACCTGGCTGGGAACCGAATTTAAAACACAACAGCCTCCGAGAGTCACAGAACTCGGTTCAAATCTCCTCAATAGCCAGGTCAGAATTAGCCTACATCATACGCAAACCCTTATGACTATGAAGCTGACTTGTACAGTGTAAGTGATAGTGGTTGTCCCCAACTGAAATGACCAAGAGACTGACTTCTCCAGAATGACAACCCAATGATTCCCTAATCCAGTACTCTGCCCTCGAGGAGCGGGGTATTCCCTTCTAAGTTCAAGTGGCATTCGACTCAAGAGGAGGAGGGGGAAGAAGAGAATGGACGGTAGCCAGTGTAGCTACCTATCCTGGGATGCAAGACCAGTGTAGTCAAGTCATCTAGCTGCAGGCTCACATGGTATAACTTTGATGCTCAATCTTGCTTATTTTCTATACAACATATATACATACTCCGGCAGGCACTTTTATTTTTATTTTCAAGCATGTCCACTTTTTTGGAGTTCTTTTTTTGAAACATACTATTTACAGCAACATTTACATAAGGACTTTTTCCTCTTGAGCCAGAAGACTATCCCTCTTTTGGAGCTTTATTGCAACCCACACTCTCCTGTCATTCGACTTCATTGAAACTGGACCAGGTTGGGGTGCACTTCTCTCCCTAGACGAGGACGGATGTTTCCACCCGTGTGCGTCTCAGACTGGCAAATCCAACCCCCTCACCACTCCAACTTAGTTGAGCCAAGTGAAAGGTGCAAGTGTCCAAGTTAGGTCACGGCCGACAAGAGTCATGCGTGTGTCTCGAAAAGTTCTACTTAGTCAGTTGAGGTGACTTGAACCCAGCCCTGATTTCTCAAAGAATTAAGTCTGAATAGACCTGAAGTACCTTAAACCTAGTTCCCATAAGGTTCCAGTGCAGTTAGGTGCGGTAAGGTCCAACCAAGCTCCAATCTTCGACTTTATTGGACTAGTTCAATCATCAAGCTCAATCAAAGAATATGAATGCTATGCAAATGCTATGTACAAATATGCAAAGAATAATGCAATTTTGCAAAGAATTTTGAAATCAAAGAGAGGAATTTTTAAACAAAGAATTTGCAAATAAAAGAATTTTGGCACCAAAAATATATACATATATTTACACGGGCGTACCGCTTCATTTTTCAAGACTTAAGGAATTTGCAGGTTTTTAAGTGATTTATTTAGGGTATAAAGGATTTATATACAAATTTTATTCCTATGATGTATATATATTTAATTATGCTTTTTTCCTCAAATTTGTTTGAAAATAATTTTTGAAACTATAGTACAAAATAATTTTTGCAAATATTTACAAATATTTGAAAGCCATTTTGCAAAGATTTTGCAAACACTATATATACATTTTTTTCAAAATATTTTTATGAAATGTTTTCAAAACCGTTTGCAAATAGGTTTTCAAATCCTTTATTTCACACAAATATAAGAATTTTTGCAATCAAAATATTTCTACAAAGGTTGAAAATATTTCACAAAAAGTTTTCCAAACGGTTCACACCATTTTTCAAATCATTTTGCAAAAAGATTTTAACCTGATTTATTAATCAATATATACAAAAAGAATCCGAGGAATAAGTAGCATTATTAAGTAATTATATCATATTTTAGCCATATTTATTACTAATCATACGAAAGTACGAGTTACGGCTAAAGTATATGCAGAGTATATACGACCCCCCTATACTGAGCATGAGTTATGTCCTCATAGGTCAAAAAGAAAAAGAGAAGACATAACTCATGCTGAGTATAGAAAAGCCTATACTACAACGACTACGAGAATAACAAATGAAAGAATAACAAGATAAATGAATAAGAATATGACCGTCCCCTCTACATTTAGGATCAAATAATCTTAAGTATAGCAAGCTATACACAAAGTAGGGAGGGCCACGGGTGGGAATAAACAGATCAAAGAATTAACAAATCAGGGGTGCACCCCCCAATACTTAGGACAAAGTACGTCCTAAGTACAGAAAACTGACACAAAGGGGCGACACCTTTTATTTAGATAAAGAAATATGAAAAAGAGAAGAAGAAAAGAAGAAAAGAAAAAAAGATAGATATATACAGACAGATGAAAAGATCGTGGAGAATATACCATCACTCCCCCTATACTTAGGGTGAGATATCCCTGAGTATAGGCAACAACAGGAGTGACGAAACTGAACGAGGAAAGAACAGTGCGGTGGGTACCCCCCCCCCCATACTTGGACAAGGTACGTCCTCGGTATAGTCACAAAGATATGGCGATAAATCTGG
This sequence comes from Ottelia alismoides, assembly GCA_037367405.1. Classification (NCBI taxonomy): domain Eukaryota; kingdom Viridiplantae; phylum Streptophyta; class Magnoliopsida; order Alismatales; family Hydrocharitaceae; genus Ottelia; species Ottelia alismoides. Next base: position 137,459 of record JAZKJV010000971.1, read on the forward strand.
GGCACACATAACATACGGGAGAAAGAAGGAACAGAATACACAACACATATATACAAGCGGTGAAGAAACTGGTGAAGTACAGGACGATATCTGAGAAGTGAATACCGTACTTGCGTCATCGTCTCCCTGTGAAAACAGTAACGCAATCAAACAGTGTAAGACACCCGGATATGCAGTCAGGTTGGTGTCGGCGACCGGAGCAAAATAGATCGAAAGGACAGATATCGGGTCCGGTAGCATGAAGCAGTCAATCGGCTCATAGGGTCAGCATGAGGGAACAGAGCCGGTACAGAAAGACCGGGAGGAAGAAGGAACAGTACAGATTCCCCCGGTCAATCAGAGTCTCAATAAGATATGGAAAGGTAAGGAACAAGAGATGTCCCGGTATTCGGTGGTCATGAGGTCGGAAGATCAGGGGACACACCAAATACCCCAAGACATGGCTCAACCCTGCGAGGGTCGTCAAGGTGAGCAGGCTCAAAGGAGCCAGAATCCGAAGACTTGGTCCTGTGATCCACAGATCGGATGCACAAGAAAAAGGGGACCAAGTAAACACAACATGAAACTCGGCTCCGTGCTCCAACGGAATGGAGACACAATCAGAAGGAGATTGAGTACACAGCTCAGAAGACTTGGCTTCGTGCTCCAACAGACAGGAGACACCAGAAATGAAGTCAAGTACTTGGAAAATGATGTACCCTCTCACAGATAACCCTCAGAGAGTGGTACATGCTAATCGTCGAATATTCAGTCAGAAACTCAACCTTGCAAGGGTCGTCAAGGTGAGCAGACGCAAAGGTATCAGTGATCCATCAGATGGATCATCAGTATCGGTCTCGGTAGGCAACATAACGGATACTAGCAGAAGAGACCGTAGAATCTAAAGAATGTGGCAGCGTCCCGTAGACACTCCTCGGGGAGCGTGCTACCAGCTAGGCATGGAAATAGCAGATATCAGGAGCTTAGCCTTGCGAGGACCGTCAAGGCGAGCAGACTCAAAGGAGTCTAAGATAAGACTAAACACATGGGTCCCATGATCTGCAGATCGGATAGGAAACTCAGGATGGGACAAAAATCATATATATCAAACGACTCGGTTCCGTGCTTCGCAGATCGGAGACACAGTCAACAGGGGGAAACCGAGCGTAAAGAGAGTGTCACATTCTCCCGTAGATAGTCCTCGGAGAGTAATGCAAACTAAGCAGGGAATAGTCAGAATGTGTCTCTCCCTTGCGAGGGTCATCAAGGAGAGAGAAGGGCACGAAGGAGCCGGATCCATCAGACGGACCCGTATAGTGGTCTCTGTAGTCAACAAATCGGCTACCAACAGAGGAGACCAATCAGATCGGAAATATGTCGTAGTCTCCCGCAGATAACCCTCGGGGAGCTACGAGCTAATCAAGGAATAATCAGAAAAGATCTCATCCTTGCGAGGACCATCAAGGAGAGCGGACTCAAAGCAACCTGGCCAAGTTAGTCGCGTGCCCCAATAGATCGGGCGCACAATCAGAAAGGGAGATCGACTGCCTATATCAGACGAATCGGCTTCGTGCCCCAACAGATGGAGGCGCCAGAAGTGAGTGAAGCCGATCGTAAAGAAAGTGTCACATCCTTCCGCAGAAAGTCCTTGGGAAGTGGTGTGAGCTACACAGTGAATAATCAGAGTACATCTCGTCCTTGCGAGAATCATCAAGGAGAGAGGATGGCTCAAAGGAGCCGTATCCATCAGACAGATCCACAACAAATGTGGTCTCGGAGGATGACAAATCGTCACCCCAGCAGAAGAGCCCAACAGAGCTATGATGTGTCATAGCGTCTCGCATATAACCCTCGGAGAGCTATGAACTAGGCAGTGAGCAATGGGAATATCAGGGCTCGTCCTTGCGAGGACTGCTGATAAGCGTCTAAAGAGATCGAGTTTCGCGGCCTTCACTTTTTAAAAGAGAACAAGAGTGAAGGTGTCGGTTGTAGCGGAAAGCCGCGAAACAGAAAAGTGTTTAGACCTTTAGACCTATCAAACAAAATTTACGGTTTTCTGTCGGAAAACCGTTCACTAATATCTAACCAGGCAAGTGTTCCTGGGTCGAACTCAAGGAGGCAGAATATATTCCCCAATTTTTCTTCTCGTGATTTTATTTTAATTCTTCTCTAAGTCAGAATGCCTTTTTTAGTGGTTTTTATTTTTGTAATTTTTATTTTATTTTATTCTTTTCAAATTTTTATTTAATTTTCAAAAAGGGATATTTTTCAAAAGATTTATTTATTATATAATAGATGGATAGAATATAGGTGATACTAGGTAGTACAGATGAACGAGGTTCGAGCCACGTACTCGAACTACACAAGAAACCAAAACAAAACGAGGCGGTTTTCGAGAGAATCAAAACACGTCAAAAACTCGTCGAAAAGCCGCGAAAACTTTATACTATGTAGCTGGGGTAGTTGTGTAACTACCCTCCAAGAATCATCAAAATCCGAGGTCAAACGAACAAGATATAGCCCCTACAGCCCAGGGGCATAAGCGTAAGAAAATTCTAATTAAAATGTTCTCAAAAAGGTCCTCAGGACTGTTCTGTAAGAAAACTAACAAATTCTTACACTTAGGTCCCTGCGAAGGGACCTAGATGTAATTATTGAAAACTTTGGAGGCGGGTGTAAATTCTGGAAACTCAGCTGGATTTATGATGCAATTATTCCATCGTTTCAGATTCCACGGCCAAGATTAGAATGTCCGCGCGCGATCTGACGGTCTTCACGCGGACACGTGTCGACAGCCTGTGCGTTGTCGGTTCTTGAGGTTGTTGGAGCTCTGGCAGACGGGCTCTCTTCTCCGAATTCTCGCGGCCGATCCCCGACGTCTTGGGCTCTCCGGCGGGGCCAGAGGGGTGGCTCCTCCACCCCTCGAGCTCGCCCGCGGTGGAAATGCGGTGGCGGCGCTCCGAGCGGCGGCGTTAGCACGAAGAAGATGGCGGTCTAGGCTGTGGTGGTTCTGTTCAGTTCTGGAGCTCCAACTTCAAGGTCGAAAATCTTGTTGAATGTGGGCTCACTGATTGATGTACATGTCTTGCGTGAAACCTAGATCTGCAAGCATTCAAGATCTATGCTCGATTCGATCTGAATCGGCCAACAAAGTAAGATATAAAGCCTCAAAGTTGGATGAAAAATCACATAAATTCAGCTAAGAAATCCAGATGCGAAGAAGATGGCGATTTTGCGAGTTGATTTGAATCGAATGGATGCGAATCGAAGTGGTTTGTGATCTTTGCGTTAAAACTTGGTCATTAGTCTACCTAAAATAGTGATTAGCCACGCTAATCGTGGCACAGCTACCGAGAAAGAAAATCACAAAGTGGATGAATTGATCTATGGAGTTTCCAAGTGTATGACCTGGAAGAAGAATGCTCGACGGTCGACCTCGCCAGAGCTGTACGCAGCGCTTGGCGGCGATGCAAGGCGAAGCTCCGCCTTGGAACTCTTCTCCGACGATCCCTCTTCCTCGCGAGCCCTTCCCGTGGCGCTGTCACCGCTCGAGGTGGTTGGAATCAGGTGGGGAAGTTGGGGAGTCGGAACACCCTGGAGCTGGGAAGCTGAAGGTTGAAGAAGTTGTTGATTAATGGCGAACTTGGGAGCCTTTTATAGGGATGATGCTTGGGCTCCAAGTAGAATCGGAGGGTTGGCGAGGTAGAGGGTTGTTAGGAGTAGGGATCCAAGGGTTTAGGATGGTCGGAAAGTTCGAGATGCACGCGGGAAAATTAGTAGAAGTCGGGTGGTTGGAACAGAAGTCGGCAGACCTCCTTCTTGGGGAAGAAGGCTCCAGGTGCTGACACGTGTCAGCACCTGGTTGGCCCAGGAGTATAAATAAGTTATAAATTAAATATAAAATAGATAATTACGTTATTTCAAGTAGGTATAAATATAAGAAAATTAGATAAATTAATTTCCTAAATTATAGTGTAATTACTTTTAATAAATAATAAATATTATTTCAAATATAAATATTTTATTAATAAATATGTATTTATAAATAGGTTTTGAATTTTTAATTTAATAAATAATTAAGTAAAAATTAATTTTATATTTTATTAATTATTAGGGCATTAAATAAGACTTATACAAATTTTTATGGATTTTTATGAATGAATTTATATATTTTAATAAATAGAGTAAGTAGCTATATAGGTCAATTATACATATATTTTGGGGTATTTGATTTTATAAAAATAATAAATAGTCTCCAAAAATTATGAAATAATTTATGGTGAAACTAGAGGATCATGAAATAATTTAGAAATTATAAAATTAAGAAAATAATAAATAAGGTGTGTTACATAAAATAAATAGCCCAGAAACCCCTTTGTCTTTTGGTCCCAAAACCGACTTTTTGCAAACGGACTCCGAATTCAGTGAAACCACCTTTAGTAATTAGATAATATTATTTTATGAACTTTAAAGGTGAGTAGAGTGAAATTGGAGTTCATATGAGGAAGTTATGATGTTCGGAAGTTGAGATTTTGACAAGTTGTAAGCTGGATTTCTTGGCATATTTACAGGGTAATATTTTTAACTTATTTTTATATTTTTATTTACATTTTTATGAATAATTAGGAGAAAGATTTGGTGAAGAATAAGTTAAGATGAAATAATTAAAATTCTTTAAAGTTTTGTATTTATTTAATAAATAGTGGAAGGTGTATATACATGAGATAGATTATTTTTATTGGTTTTCTTTCCTTATCTCCCCCTACTTATTGGTTTGTCGACCAATCCATGCTGACTTGGTCTCGGGGGTTAGGCTATAAATATATCTTACAGTTATATTTATAGTTTAAGTCATATTACATATATATACATATATTCCATATACCTTTATTTTTCTTTTCCGATTCTTTATTTATTTACATGAATTTAGTGGTTAAAAGTGAATATTTACACATGAATGGGGTTTTGTTAAAATATGAGAATTAGTGAGTATTTACATGTATTTGTTAAGGGTTTTAAGATAAAATGCGACAGAAAAGTTAATGAATCATGGATTCATCAACTGCCAAGAAGAGCAATCAGACAGTTGGCCTCATGTGCTGACAGATCGGGCATGCAAGCAGAGGGGGAGGCCAATCGAACACAACAGCTGATTCGATTCCGGGTCCCATCAAAATGGCGACCCAAGCAATGGATGAAACCGAAGTCCTAGAAATTGTCGCATTCTCCCGCAGGTAGTCCTGGGGGGGAATGCAAGCTAGATTAATGTAGGTCATGGGAATGCTAGAATAAAATCTCATGTCCTCAAGGGCATTCAATCATTCGGAGGGCATAAGATCACGTGAGGGAGAAAATAATCAGGTCAATCACAATACGGTCCCTCAAGTTACTCTAATCAGCTCAGATGGCACAACATGTCATCAGAAATTGTCTAGGTGCCAAAGGTAGATGATAGAATCAGGAGATCGAGGATGGTTCAATCAGAAAGATGAGAGATCATGCAGGATCTGCACACCTTATCAGAAAGTCCAAATCAGAATAATCAGTCAATCCTCAAAATCAAGATGGGTGGAACCTTAAGATAAATAGATCAATCTATACTCATGAAATCATCACCAAATCATCACATTATATCGCATCCTCAATCCGGTGTGCGAGACCTAAATCCTCAATAAAGAATCACACCTAATCCTCGTGCATCATAAAAGAAATCCTTAATAAGCTCTGAAACACAAGTCCCAACTCAGATCCACCAATAGTGGTATATCAATCTCAGCATCCTCAATAGGGGGCCCGGCTTACACAAATAATCAAGGTAATCATGAAATCCTCGATGCGGGCCTCATCGATATGCACAACATTCACAGGTAATAGAAAAGTGATACAAAGGGGACGAGGAGGGCGGGCGAGAAGGTCAGAACATAGAGACAATTGGGTGTTCCACACAAAGTGGGAACACCGGCAAAAGTATGGTTCGAGGAGGATGATTTCCTTGATCCGGACAAGATGGGTATAGAAGAGATGGTACTGTGGACACGAGGAAGGTGGTAGAGAAGATCGGAGCGGAAGTCTTGGCGACAATGATTGAGCTCTAGCGCCAATATCATGACTCAATGCACATGAGGAGATATATGTATAAGAGAGGTAGAGAGACTCAAAGATGAAAAAGATGACTCACACGATGGGACCGAATACTCTAATAATGAATGAAAACGCAACGGACTCCAAGTCACAATCAATACACAAGGCAAACCCCCAATTCACCTACTCGACATAGTGAATACCGTCAGGTGATGGTCATTTATCTTTTCGTTTTTAGAGTTAGGTGAGAGCCACAAAAATTGTACAAACACTTAGGAGGCTTGATGGGATTTGGGCTCTACTCCTTAGTGTGTACGTGAGCAATTAAAACGCATACAATGAGGGGGTTGCTCTCTCCAAGACAAGGGAATCCAATACGTTTTCTTTTAAGTCCAATAGAGTTAGCAGTCCCGATTTTATTTAGGTTATCACTTTTTGGGTATTTTCAATGCACGTGCCTATCGAGGTTCCAATTTCCATTTAGCATCGTAAGTGGTCAAAATCAGAGGGAGAAGATCGGAAAAGCCATGCAAGTCGAAAATTAATGATGCATGCCAAGTAAGAAGACTTACAGTGCTTCCCAGCTCTCTCCATGCGGGATGCATAACAGAATTGAAACCTATGCTATATGCAAATGCAATCCGAGGAAATCGCCCTAGGTACAGGAAGCTATTAGCGTGAAGAACATTTTTTCAAAATTTGACTAAGTCTAGAAGCGAGTATATGGGTACATGCAAGGGTTATTAGGGCTTTGGACCTAATCTACGAGCAAGCAATTCCTAAACTAGGGCTCATTCACACAAAAATAATAAAAATAAAATAAAAAGTGAAAAGCGTCAAAACCGTCGAGGCTCCCAAGGGAACAATCCGTCGGGCACTAGACCTCGGGAAGTCGGAACGGGAGCGTCCTGTTTTATTACAATCCAAGTGTCACTCTCTCACATGAATTTACATATCAATAATGCAATGGTCAATAGACTGTCTTCTCAAAAATTTCTCTGCTTGCCCTCGATGCTCTCTCCTACTGGCTGGGTCCGAAAGCCGGCTCCGCTTCGCTCGGGTGCATTGATCCTCCTAGGAGGTCCTCCGTCGCTTGGCGGTCCCTCGCATCAAAGACAAATAGAGGAGATGGGTCAGAACAGTCTCAATAATCTCAATAATAATCAAATAAATAAATGAATACTGGACATGAGCAAAGAATTAAATAAATGAATGAATATCCACACAAAATCCGTTGCTTCCCCGACAACGACGCCATTTGTTAACAGAGGAAAGTCGAGGGTCTAGAAATCTCAAAAGGCGAGAGATCCAGTCGCTGAGGTGACCACTCAAAAATCCTCGGTTAATCAACAATAAACCCACAATCAGAATAAAGCAATTAAATCTCAAAAATGTGGAGTTAAAATTTATTATAACTCTACATGCAAATGTGTATAGGTGTAAGCATGCGTAGAGGTCGAACACTGGGAGCAAACGGTTGGGGGCAAAAATATGCACATAATTATCTAATTCTCTTCTTGTCCATGTTATTGTTTTTGTGGATTTTTGATTTTATATTCTTTTTTATTTTTGGTTTTATATTTTTATATTTGGATTTTTAATTTACTGATTTTGTATTTTGTTTTTCTATTTTATATTTTTTATATGTTTTTACTAAATAAATAGATAACATATAAAGAATATATATACATACTAGAGATGAGAGGGAGGAAAAAATATGGAGAAAAACTCAAAATACAGTAAATAAAATAATTTTTGTGATTTTTATATTTTTCTAATATTTTTGTGATTTTTCTAGATTTTTCCTATTTTTTTGGTATTTTTAAAGTTATAAATACTAAAATAGTGAATAAAGGTTGCTGGCCGAAATTAAAATGAAGATGAAAAATACTAAATATGGTCCAAAATTCCTCACATTAATTTTAAATATAATGAAATAGGGAAAATTCAGCAACTGAAATTATATTTTTAGGATTTTTCTGGAAATTTTAATGTTTTTATAAAGGTTTTTGGAGTTTTACAATTTTTAGGAGCTTTCTTTTGTAATTTTTAGTGATTTTTGGACTGAAGCTAAAACAAAATAAGACACACGAAATATATTTTTTGGAAATTTTCAAAAATGTTCTATAATTTTTATGTATTTTATAATTTAAACAGGGCAAAAATGGCTCCTTTTCATTTTGATATTTAGATTAAATGCAAAAAATGCATGTTAAAAATATGGGCATGAAAGTATGAGGCATGGAACATCTAACCTAATTTTTGTGGATTTTTCGGAGTTTCATAGCTATTTGTAATAAATACATGAAACACATAAAAGAAAACAGCCTAGTAGGGGCATTTTTACAATTAAAATAAATAACTAGGGCTACAGTGCAAATATGCCAACGAAATAAAACATTTATTTAATTTTCTGGAACCATTTAATAATATACAAAAGCCGCTAGGGGGTTACATGCAAATTTCACGCGCCGCACGTGGGACACGTGAGGCGCGGAAGGACCAAATTATAATAACAATAAATGCAGGGGTCCTTTGGCAAAATTCCCTAATTATTTATAACGCCATAATTTATTTACAGTATTACGAATAAAATACAAAAATGTGGGGTTTAGATTTTGCAATTTACCCCTAACGTGCGCTGGTGGACGGCTCGATCTCGCTCACGTAAACACGTGGCGTCCATCCCGCGGCTAGTACCGATTCGCGATCCGACGTCTGGAATTAGACCACTCAACGTGATCCAACGGCTGAGGATCTGAAGATCGGACGTCTGTGGCTTGATCTGGAACCTTGTTCTACATCCGACGGCATGGAGGGTCTTAGGAAGAACAGGGAGGAAGGTTCGCCTGGGCGAACTTCCTCCGGTGACATCTCCCTCCCCCGCCGGTCTCTGCTGCTCCAAGGAGTCCCGAAACGTAGCAGGAGCTTCCCTCTGTCCGTAGGAGGCTTCAGAATGGCCAAGAGGTAACCGGAGCACCACCACCAGGTCGATGTCGAGGTGGTGCTCCAGGTACCTCTGGTGAACTTCGAATACGCCTCCAAGTGCCTTGGTGCACTACCTGCACAGGATGAAACGAGGGACGAGGGCAAACTGCCTCGTCCCGTTAGAATGAAGAATGGACGAAGGGTGGCTTCGGGCGGAGACCTCTGGCGATGGGTGGAGAGAGGAGGTCTGATCTTCAGATCCTTGAGGATCTGAGTAAGATGGAGGAGCCTGGGATGGAGAGAAATGAAAGGGGAAGAAGATGGTGGTGAAGCGAGGTCGGGAAGCGTCAGGGGCACCATGAAATGTTCGCCGGAGCAGACCTCCGGCGAACTGCGAATCACCCTTAACTATGCTAAGCCTAAGGTCTCACAATTAATCTAAATGCATGAATGAAAAGCTGGGAAGAAAACCTGCCTAAAAATCAAAATTGCACAGCTCGAACTTAGCGGTTTGGACAAGGAGCAGGACCGCCGGCGACGGTGGCCGTGGGTGCATCCCCCACCTCCTCCGATCGATTCAAGGCTCCAAAAGCCTCCTCCTGTCACAAGGAAGCCTCCAGGACCGAATACGAGGAAGGGAGAATGGTAGAGAATGACCGAATTTGAGAAGGCGGTGGAGGAAGTTTATTTATAAACATTGGTGTGCACCCTTATTGACCAGACGATGGTGAAGAATGTACGCTATATACAACGTGTACAAGGTGTGGGCGTGTATGTAAAATATGCCAGGAACATTTCTTGTGAAGGAATCAATTGCGATTGATGGACGGTGCGCCCGGTAAAATTGGGCGTAGACGCAAGGTTGGACAGATCTGACAGGCTGGAGGCTGAATTGTTTATGATCATAATGGGAGCCCTTATTGACCAGCCAAAAATAAGGAATCAAAGCTATATACAAGGGAACCAAGCCATGGACGTGTATGTACAAGGTTTTGGGAGTAATTTCCTTGAAGGGACCGATGTAATTGGAACGACGAGTTGATCGAGAAAATTGGGAGAAGACGCAAGGTTGCAAAGATTTGATGGGCTACAGAGACTGAATTGTTTATGATCATAATGGGAGCCCTTATTGACCGGCCAAAAATAACGAATCCAAGCTATATACAAGGGAAACAAGCCATGGGCGTGTATGTACAAGGTTTTGGGAGTAATTTCCGTGAAGGGACCAATGTCATTGGAACGACGGTTGATCGGGAAATTGGGAGAAGACGCAAGGTTGGACAGATTTGACGGGCTGCAGAGGCTGGAGGGCGAGTTGACCAGAGGTCAACGGAGAGAGCTCTGCCATTGGTCCATGTAGGCTCACTACAGGACAAAACAGCAGGGTTAGTAAAGAATAATTAATTTAAAATAGTAAATGATTTTATTATTTTTGGAGTATAAAATAAAAAATGTTTATTATTTTATGTAGTATTTTATTACGATTTTTATTTATTTTTTTGATGTATTATTTTACAAGTTAATTATTAATGGTGTGTGTATAGGTATATTTACATGTATATTGTATAGTTTATTTTTATTTTATATATTTTATTTTATTATTAAATTTCCTTATTTTATATATTTATAACGTATTTTTTTGAATATAAATATATTTTTATTTCATTTTTATGAGTTCATTTGCACATTTAAATAAATAGGTGTTTGGATTGTATAGGTATAGGTATTTTGCCTATGTTTTATATACTTCTTTTTATTTTAATGTATTTTGGGTTTATATTTTTAATATAATATATGTAATATTTACAGTATTATTATAAAAATATGAAAGAACAAAATAATTAAAGAATGTATTTCCCTTTTACATATAGAACATAGGTATTTCATCTATGTTTTGGCATAGTTTTATTTTATTCTCCTTTTTATTTTAGGTTTAATTCTAATTTTAATGTACACATATGTTATAAATAATGTTTACAAAATTATAAAAATATGAATTTGTAAAAATAATAAGTAATGGATAAATTGGATAATTTAATCGGTAAACTGTACAATGAGGGCCAAAAACCTAACTTTCACAGATGAATTATGAAACCAATTTTATTAAATAGCTCTTGAAAAGTTATATACAATTAAAGGTGATTTTGGTGAATTTTGAGTTTTTATTTGAAAGATATGGGTCTGTAAAGTTGTGATTCTGGCTTTTTATTCTGTATATAAAATGTACATTGTATATACTTTTTGTACAAACTCAATTTTGTATTTTTTTTACATTATTATCTACAACTTTTGTATATAGAATTTCTTTGTTTGATGAATAAATACTTTGATATAAAATAGGTGTCAAGAATGCATAAATCCAGAATGAATAAATGAGATATTTATTGTATTCTTGGCCCTTATCTCCCACTACTTGATTCCTTGTCGACCAATTCCATTCTGGACTTGGTCTCGAGGTTAGGATCATAAAATATTTGCAATATTTTATTCTTTTTTTCTTTTCTTCTCTTTATTCTATAATTTTGGCATTAAAAACCTTATTTTATGTGCAAGAAATACAATAAATAATGAATGCTATTATGTACAAATTGATGCTATTTACATGCATTTGCTGGGGTTTTTAAGGCCAAAATGATAGAATAAAGGTGATGAAATGGAGATTCATCAGTGTCGTTGGCCTCCGAACCAGCTGCAGTCACAACGCATGCCCTCCGCACTACATCTTCCGTTGGATCAGGCAACCAACCTTGATCCAACGACCATCACACCGCCATGTCTCCACATCGACCCTTGACACCCACGCCTCGAGGTTCGGGTGGGCCCAAGCCTCCCCCAACCATCACATGCAGCCTCATCCACCCAAGCCTCAGCCTGCCTTTGAAGCAGCTTCGAAGCTCCCTTGCACGTGACGCGCACACGAGGCGGGTAGAAATTGCACTTTCGCCCCCATACTTCAGAAGAATCATGCCACGATCCTCGCCATTCTTTCTGGAAGATGAGTTAGCTCCCATGTCTCATTCTTCTGTAATGAGTCCATCTCATCTTTCATTGCTAGCTCCCACTTGACCGAATCTTCCTTATTCATTGCTTCATGGAAATCCTCAGGTTCACCTGCATTGGTCAGCAGCAAGTAATGTAAAGAATGAGAGTACCAGCGATTGGGTTTTGGTGTTCTATTGGACCTCCTCAACACTGTTTCATCTACAGCTTGGCCTTGTTCTATTCTGTGTGCTAGATCATCTTCAGTTATTCCTTCCAACTCAACTTGATTGCCAGTGTTGGTCTGCAAATCTGCATCATCAGGTTCTTAATTTAACCAATTTCCTGGGATGCAAGTTTGAAAAATTAAATTGTCTATTAGATTGGCAGATGTTTGCTATCAGTGCATCGATTTGGTGGTCGATATGGAGAGCCCACTACAGGATGGCTTTCGATTGTTTGTGATATTAGGCAAGAATGCAATTTTAGCAAGCTCACAAGTTCGCTGGGTGCGTCTGGGTCTTAAGTTGCCTATTAATGGATTCATGTTATCTTTGGATTTTTTTTCATATTATGTCATGAAATTTTGTAGAGAACCCCCTGTGGGTTTTGGTAATTACCATTAGGATTGTTCATGCAATTATTTCAGTATTTTTATTTTGTAATTTGTATTTTGAACCCCATTTTTACACCTTAATTTGATCCTTCATTTATCATCATATTTTTATTCCAAAAATTACACATTGTAGACAGTTAATCCTTTATCTAACAATGATTGAGTTAATTTTTATGAGATGTGATTGATTTACTTTTACAATTTTAGTGATTATAGGCATATTTTACCCGGTGTTAGCTCTTTAATTCATAATAAATCAATAATTGTTCCGAAAATTCTCAAAAATTCATGTTAGTTAGAAATTATTGTTACCTAATTTCTTCCCAAAAATCATGCCATTTGCATATTTAATTTGCATAAAATAAATTGTGTGGTGATTGATGTAATTGATTTTTAGTTTCCTGTAAACTTGATAAATTAGGACTTGTAATTTTTCCTACATACATCTCAATTAGATACATCTAATTAATTTTAGTTATGGAAATTAATTGATTTTACTATTTATATAAATTAAAATACTCAAACTCACTCATTTTGCATTCTTGTATTTCTAGAAAGTAATTTTTTATCAGAAAAATCTCAAAATTTTACAATAGGTTAATTTCCTCACAATTAATTTACTGACAAATTTTCATATCATATGCACGAAAAATTGCAAAAACCCATAAAATGTCCATTTTACATTTCCATCATATTGCATAAAAATACCAGAAAATCCTACTTTGAAAACCGTACACTAAGTTTGATAATTTGAGCCATAAGTTGTTCCTTTGCCTCCTTGAGTGTGATGAATCCTCACTTCATCACCTTTATTCTTTCATTCTGGCCTTAAATTCCTAGCTAAATGCATGTATGTATCATTAATTTGCCAAAATAAACACTCTAAAAATTGTACAAAATATTGTCTAAAATATTGTATAATTGTTGTATTTAATTTCAAAATAAAAGAATAAAGGATGAAAAGAAAATGAAATGAAGTGTCAAAGACATTGAGTCACAATAAACCCCGAGATCCAGTCATCATGATGACTCGGTCGACAAGGAATAAAGTAGGGAGAGATAGTGTAGGGAAACTGTATAGAAAATACATAGAAAACCACGCACAAAATCCTAATTTAATTACCCAAATATTAGGGATACTGTATATAAAATACATAGAAAACTACACACAAAACCCTAATTTAATTGCCCAAATATTGTTTTTTGGACCTATTTTATTCAATTATTTTTATACTTTAAATAACAAAATCCTCAACATAAATATTGTAGATAAAAATACAAAGAAAAATACAAAATCGATTTCACAGAAAAATAACGCACAGTATCCCCGGGACACCCAAAATAAGAACTTCATAGACATATATCTTCTTCATATTATATCAAAATGTACCAAAATCATCTTTAATTGTATATAACTTTAAATAATCTATTCAATGAAGGCAGTTTCAGTTAATTTGGAGTCAGGATGAAAAGTTAGGTTTTAGGCCCCCATTGTGCAATATACATGTATATTATATTCAACATATTTATTCTTTATATTTTTCAATTCCTTTTATTTTTTATAAATTTGTAAATATTATTTGAAACACATGTCCATAATTAAAATGAAATAAAACTATTAAAATAAAATTAGAATAAATCAATTACTTTTATATATAGATGAAATATACATATATGTACCTATAAAGAATACATACATAATTAATTAAGTGTATAAATAAACTCCTAAAAATTGAACATAAACATACATTTGTAATTAAATAAATTAAAACTATATAAAATGCATGCATAATAATAAAATATAGAATACAAATTAAAAATAAAACATGCAAAATGCAGGTTTATTTACCTATAATTATACATGCAAATAGTAACTTACGAGTAATAACCTCGAAAAAATAAATAAAAATATGTATTAAATACTAATTAAATTAGACATATTTTTTATATTTTAATAAAAAAACAATTATTTCATTTACTAATTAATATTGAATTTATGAGGAATTTTAACTAGGGATTTTTATGGTTGATCCATGTGTACCAACCGGATGCGCCAAAAAGTTGGCCACGATCAACTGTACATCTTCCAACCGGTTGTATCAGAGACCTCGTTTTTCACCCAAATTCTCCTATTTTTTAGGCCACACCCATGTGATCCTGCACCTCGAGACCTCCATCCCTCTGACCTCCTCACCTCCCTCACCTTTGCCCATTACCTAATCTCCACCAACCCCCTCTTGTTCGCATGCTATCGCTCCTCGAACCTCATCACTTCCTCTTCAATAAACTTCCACCTTGTCAACCATTTTGAATTTTGATCACTCTTAGGCCTATCTTAGCCCCTCAGAACCCTCCAGAGGTCTTCCCCATGGTGACAGCGACCGAAGGCCAGGCTTTGTAGTAAGGAGGAGCGGCGGAGGAGCAGATCCAAGGTCATCGTCGACGGTGTCGCGATTCTACTTCCTAGGTCTCTGTCCTAGTTGAGGCCTTTTCTCTTAGCATCTTAGGTAGTTTTTAGTCCTTAGTTTATATTTACGTATTTAGTTTCATTTCTAATCACTAGGATTAGGTTTAATTAGCAAACCCTAATTAGCCTAAAGCTTGAGCTCCTGACCGAATTCCCTTGTTCTTGATTGTAAATCTACTCCATTTTCACCCTATCTCAACCCTCGTCGCATTCTCCACCTTGTGCCCTCCTTCCGAACCAAGATCTCACCAAGATCTAGCGAATATGAGTTCCACCCATCGCTGCTCGTCAAAGCTCTATCGCCCGCCTCATCACACCTTATTTAGCTACAAGGACTGGCCGAGGGAGTAGCCCTCGTGCCTCCCAACTTTTTAGTGCATAAGATAGCACTTGAGGAAACATTTGGACTTCCCTGGAACACTTGAAACAACTCCAGGTGGTCAGAAGTCGTCAGAACCTCCAGTGTCCCCTTGACATCAGTTGAGCTCCCTACACGTGTAGAAAGCCCCCAGGAGTCCATTACCGCCCTCGCTATGAAGATCCATATAGCCGGACGACAGAGATATCAGAGAAAGAAGCTCGCCGGAGCCCATGTTCTTCCTTCTTCTTTCAAGCCGCTTCTCGCCTGTCCGATCATAACTACGCTCCAAATCTAATCTAGAGTGTTCATCTCTAGTGAAGGGTTATGCCTCTCCAGCCATCCTATCAAATATATGGCATGCGAAGGAGGGCCCGATCAACAGGGGATAGGTGGGATAATTTGCAATAAACCCCCTCTATTTTTTGTATTTTATAAACAATCTTGTAAATATTTATGACGCTCAAAACTTTGTGGGGAAATGGCAAGGAAGCCTCCGCCTTTATTTCAAATTGCAAGTAGGTCCAACGCCAGCTCAGCTCACGTGGCCCCCACGTGAGCTGAAAAAATTGCACTTATACCCCTCTGACTTTGTGTATTTCGTTTTAATATATAAAAAACAACTTTCAGTGTAAAGTTTCTAGTGTTTTGCATGAAGCCCCTTGCATTTAATTTTTATTGCAAAAATGCCCTTGCCAACTTAGTTGTTTTTTGTATATAATATTCTATTTTTCATATATACCTCCTGTGCTCCAAAAAACATGTTGTTCATTCATGCCATATACTTTATTTTGCATATTTCATGCATTTCTTATTTATTAAAATTCAAAAAGAGCACATTTATCTCCAATTTATCATAGAAAATACTAAAAACTATAAAATCATGATTAAAAATCCCAAAAAAATACCTAATGTTAATTACTCTATTTTATAGCAACATACCAAATATCACAAAAAAATACTAAAAGAAACTCTAAAAAATTAGTAAACCCTTGCTATCCCTAAAATATTTGCAAAATATTTTTAAAAACCTTCAAATTTAAGTTTTCTATCATAGATTTTTATTTGTACATATTACTCTATATAAAAATAATTTTGAGAAATTTTGACCCTATTTAGTATTTTTAAAATCTCAAAACAACTCGGCATATTTAAAAAGTCCCTGATTTTATATATTTTGGACTTTACAAATACCTAAAAATTAGTAAAAATAACCAAAAATCCCAAAAAGAAGAAAATATAAAACATAAAAGCATTTTATTTTATAATTTTTGACTATATATAGCTATACTTATTAATGCATTACCCTATTGTATATTATATACTTATATATAGTTATATATAGTTATATTATTAATAATTAATATATACTTTTAAATATTTATATATCCTTAAAAAAATAAAATTACTGTACTTTTTAGTATTGTCTAATTTTTATATATTTATTATATATTTTATATTATGTATTACCTATATTATAATATTACATTATATACATATGTATAGTGACATATATACATACATTATATATTAAAAAGGAAAAGAAATTAAAAATCAGAAAAATTATAAATTATAAAATATAAAATATAAAAAATTAAAAAAGTAAAACCCACAAAACAATAATTAATTAAGAGAGTAAATAGTGTACAAATCTATACATTATTGTTTAGTTATAAATAATAATGGTGCTACTCAGTTTGTTCCCTGAGTTCGACGCCTATCTGCGTGTTGACAATATGCACTTTTTTATAGGGTTATAATAAATTTTGATTCACACTTGCTTTGATTGCTTTATATTATTGTGTGGGTTGATTTTTGTCCGAGTTAGTCGGCTCTCGAGATCGGTCATCACAACGACCGAGGTCCGCCTTGTGTGACCTCACGACCGCGTCCTCGATAGTTGACGATTCAACAATCGACCCTGGGGCTTTTCCATGTCAAAATGCATAAAACCAGACATTTCTTAATTGAATGAATTTTTTTATCCGTGTGGTTAAATTTTTGATTGAGTTCTAATTTCCTGACTACACCATAAAATGAGAAATTAATATAGGGGATTTACGAGTTCATCATGCACTTCGTACCAAGCATTGCAAATCATTCATTCATTTCGTGTGCACTTATCATAACAGGAAAATCGTGTATCACCTAGATAGGGCCAACGTCAATACGGGTTCCTTCAGACAAACCTACAGGTTGCATGCCTGACCTGTAGTTTTACCCCCATTCATCCTTAATGTAGCACACGATCCTTTTCATGATCCATTTCAATACACATCATTTTCATGATGTAATTCCTCTGTTAAGACTTCAATTTTCTTATTCATCAACATTGAGTATAGACATACATATATAATAATTCTTATGTATATATACTCATATTTATACTTATTATAACTCCCAAACCCTAACTTTCCAAGCCACTGCATCAATTTGATGCTTAGCCGTTATTTTAGTGGGAATCGCAAAGCAACTTTTCATATTTTCTCAAAAATAATCAAATTAGAGTTCTTCATAGCGAAGAACATATAATCAGGAATTTCAAAGAACTCATATGAATACCCAACAGCAAAAGGTAGGATTTCGTTACCTAACTGAGATATCTCATGTGCGCAACACTTTATTGTGATTCGATATCAGAAAGGGTGATCTATGGCTCCTGAAACGATTGATTTTACTTTTGTATTAAGAACATGAAGAGCGTGCGAAGAACATGAAGAACGAATGAAGAGCATGAAGAATGCGAATAATATGTTTTCCCTCGTAATTTCAACATAGCTTCTCCTTATGCGGGGTGATATTTCTTGGAAAAAATTCGGCAAGATTTCCCATTATATCGGGACATATTTCTATGAAAATTTTGGAAAAGTTTCCCTTATATTGGGGTATATTTCTAAAGAAAATGGAAAGCGCTTCCTCTATAAAATCATCGAGAGATAAAACAACAGCGAAATTGAAAGAATACAACAGAACTGCAAGCAATGGAGAATCAGTAGACACCACACGTCTTAGGTGAGTGAAGTGTTTGATGAATCACGATGTTCACTGATAGCCTCGCCGCCCGCACCTAAGTAGGGAGTTACACATATTCCTCCATCAAAACAACCATAAAATCGATAAAAACTGCAAGACTGACGGCCGAACCGCCCACACCCAAGCAGGGATATGCTCAGATTTCTCCTTAAACAACAACACAAAATGAATCAGAAAGAAAGATGAATTGAAAACCTAGCTCAAGTTAGAGCTATTTACCTCCTACACGGAGCTAACTAGGAGAGGATCGCATTGTCCTCTTCCTCATCCTCACGGCAGCACTTCGCTAGCACTCCTTCCATGCCTCCCTCTCCTTCTCCCGACCTCTTGACCCTAACCCTCGGGGTAGTGGTGGTAGTGGAAATCATACAGAATGAATGGGTAAGGGGGCTATATATAGGCTTTAGAAAACCTCTAACCATAGTTAGTAACCCTTGATTGTGATTAGCGGCCAATGATTTTGGCCAAGGCTTATCACTTAGGGCTTAAGTTTGAACCATCCAGAAGCTTCTAGATTCGCTAATGATACTTAATTAGCACTAATCACGATTAACTTTTACTAATTACGATTAACTTCTGTTAATCATGGTTATCTTTTAGTAATACATGACTAGTATTTGATAATGGTGATTAGTGGTTCTTAATCCATCAATCTTCTTAATCACGATTAACTAGTCTTAATGACGATCATTAGAGTTAATGACGTCTAAGGCCTCCTAACTTTTCTTTCTTCTAAAAATCATAACAATTCGAAATGAAGTTCGATTCACACGGAACAAATTTCACTGGTTTCCTCTTGAGGAGTCGGCTCTTATGACATAGGATCCGAGAGATAACAAAGTTCAAAGCTTTACAATTAATGACTTAGCACTCCCACCGAATGACATATATATAATTTTCTTCCTTTAAAGTTGATGTAACAATTACTGGAAGATTGTTTAAATCCATAAACGAATTTCTTGAACTTGTAAGAAAATAATTTATCCTTTGTAAGATATAAACATGACATCTTCATGACAATGATTGCATCGATCAATGATGTTGCACATCAGGTGTCCATGCCTTTTACTTAAAGTTATTTGATCAACATATTATGTACATGGATCTTAGAGAGGTTTAAGAATGGCTTTAGAGGTTGGTAGGAGTGTAACGTCCCGATATTAGGTCTCTGATGCGTAGAGGAAAAGTGACCTTGGCAACTTGTTGAGTTCGAGCTCAGATGGATCCCTTGACAACCACCCAAAATGCTTAACCCCAGGTTGTCAAATAGTAATCCCCACCACTTATAACCCACTCTCACACTTCGTCAGTTCCCACTGTGGGACTATGTTTGGGGGCTGGGGTGTTGCAAACCTACCCCACCTATATTCGCAATGTCTTCATTATAACATGGCATGCAACTTAATCCTAGTGACAGTGGCGTTTGCATGCTCTGGGCTGCCTTTTTCTTCTATCTCTTTGTAGGGGTAGCTCAACCTCTCGGATAACCCTTTCCACTATCAGAGAGAAATTGACTCTAATACCATTTGTAACGTCTCGAGCTTAGGTCTCCAGTGTGCTACCGAGGAAAATTGGTCTTGACAACTTGTTGGACATGGGCCCACATTAACCCATTGAAAACCACTCAAAATACTTAATCTCATGTTGTCAAGTAGTAAATGCCACCATTTATAACCCGCTTCACACTTTACGAGTTTCTGATGTTGGGCTATGTTTCAGGGTTGGGGTGTTAATAGAGAGTCTACTGGCCATGTAAGCCATTGAAGAGCCATTTTATGATTATGTTATTTTCTTCTTATCTCAAACTAAATATTTTTAATATCACTTAATTAGTTGAATCCCTGTGTACTCTTAGAGTTGCGTACCATAGCTATATTAGAAGAGATACATGATAATTTATGATCCAAATAGTTAGATGGAGGAGTCAACTAACATCTGATGGCATTGTCCAATATGTGATCTCCAATCTAAAAAGAGATGATAACCTTCTCTATTTATTTCTATTCGATGAATGCTCTAAATACATGTCCTTTGAATAAAGTTAAAGCTTCAGAGTAATCGAATTAGTCAAGTTAAAGAGTTAACTTGAGATTGTGATACATAAAGTCGTATAAAGTAAATTGTTATGACATGACCATTAATCCTTTGACTAGAGACAAATAAACATTTACATATCGAAGCATATATGTTTAGCAAAATACTAAATTGATGGCTTTAGTAAGGACTATATACCAATGTCTCGAGAGGACTATTAACATTTTCGATGAGATCCAACCCTTGTTCGACCGACGACAATGGACATGGATGGATGAACTGGAGATAAAGTAGTGGCATGTATATTGGATTTTGTCTAAAAAGGAGTGTTGTGGAGAATGGAGGGACTTTTACGAAGCAGAAGGGCTACAAGGATGCAAGCGAACAGACTGTGGGGGAGGAGATGGGGAGGGATCTAGAGAAGGTGGGGTTGTGACGAAGGTGGAGTAGGTCGGGTTCTCGTGACGGGATCAGGGTTGTAAGGATGGTGAAGGAGGTTAGGGCTGCCAGGAGAAGGTGGGTCTGCAGGGAGGACATGGGTGGTGGAGGAGGGAGGTACAGAGGAAGAAAGAGATGAGAAGAAGGAGAAATACTAATAAATAACTTCACATATGTCCTTCTTCTCAGTTACGCTTCTTCACATAAGTTAACTCTGTATGGGAGGGGAAATCACGACAACTAACCCAAGGGGCATAACTGTTAAAGGACGACAATAACAAGAGTGGCATAACTACTAGTGGCTCAAGAAGTTCGGGGACTAGTGATATTGTAAAAAAGGTAAGGGTATAATTGTAATTCTAGAGTCTCACAGGGGTACAAGTGTAAAAATTCCTTTTGGATTAGCATAGTATTTAGATTTATCACAATAGAAGTCAACAGTAAGTGGTCATAAAGGATAAAGTAAATGGCATTTGTATAATGGAATAATGCATGAAGCATTTCTTTTAAGTAAGCTCCTTTCAGAGTGTTCTTAAGGATGATGACTCTTTTGTGAACAATAGATGTTTGGATGGTATAGAGAGATGGAATAGTACTCGCGATATGATGTGATATTGTTTATGTGTTGTATGGATCATAACTATGATTAGATTTTCTGGGGGGATTTTTACACCCATAATTTTGTAATAACATTCATAACTCTACATAATCGTGAATTACACTTAGGATCCTGAATAAGTGTGTCATCTTACACCCATAACCTTTTGTTACTTTACTTCATTAACTCAACCAGATCATTGAGTTAATCTAACCAATCAACAATCTAACGGTTGGGATTAACTTAAATTAAAAAAAATATCCCCATTTTCTCTTGAGCCAGCACCTGTAACTAACATAGGGATCTTGCATGCGGAACGATGGTGGAAGGCTACAGCGGGAATGAGGGTGTCGATAGGGGACTGCGGGGAGCGAGGCATTGTTGGGGCTTGACGATGGTGGAGGCAACGGCGAGCCTGCAGATGGGCGGGTGCAGAGGAGCGGTGGAGGGCAGCGGCAGGACTGGGCGGGCTTGGGGAGCTTGCAGAAGGGTAAGGAGGCTTCAGAGGCACAGTGGGTTTGATGAGTTTTCACTACGGCGGGGTGAGCTTGCAGGGGGGCGCTTTGATGGGGGGAGGGGAGCTTGTAGTGGAGGGGAGGGGGTTTGCCTTGCAGAGGTCGAAGGGAGGGAGAGGGAGGGTGGGGAGCTTGTAGGGAACCGACAGGGGGGGAGGGGGTGCTGGCTTGTAGAGGAGGGGCGGGGGAGGGGGTTTGCCTTGCAGAGGACAACGGGAGGGAGGGTGGGCGCCTAGAGATCGGCGGGAGGGAAAGGGAGGGTGGGGAGCTTGTAGGGAACCAGGGGGGTTGCCTTTTAGAGGTTGATGAGAGGGAGAGGGGAGAGTAGGGAGCTTGCAAGGAACCAGCAGGGGCGGGAGGGGGCTGGCTTGCGGGGGGGGGGGGGGGGGGGGGGGGGGGGTTGCCTTGCAGCAGAGGCAGGAGAGGGATGGCTTGCAGGGGGTTTGCTTGTAGCAGAGGCGGGAGGGGTTGGCTTGTAGAGGAGGGGGTGAAGGGGGTTTGCCTTGCAGAGGTCGACGGGAGGGAGAGGGAGGGGAGCTTGCAAGGAACCAGCAGGGGCGGGAGGGGGTTGGCTTACAGAGGAGGGTGAGGGGTCAGGGGGGTTTGCCTTGCAGAGGGGGTCTTGTAGAGGTCGACGACGCGCGGGGTGGGTGGGTGGGGGTCTTGCAGAGGTCGACCGGGCGGGGTGCTTCCGGAGGTCAACGACACCCCCGTAGGGGGTGGGGGTGTCGACAAGGGATCCTCGTGGAGCTTGCAAGCAGGGTTCGAGGGGAGCTTGCAGGTGGGAGAGGCGTGCAGACGGCCTGAGGTGGAGGCTCTTGCGTGCGAGGAGGCCTCTCGCTGCGTTCTGGATGTGACGGCCGCCAACCCCTCCAAAGTGACGGAGATAGAACACGATGGCATGATTTGCAAATAAGAATCAGTATTAGGGGTAACTTTAACTTTTTTTAACCGAAACCGTCAAATATAACTGGCATCTCAAACTGAGCATAACACATGGTTATGTCATGTAAGAGTTAAGCATTACTCGGAGTTTCTCATGTTATTCATGATTAAGCAGGATTATGAATGTTATTACGAAATTACTCAGGGTTATGGGCGTAAAAATCCCATTTTTATGTTAATTTTATTATTTGAGGGTATTTAAAAATATTATAATAAACAAATGTGGGACTCATTAACACTAACTCCAATCCAAAAATGCATAGGTACAGATGAGGATAACCCAGACCCAAACTTGGTTTGCATCGAGGATATCCCTGCATGTTCTCTCATCCTCCCATAAGATGAGAAGTGGTTGTTGTACAAATAAAAGTATAGTGCAAGGGTTTCCTTTTTGTAGCAGCGAAGAGGCATTTCTTAACGCATTGACTCTTTGAACTTTTGAAAAGCAATAGCTCACAGAGAATTATCATAATAAACACATTCCATATTTAAGTTTATCTTCTCAATGATCCAACATGATCGAATCGTAAGAATAAATAAATCTATCAGCCAGTGCCAGGAAAAAAAGTTGGTGAAAAGTATTCGGTGGTGACGGTATGGCCGGCCCGAGCAGGATGCTCAGGACAAATAGTTGGCAGAAGGCATGTGTCCGCGCTTGGTTGCGGTCTGTGGGTGCTCCGTTCGGCCCGTCTTGAAACACAGACCAAGGAGTCTGACATGTGTGCGAGTCAACGGATTCTCCAAACCTTCGAGGCAAAAGGAAGCTGATTGGTGGGATCCTACTTGTCGAGAGCACTATTGACCGACATAGATCTTCTGAGAAGGGTTCGAGTGGAAGCATACCTATCGGGACCTGAAAGATGGTGAACTATGCCTGAGCTGAGCAAAGCCAGAGGAAACTCTAGTGGAAGTCCGTAGTGACACTAAGCAGGGCAAAGCCAATGGGGTCCACCCACCCAGCCCGCTAATGGGCCGGATTCGGACTAGGAAAATTAAGATATGGACAAGCCTAGACCGTAAAAAATAATATATATAATCTAAATAATACATGTATTGATATAATATATTCCAAACTTTTCGTATGTGATACTAAATTTGCATTAATTATAATCATTTACATGTCAATTAACATTTAAAATACTTATATTAGTTATATAGGTAACCGGAGTATCCGCAGAACAAGTCCATTCGATCTCCGTTTATGTCGTCCTTAACACAACGTAAACATTTTACACATACTTTGCCCACACAAACAATATTTTCCATAAACACAAGCACACGTGAAAGTAGAGTTCGCAAGGAACGACAAATCCCTGAAGCTCTTGATCCAACTTAGGAAGATAGAGAACCCACTTTAACTGTTTCCTTGAAAAATTGTTTTAGAAAGACGCCGTCACTTCCAACGTTGTCGTGAAAGTTTTCGACGTTAATGTCAACTAACAAACATGTTTGGAGACAGCTTAATCAGCAAATGAGAATACCATGATAATCCAACAGCTTGATTATAGTTTTCAACATTTCAGTTTCCAGACTGCAACATGCCTGACTGCCAGTGCCAAGCAGCCACCCCCGCGCTTGAGAATTGTGTTTTGCGATTTGCAAACCATGCTTAAATCCGGTCCACTTCTTCCAAACAAGGATTAAAGTATAACCTCACCTATTGTGAAACTTCAGTTCAATTCACATATCTGGAAGACATAATCCAGGGAAAATGGAACTGCAGAAATGGCTTTTATTTGCCACATTTGCCTTCAAAGTACAACAACAACAACAAATCTTTTTCCCACAATTAAGTAGGGTCGGCTACATGGATTCTTTGCCTCCATTCAGATCTATCTTGGGTCAATCCCGGGTGTATATCCAAAAAACTAAGATCCCTTCGTATAGTCTCTTTCCAACACTTAGGCCGTCCTCAACCTCTCTTAGCCGGCTCAATATCCCAACACTTGCATCTCCTAACCGGTGCATCAGCTGGTCTTCTTTGCAAATGACCAAACCATCTCAAGTGGTTTTCTCGCATCTTATCCTCGATTGGGGCTACACCAACTATCTTTCTGATTGCCTCATTCCGAATCCGATCTTTACGTGTGTGTGTCCACACATCCACCATAGCATTTTTATTTCTGCTACAGCCATTCTCTGCACATGTCTATGGTTCACAAGCCAACATTCAGATTCATTTGCCTTCAAAGTGTTTGCTGAAAATAATAGGTGTATCGAAAATAGCAATCGCAACATATATCCTTTTAATTTCATTGGAAGTCAGAGTCAGTTGCAGAAGTAAAATACACCTTGGGTTGAAGTAATATTACAGGAGGAGGATACAATATCCTAGGGTCCAACAGGAGGATGCCGTTATTGTTCTTTGGCAAGTGAATATACAATATGTAATTTATACATGCATAGATAGGGAACCTGAGTGGCGTAAAAAAGATGTTAAAGATGACGTTAACGTACCTCACTGCCCGTAAACAAGCTACTAGCTACAAAAATATCACGACGACAAATCCTGAGAATTTATCCCGCCTGCAGCAGGATGTACCTCTTGCTTCTGCCCTTCACCATTGCCTCCATTGCCCATGCTGATCTGAGGAAAAGAAAAGAATCAAAAAATTGTAACAGAAATCAAACGATCACTGGACAATACACTGACCCCAACATCTTGTTCCGGAGCAGCCCCAACATCTTGTTCTGGAGCAGCACTTTGAAGGGGTATTGGATTCTTCACACGGTTCCTCAGTGTTCCCTGCAAGTTCCGACAACGGAAGAATGTATCGTATACTACTTTAAAATTAACGTAGGAAAACTATAGAACATCGAAGAAGTTTAATCCAATTGGTGGGTGTGATTCGACATTTTCTTGGAAAACACAGGAAAAATCCAAGGGAACACGAAGGCAGTTTGTTTTATCTTAAAGATGCCATCAATGTCCTTGTGCTGTAAAATTCCAATGTCCTATAGGCAATTGACATATCAATGACAAAGGAAAGCAAATCGCACATGCAAAACAAGGCCGGTCAAATGCGAATAGTACAGACGAGTTCAACTCATGCCACCCTCCAAGCAGATTGTAGCTACGAATATCGAAAACAAATTACCTTGTTTGCCCACATAAGTCCGCATGCATTGCACAAGGTCCTCGGTCCATCAGGCCCACGACGCATCATTGGTGTACATGTTGCACTTATACAACAATGATGGCATCTGCAATGTGAAATTTGATACAGAAAAATTAATCGTAGTAATATAACATAAATGCTGACAGAGAGAATGTCTAGATTTTATCGCCCAGTCGACAGGTAGAAGAACTCTTGGGAGGTGATATCGAGTGAGTTGGGAAATAGGGGGAAAATATATAGCAGGCGGAAGAAAGAAGGCGAAAACGTGCATGTATATGGGGATTTTGGTTTAAATGTGTGGAGATAGCGGAAGAAAAGGAAGATGGAAAACTCGATTTTTTTATTACTCAAAACTGATTTTTTTTTTAAATCTAACTATGAACCCCTTTTATATAGTGGATGAAATACAAAGCATAATAAAAAATCCTAACATATTGACTCCTAAAAGAACTTGTTGAGATAATTCCTATTTTAGTTATTTAGATAATTCCTATTTCTGTTTTTCCTTATCTCTTGTATTTATTTATTTATCTTTTGTATTTTATCCAATGGATTTTTCTCCTATATAAGAGAACCCTTGGACCTTTCATAAAATCATCTCAGTTTATCCCTTTAACATGGTATCAGAGCCTCGTTCCTATCCCTAAATTTACCCGATGGCGCGTGTACCCTCAGGAGTCTTCAGCGACGGCGCTCCTCCCCTGCGCGCCTCCCCTGCGCATCTTCTCTAGGATCGGCGGCGCCTCGCCCACTTCGCCCCGCTGTGCACGACTAGGATGCCCCTGCAGGCCCTGTGACGACTAAGATCGGCGGCGCATCTCCTCTAAGGCCCCCTGCGACGCCCTGCAGGCACTCGTGCCCAGGCGCCCTGTGACGTAGGGCTCTCGCCCCTGCAGGCACTCGTGACCAGTCGCCCTGTGACGTAGGGCTCTCGCCCTTGCAGGCACTCGTGACCAGTCGCCCCTGCAGGCGCTCGTGCCGAGGCGCCTGCTGTGCCCCACCGCCCAGGTGCTTGCTGTGCCCAGGCGCTTGCTCCAGGCGTTTGCTCTGCCCCACCGCCCAGGCGCCCTACCGCCCAGGCGCCCTTGTGCCTCCTGTCCCGGCACTTGCTTCGTGGACTGCCTGTGAGTCAGTTTATTTTAGAGGTGGTTTTTGAACAGATTTGACATCGTTAAATCACATTTTTCCGGCAAGCATTTTCCGACAAGCATCACGGGTTACTAAGGATGATTGTTTGATCCTTCCTATGATTCTACAAAATCATTTATAACAGTATATTACCCAGTTAGAGTCTGTCATTTGGCTACTTTATCATCATGTCTGACAATAAGGGTGACATCTTCTCATCCGGAGCCTTTAAGGGCCCGGCACCCATCGTTAAGATGGATGGGACCAATTATGAGTTATGGTCTATGAAGTTCCTCACCCTCATGCAGTGCAACAATAAGGAGCACATATTAACAGACCCAGAGCCAACAGATAAGACTGGGGCAAATTCTTCCTGGAAGCAAGATGATGCGTACGCACGAGTATGGCTTTGTGGGACACTTACTACGGAAATAGCAAATGATATCCTGAATCAGCCCACTGCCAAGGCAATGTGGGATACTTTGGCATCCACTTATGCACAAGCAAAGAATGAAACCAAAATCCTTCAACTGCAGTTTGATATTTACAACTACAAAAAACTGCATGTCTACTACTCTTCATTGCGTGGCATGTTTGAAAAACTTCATAGCTACATGCCTATTACAACGTCTGCTGAACAACAGAAGGCATATAGAAACTCCACGATGGTTGGAGTTTTCATGGCCGAACTTGATGCAGAATATGAGGCTGCACGTGCCCATCTTCTTACTGGAGCAACCATTCCTCCTATAGAGGAGGCCTATAGCCGTCTCAGCCGACTCAACATCCCTTCGACAACTACGCCTTCGCATTCCTCAGCGATGGCAATCTCACGTGGTCGAGGTAGGACGATCCAGTTCAGGTGGTGGAGGTGGCGGAGGAGGTGGTGGAGGTGGTGGAGGAGGTGGTGGAGGTGGTGGAGGAAGTGAAGTATCAATAGCAGGAGGTGGTGGTATGTAAATGTCATCATCAGAGTCAGATGGATTAAGTCTGTCACCTGTAGGAGAAAAATACATGACCGACTCAAAGAAGGTAACATCAGTACTAACAAAATATTTCTGGCTTAATGGATTAAAGCAGCGATACCCTTTTTGGGTACGAGAATAGCCGACAAACACACACTTGATAGCTCTAGGAGAGAGCTTGTCACGCCCTGGAGAAATATCATGAACAAAGGCAACAGATCCAAATACACGAGGTGTAAGAGAGAAGAGATCCTTCTCGGGAAACGCAATCGAGTAAGGAATCTTTTCTCCTAACACGGACGAGGGCATACGGTTTACCAGATAACATGCAGTAAGGACAGCATCACCCCAATAAGAATGAGGAGCACGACTCTGTATCAACAATGTCCTGGTTACATCAAGTAAGTGACGGTGTTTACGCTCGGCAACACCGTTCTGCTGGGAAGTATAGACACATGAGGTCTGGTGAACAATGCCATGGGATCTAAGGAACTCAGAAAGATGTAAGGTGCTGAATTCCAAAGCATTGTCCGAACGAATATACTTGATATTGGCAGAAAAAATATTCTTTATTTCATTAATAAAATACTTGATTGTGGATCCAGCCTCAGACTTATTTTTCAATAAGAAAACTCAGGAAAGTCTAGAAAAATCACCGACTGCTACAAGATAAAAACGGTGTCCTTGGAGATCAGGGACACGACTAGGACCCCAAATGTCTAAATGAAGAAGCTCAAATAGCTGAGAACTGCTTCGACTCTGACGTGATGGAAAAGATGAACGGTGATGCTTCCCAAGTTGACATGCTTCACACTGAAAAGAGGATCTCGTAGAAATCTGAGGGAGAACATGACATAACTTTTGCAGAGGAAGATGTCCAAACCTAAGGTGCCACAAATAAGGAGAGACCGGTCCAGTAGGTATAACATAAACATTAGCATGAGGAGGTTGGTCCAGTTTGTAAAGTCCCCGCTGCTCATGGCCACTTCCAATCATCCAGCACGCCTCAGGTATGTAATGAACATATTATTACTGATGGCACTACTGAATTAACTGTACAACAGGATTCTAGACATGAAGAGCATGTACCCTCTCAAGAGGGAGATACCCAGGCCCATGATTTGGCAGATGATCTTGATGTACCAATTGCTCTGCGAAAGCCAAAAAGGACATGTGCTACTTATCCACTTGCAGCCCAGAGTTCTTTGGATAGGCTGTCAGAAGATTTCAAGAGATTTACACTAGCACTGTCAGCCGTGCAAATACCACGGACATACCAGGAGGCTCTCAAGGATAGTCATTGGAGGATTGCCATGGAGGAGGAGATGGCTGCGCTACAGTCACATGGTACGTGGAGTCTTGTTTCTGCTCCTGTTGATACGTCAGTTGTGGGATGCAAATGGGTATTCACTGTGAAACACCGTGCGGATGGCAGTGTGGATCGCTATAAGGCGAGACTTGTGGCTCGAGGGTTCACCCAGACATATGGGGTGAACTATCAAGATACTTTCTCCCCAGTTGCCAGGCATTCTACTCTACGTATTCTCCTTGCCGTTGCCGTAACACGAGATTGGCCTCTTCATCAGCTTGATGTGAAAAATGCATTCCTCTATGGTGACTTACAGGAGGAGGTCTACATGCAGCAGCCACCTGGGTTCGCTGCTGAGGGGGAGTGTCATAAGGTGTGCAGGTTACATAAGGCTATCTATGGCCTCAAGCAAAGTCCAAGAGCATGGTTCCAGAAGCTCTCGGACTTGATAGAGCAGCGGGGATTTGTGAGATCTACTGCAGATCACTCCTTGTTTATACAGAAGACCCAGAGAGGTATTACAGTCATTCTTGTTTATGTTGATGACATTATTATTACAGGGGAGGACGAGCAGGGTATTCAGGATGCCAAGGACTTCCTAGGTCAGCAGTTTGTGACCAAGGACCTTGGACATTTACGTTACTTTCTTGGAATAGAGTTTGCCAGGAATCAACGAGGTCTTGTAATGACCCAAAGAAAATATGTTATAGATCTTCTCTCAGAGACAGGTATGGCAAATTGCAGACTTGCCACTACTCCGCTTGACCCAAGCATGAAGTTGTATGATGATGATACTGAGGAAGTCGACAAGAGAAGATACAGAGAGCTGGTTGGCAAGCTATTATATGTAACTATTACCAGGCCCGACATAGCATTTGCAGTAAGTAAAATGAGTCAATTTATGGAGCAGCCCAGACAGGCACATATGGATGCAGTCCATATGATTCTAAGATACTTGAAGACTTCACCTGGTACTGGACTTCTTTTCAACAGAGACACATCTCTGTCAGTAACAGCATGCGCAGATGCAGATTATGCTGGGTGTCCAAAAGATAGAAAGTCTACATCTGGATTTGCCGTGTTTATAGGAAATTCTCTTGTTTCATGGAAAAGTAAGAAGCAGACGGTGGTTGCTAGATCAAGTGCTGAATCAGAATACAGGGCTATGGCACAGGCTAGTACAGAAATGATGTGGGTCAAATCTGTTCTTACTGATCTAACTATTGAAGTACCTCTTCCCATGCATCTCCAGTGTGATAATCAAGCTGCTCTCTTCATTGCAAATAACCCAGCCTTTCATGAAAGGACGAAGCACATAGAGGTAGATTGTCACTACACTCGTGACATGATACACAAGGGTTTTATCACTACTACACATGTCAACTCTGGAAATCAGACAGCAGATATACTTACAAAGGCCCTAGCAAGAGGGCCTTATCAGAAATGTTGTTCCAAGCTGAGTCTTATTGATATCTACGCTCCAGCTTGAGGGGGAGTGTTGAGATAATTCCTATTTTAGTTATTTAGATAATTCCTATTTCTGTTTTTCCTTATCTCTTGTATTTCTTTATTTATCTTTTGTATTTTATCCAATGGGTTTTTCTCCTATATAAGAGAACCCTTGGACCTTTCATAAAATCATCTCAGTTTATCCCTTTAACAGAACTCCTATAACTAAATTATCGACACTATTTTAGAATCACTAATACTCTCAATTTATTTAAACAAAATCCCTTGGTCTAGATCTAGTTCTCGGATTTCCCCTGCGGACACTCCATTTTGCAGGCTAAAAAACTCTCCACTTGATATTTGTGTGCCAGTAGTGGAAGATTTAAATCTGATGATGTTGAATCCGTGGTTGTAAATGTGGATCACGCAGCAAGGCCGGTGTTGTATACTGATCTCCCTAAAATTGCCATCAACTTGCATCATGTTGTGGTTGACAAATGAATGTAGTACTTGCAAGGTTGTATTACGGATTTTTTGAGTAGCCGTGAAGTGGTGGAAAGGATAATCATGCAATGTGAATTATAGGAACTTCCTTTGCAGGAGTGTCTCAAACATCGGCGAAATTCAGTGAATTATCGGTCTCGTTTAGATGTAAATATCATGCTGCATCCCATACCATTTTCCAGGATGGTGTTGAGATATTGGTAATATATTGTCAAAGATATTGCCCAGATGATGTCCAGATGTGGAAGAGTGCAGACTAACTAGAATGTTTTCGGATTTCTATCCACCACATGGTTGAAATACCTTTACTATTTCGCCCATTTCAGATTGAAGAAGACAGTGAGCTGGTTGAAGGCTTTGGAGGACTTCTTGGAGCCTTTGGAGGCTTGGAGTCCTTCCCGACATTGATGGCTTGTGATTTTCCATCTCCACCTTTGATTTTCATAAGAGGGAATGCGCATATAGTGTCTACTTCATCTTTCTTTTTGAAAGGAACTTCTTCATCTTTCTATTATTGGTTTGTCAAATCATGATGTTTACAGTCTTTTCAACGAAGTACAAACTACCATTGTTCACCAGCCCTTTACAAGTAGCATCATTTTTTGGGAAAGAAAAAAGGGTATCCACCATATAGGTGTGTGCCCAAAAACTTCACATTTATTACCTCAATAAAAAAGTACATGCCCAAATAGGAAATCATGAAAATAGAAAATTACATGTTCCAACTCCACCACATTTTCACCATACACTCGTTCATGTCTAAACATGACACCATTTCTGGCAATCCCAATTGCCCAGATCATCACCAAATACCCCTATCACTCCTCTGTGCCTCTCCATCCTTCACCAATGCACTCCTAGAAGCCCATCATCCCCTCAGTACGCACCGCTTGACTTCCAAACAGGGTCCATGCCTTGACAGAGCTCCTACAGTTGAAGAACGGGTGGTCTGCATCTTCCACTTCCTCCTGACAACACAAGCATTCACCTCAATAAAAGAGTACATACCTAAAATAGGCAATCGTGAAAATAGAAAATTACATGTTCCAACTCTCTACAAGCACCTTAGCATGCACCGCCACATTTTCATCATACACTCGTTCCTGTCTAAACATGATACCATTTCTGGCAATCCAAATTGCCCATATCATCACCAAATACCCCTTTCACTCCTCTGTGCCCCTCCATCCTTCACCAATGGACTCCTAGAAGCATGCCATCCCCTCAGTACGCACCGCTTGACTTCCAAACAGGGTCCATGCCTTGACAGAGCTCCTACATTTGAAGAACGGATGGTCTGCATCTTCCATTTCCTCCTGACAACGCCAGCATTCGCCTCAACAAAATAAGTGCATGCCTAAAATAGGCAATCATGAAAATAGAAAATTATCATGGGATCAAATTTCGACGAAATTCGGCCGAATTTCGATTTTGGTGGGTGGCCGAAATTCGATTGAAATGGCCTATATCTACCGAAAAATGGGGCTGCCTGTTCAAAAACTGAGCGAAATTTCGATCGAAATTCGACTGAAATGGCGTATATCTATCGAAAATGGGGGGGCTATTCAAAACTGAGCGAAATTTCGATCGAATTTCAACCAAAAGTTCGTTTCGGTCAATCACTGAAATGGTGACCGAAATCAAAATTTGAGGCCTTGAAAATTATACGTTCCAACTCTCTACAAGCGCCTTAACATGCACCACATTTTCACCATACACCCGTTCCTGTCTAAACATGACACCATTTCTAGAAATCCAAATTGCCTATATCATCACCAAATACCCCTTATCGCTCCTCTATGCCTCTCCATCCTTCACTAATGAACTCCTAGAAGTCTGCCATCCCCTCAGTACGCACCGCTTGACTTCCAAACAGGGTCCATGCCTCAATAGAGCTCCTGCAATTGAAGAACGGATGGTTTGCATCTTCCACTTCCTCCTGACAACGCGAGCATTCTTGAGCAACATTCGGAATGAATCGTGCAAGCCATATCCCCAATCAATAGTATGCCTCTTCTACAAATCCACAAGAAGACCTTCATGCAGGTTGGAACCTTCTTCCAGTTCCATATTCTCCTGTATTCCGTCACGCGGATTGGAACCTTTGCAAGTAGCATCATACCTGGTAGCATCAAACCTTTGAGCAACATTTTCATCGTTCCTTCGAGCAGCATCGTGCCTTCTAACATCGAGCCCTAGGTTGATTTTTTCCCTATTTATGTGGTTAAACATGCATGAGTTGGAGCATCTAGATGATGATGCTCCATACAATTTTGTTTGGGTTTGTGATTTTGTTTTAAGTCTAAGCATCCAGTTCAATATAAATTTGGCTCTTGACTTGTTTTTAAAATCAATGTGCTCAACTGATATAACTTTTGTTTAGTAGATAGGGTATGGAACTTCCCATCTCGATAACCCGTTTCTGGAAAAAAATCATTGTTCATATACTTTCGAGATCTTCGCATCCTTGTATTATTGAATTCTTATTTGCTTCAATGTGCTAACTTTCACATTTGCTTGATTGTACTATGTCTCATGATTCATGATCCGTGACTCGTGCTTGAGTCTTGACATTTCAAGGTTGGGGAAATCTAAAATAGAGTTGTGAAATCAAAAGATAATAAAAAAATATGGATTTTATGTGGAACCCTACACCTTGAAGTGCGGGATGAAACCATCCTCAAAAATCTAGTTATTGCATTGTTTTTCTCCTAATTTACAAAGAGGTGTGGAGCTCTTTATATAACCCTAACAAAGTAAGCAACACTATGTTGATACCTCATAGTAGAGTGGTGCATGATATGCATGTTTCCAAATTTTTTACTTTCATATGACTCCATGAGATCTCCTACTTCATCATGTGGTTCTTAAGTTGGACCTTTGTCGCATCGACCTCATGAATCTGCTTCTAATACTTCTTGCATTGGTGTCCTCCCACATGTAACCAACCATGAACACATGCAGTATTTAATGGACTACATAACCATGTGGACAAATCAAGTGGAAGTCAGATGCAGAGGCATCACTAGCAAGATACATGGATCCACCATAAAACGCATGCTTTTGAACATTCACTCTTTAATGGGTAATATTTCCACTAATGGATTAGTACTTTATGAATCCATGAAATTTGTTATTTTGAGTTATTTGTTATTGTATATCTTTATGTCAGTAGTGCATACCAAGCTAATAAAAATCAGATAAATAGTACATAACTAAACCTATAGGAGGTGCTCGATCTGAGTAGGTCAAGTCGATCCAATTGGTTAAATGTCGCCTTGCTTGTCGAATAACTTTTTGAGAGTGATTTGTAATTCTGTTTTCATACTTTAGAACTAAACTAAAAGTAAAATGCTTTAAGTTTAGTAGTATTTAAATTATTTACTCCCATTAATTTATAAGAAAACACGTATAACAATTCACTTAAAAAAGCTATGAATAGAAAATGGCATTTTATAAACATCAGAGTCGTCGCTCGATTACCAATTAATCTTCATTGAGTGATCCCTTCCAACTAAATACAGATTATCGACTTTCACAGCCTTAATGCATACATTATATAATAGTACAAATCATTGATTGTAATGACAATAAATTGGAAACTTGCTCTTTACACCTCCATCTTAGCAAACAAATATGTATTTCTATCTTATTTTTGAGTAAAGAATATCAAAAAGATTAATTTCCGGGGAAAAAACAATTGTTGTAGCCAGTTCCATTATTTACGACAATATCAGCAAAATTCCTGAAATTTTCTTTTTTGGGCTTGGGCGAAGGGAAATGATTTCGACTATTGAGGTGACACTTTACAGTGGTCATTCATATAAGATGACCTGTGCAGTTTACACCTAATAAGAAACTTGTTGGCCATATTTTCTCGTGTCAATATTTGTCAATATTTTTAATTTTGAACGAAAGCACATAGCTGTAAATTTTCTATCCCTTCGATTAAATATCCTATTCCCATTTGTACTCTCACAGCTTTAACCTTTTCATGAAATGTTTTAAGAATGGAGCATTATTATAATTTTCATAAAATCTGTTCCCCCCCATGTGGGTATGATTCCTAGTAGAAAAGAAGATCGAAGCTCTTGGGTTAAACCATCTGCCATCCCACAACATTAGCAGCCACAAATAGCTTGAAGGCGATTGGTATGGGCAAATTGTGTAGAAGGCTTATGCGATAACATACTAAGGGATCAGCCTGATGCAAAGGTTGCTTGTTGGTCTACTAAACGATGTGGGGGAAAGACGTGAAGCATTGACAACCCCATTGAGGGACTACGACTCAGGCACAGTGGTGTTGACAATAGTGGAAGTGTCCCCTCATGATAAAATAATAAGAGGGCAATATGTGCATGTGATGCAAGGCTGCTAGTACCCATGGCAAAGGTCGCGCAGCATGCTCAATCGAGTGATGACGATGCAGTGTCGTTATCTATGTAAGGAACACTGATCTAAGGGGTTGGCACAAAGGTGAGGCATTGCAAGACAAATTTTAGAGGGGGGAGGTTGGTGGCTAAGATGCAATGACAATGGATGGTGATCAGACGTGATCCAATTTTGGTGGTTGCTCCCTCAACAATGTTAATGGAGGCTCCTCGTTATGGATACTATAATTGCGAGGAACATTATTATCATCTTTTTTTATGTTTTCTTCTTTGATTATTTCTAATTTCTCATATGGGGTCTATCTTGTATTCAAGTTGTAATAATAAAATTGGTATAGAACGTTGTGCCTTCGCAAAATCTCATACGCTTTTCCTTGCACAGAGAATAAAAGATGTACAAACTTTGCAGTATTTTGGTGCCCTCTTGTATTAATAGGATTGTAAAAAAATCGTGTCAACAATTTTGATACCAAGCTCCGAAGCAAACAAATTTTTGGGACGGGAGAAAATAAGAGGGTAAAACAAAGGGGAAGATGTCCTTGTGCTTAGAGTACGACTTCAGTGGAAATTTACAGATGAACAAGGATAGAGGAAGGAGGAAAGGGAGAAGAATGAAAACTCTGACTTTCTAGGTACTCAAACCTATTTTTTCAATCTAATCATGAACCTCTTTATATAGAAGAGGAATGTGATTATAAAACAAGACTAAATAAAATAAATGAGACCCTCAACAGATTGTCAGATTCTAATTGACTCTAGCAAAGATTCCATCTTAAATAACTAAATTATAGAAAAATTTAGTATACATAAACAAATTATAAACTGTCCCTATTTATCTTCTCATAAAAATGATCTCAATTTATATAAAATAAAATACAATTTGACAAACTCAAATTGGATGAAAACCCTAAATTTTTGACCTAATTCTCAAATTCATCATGCATCAGGATGTTGACAGAAACAATGCACCAAAGGCAACCTTTTATAAGAGTAGATACATGCAATACTCCACGGTAAGTCAGACTTCCTTAATAGTTTAAGGCAGATGACACATGCATCATTAAACCCAAACATCTAATCAGCAGAATCTCTGCCAAATATCATGTTGTTTAGATTCTGAACACCTTTCAAAAAAGAGAGGAGATTCTGAACACCTTACAGAGTATCATATTCCAGAGCACACATCCCATCATAATTTCTTACGAGGAAACTCTGGTATCAGGTGTCAACTTGTGGTCTTCGGAATTACGACGAAGTCATGTCCACCCCTTCGCAATTCCTCCTATGTTGCAAGAGACCATGAAGAGGTCTTTGATTCATCAAATACTTGTACTATTGAATGTAACTGTGTTCTAGAAGTGTCACATATGGTTGCTTACTGAAACTGCTTCCTCGATTACTCATTCAATAACGCAGTCAACTATACTCCAGGGAACATGAAATGTTATACACAAGAGGTGGCTTCTCAAAAATCGAACTTTAGGGCCAAGGCCTTAATTTTTGCAAAATATCGACGGAATATCACTGATATTTTGGTAAATCTCAATCGTCGAAATTGATATCTCCAAGTTTTCTTTTCCCATATGTCAGATAGAAGATTCCCTTGCTTTATTTAAGGCAAATGGATATGGTATCTATTTCGCTAAAATAATCACGCAAATCGGTCCCCAGTTAGCAGCCTTTCCCTCCGAAACAACCACATAAAAACTTTCACCCTCGCAGGGATCTTCCAAATCCTTATACAGTCTGTCACACATTCCCCAAGGTCAAAAATCATCGAACCCTTCAAACCCCTGTAGGCTTTAGAGACAGCAGCATCTCCATAAGTTCACCTAACCGTTGATCTGAGAGCTCAGATCTGAATTGCTGTAAAAAAGAATTCACATCCCAAATGTCTGCCAAAGAACAATCAAAGTCAGATGCCAAAGCCAACAAACGTGGGAAGCGCATGCCAAGCACACCACCCTCACTCCTATCACCATGCCAAAATCTGAAGCCAAAGCCATCTCCTACAACAGGTCTCAGGAAGGGACGGGCATCCTGTAATACCCGATGAATCCCTCTCCAGAAGCCAGTGACATCTCCTACAACAGGTCTCAAGAAGAGTCTCAGGAACAATATTTTTTGTGAAAATATTAACCAACTGCCAAATCCCTTGCATTTAGGTTACTGTTTGCCATTAGATCCGCACTTGGTTAATATTTTTGATTTATTTTGATTGTTGGCATGGTTGCTTACATTCACTTCTAAGAGAAGATCATGGCTTCTTGTTCGGACAAGTAGGAAGGATTTGGATGAGACGTGGGATGGAAGTATGCAATTATTTTTATTGGTAAGAAAATGAAGACTCGGTGCAATTTTTTTAGAAAGATAATTGGAGGAGGTGAGATCACAAGACTAAAGCAATATCTTGTTGGTGGCTTCAACAACATAGCCAAATTCCCCACTTACTCGAGAGAGGTTGGAAATGAAGTGAAAGTTAACATGGAGAGGCATGTTGATAAAAATAAGAAGAGGGTCGGAAGAGAGGAGCAGTTCGACGAATTCATGTTCGAAAGAGAGTTCAACATACTGTCTTTTGATTTGGATGATGATTTCCCGTGCATAGCTGACTTTCAGATGCAACAGAAAAATGCGTACTAAGATGGCAATGCATGATTTAATGAAGATTGAGCATAAGAGATGTAGATTTATCGATCACGGTGGTCTTGAACAAGGTGTGAGCGCAGCGTTCCCTATCAATGTTGGAGCGGGAAGTGGCGGCGGCAGCAGGAGTAAAGAAACTAAGGCGTCACTGAAAAAGCAAAAGAGCAAAGGGCTCGACACCACCGAAGAAGCAAAGGGGAGAGGACTCGAATCATTCCTTGGAAACACTGACTCAACTCACTACTTTTCAAGAAAAGATTCGAAGCACAAAATGATCAAGGGATTGTTTGGAATATTCAGAAGTGAGTCAAAAGGGAAGTCATTAAGTTGTTCACTGGAGAAGGCATTCGGGAAAATGTGGTAAGCTGGGCATTCTTGCAACACGCAATTCACGAGATTGTTGCAGGAGGAGGAGGTGTGAATGCTCCAACCCCCAAAGAGATAATGAACAAATATTTCCGCATGAATGATGAGATTGTTAAATAAATTGTCGAGTTAAAGAAGAAATGGCATGAGCACGGGAGACCCTCATGTGTGATAGGCGGAAAAGCTATACAATGAAGCAAATAATCAAGTTCCTTGTATATTGTGATGGAAAGATGGTGTATGTCAGGTATGTGGATGCATCTATGCATGCCAAGGATCACAAGTACATATTCAAGCTCTAGGAAAATGTCATAAAAGAGGCCAAATCCGAGAACATCATGCCGAGGTGGTAACCGACAACAGCATCAACTTCAAGAAAGTCAAGGAGATGATCATGAAATCCAACAAGTACAATATCTTTTGGACTCCATGCGACGCTTGGAAAGATGAAGATCATCATGAATGTGGTATATCTCCTTTCAAAAAAAAATGAATGTGGTAAATCAAGCACGATCAATCACAATGTTAATTTATAATCATTTCAAAGTCATGGCATTGATGAAGAGCATGTGTGAGAGTGATATTGAGAGACCGAGAATCATCGAATTTGCAACCATTTTTGTAGCATTGCAAATCATGCAACAAATGAAGGAGGATTGAAGCAGAAGCATTATTCATGGGTGTGGTTTAAGATCTCCAAGGTGCAAGAAGAACAAAGTAAAGGGCAAAAACCTTGATCAACAACGTGAATTTATGAGATGATGTCCTTCGCGCAACAAGTATTGTGTGACCGACTGTGTTAGCATTGATAATAGTATATGGCGGTAAAAAAGCTAATCATATGGTCATATACAAGGCCATGTGGATGATGAGAGAGAATGTGAAGGAAACCACTGGAAAAAAGCTCCAAAGTGTGATTGGGCATCATATACGACTGTTGGACGAAAATATTATCTCACTCTCTTCATAAGGTCGATATATAATGTAATTATGCGTCATGTGTCAAGTTCTCACGAACCTAGCTTTATAATTTCTGATAGGTTAATGAACTTTTCCATAGTATTATCTAAACCCGAGGTACCCCTACAAGCATAGCCACGACACTCGCCG
Source organism: Ottelia alismoides (assembly GCA_037367405.1). Lineage (NCBI taxonomy): Eukaryota > Viridiplantae > Streptophyta > Magnoliopsida > Alismatales > Hydrocharitaceae > Ottelia > Ottelia alismoides. Next base: position 177,417 of record JAZKJV010000971.1, read on the forward strand.
AGAGACCCCAATGGCTCTTTAAGGTGTAGCAAGAAACATGCATACAAGCTGCATGAATAAGATATAACAAGTTAATCAATTATTTATTATTTATAATACCTCTTTTTTTAGAAGCAATGAGCATTCTTTTTTTTTGAAGCTCAAAAAAAAGGGGGAGACACTCAACGGTGTTCGCCCCAATATATTAAAAAAACTAAAAAGAAGAAAAAAACATACAAGAAAGCAATAGCGAATATACAAAGGTACATCACCACCCCCACCACCACAAAAGCGAGCTGCGGCCTACACCACACTCCAGTCATCCACAAGACGCGAACAATGTATAGGAACGTTATCCCTGTAAAAGCGTTGACCTGAGAAGAGGGCCTCATTTCTTCCCAACCAAATGGACCATAGCCTCGCAATCGGGATCAAGATGTCCCTCCTAATCCAGTTCCTGTTAAGCACCAATGTGTCGCAGAAAGCTGACAGGTCATCCGTTCTCACCCAATCCAGATCTTCCCAAATCCCTCTGACAAAGGGGCAGCCGAAGAATAAGTACTCAATGGTTTCCACAGCCGAATCACAAAGCACACAGGTATTAGCGACATTAGCCATGAATCTAGCGCAGCGATCACGCGTCAACAACCTCTTTCTGCGTAGAAGCCAAAGGAAAAAACCAATGCGCTCAGGAAGCCGCAGGCTCCAAAAGAAGCAAGAATCGCGCACCAGGATATCAACCCCATCCGGTGGGGCGGGGCCAAAGCCCAATAAGCTTTCCTTGTGGAAAAGGTGTCGTCCTTCCAAGCCCAGTGATCCTGCCCATCACTAGGCCGATCAGCGTCACAGATGGCGTCCAAAAGGGAAATAAAATCATCAAGCCGCTGGTACGAGAAGTTCGCCAGGAAACGCGGACACCAGCACCCATCCACCCAGCAGGAGGCAATCGAAGCATCTCTGTCGGCCGCTAGCGCAAACAAGCGGGGGAATCGCTCATTCAAGGATCCCCTTCCCGTCCAATCGTCAATCCAAAATGTAAAAGAGTCCCCCTTCCCCAGCACCGGCCTAAAGAGTGACACATTCCTAGCAAAGACATCCAGCACACTACGCCAGAACGAAGTATGGGCACCGATTACACCACCCCGCACCATCCCCATCCTTCCATCCCCAAGAAACTCCCTCAGAACGGCTATAAAAAAGTTATCACCCTGACCCCAAATTCTGCTTGCCCACTTGAGAAGAAGAGCATCATTAACAACCTCCAGCCTCCGCACACCTTCCCGCTTACCCCTAGTAACCTCATCCCACGCCACAAAATGCATCCCCCTCCCCCTTCCTCCCCCACAAGAATCTACGCATACAACGCTCAATACGCAATCGGCTCCCCACTGGCATGCGACGATTAGAAAGGAAGAATACCGGGATCGAAGAGAGTACCGCCTTGATAAGAACAAGCCGACCCCCTCTTGAGAGCAAAGTCGCGCGCCAACCAGCAAGGCGCTTTTCCACTCTCTCGACAACCAGGCGCCAATCCCGAAGCCTGACCCTTCCCACCACCAACGGCAATCCAAGGTACTCAATAGGAAGCTCACCCGGAGGAGACCCCAATATCCGACCGCACTCCACCGCCTCTGCCTGCGGCATCCCGAAGGGAATCACCTTGGATTTGCTAGCATTCATATACAGCCCCGATAAATCGCTAAATAGTTCAAGAGTGACCGCCATACCGGAGACCTCGGAAGGGCCTCCCTCGATGAAGCAAATGGTATCATCCGCAAATTGGATCAAGGGCACGCACACTGCGCCCTTAGAATAACCTTTCAAAAGCCCAGCCTCGATCACACGGTCCACCATATGCGTCAAGACATCCGTAGCCACAACAAAGAGAAGAGGAGCGAGGGGGCACCCCCTGGCGCACCCCCCTTCTCGGCTGAAAGAAGCCCCCAACTGCCCCACCATTTACCAAAACAGAGAGGGATACGGTGGTCACACACCACCGCATCCACGAGATCCACATCTCAGGGAAGTCGCGCCTTCTCAAAGCTGACCATAAAAAACGCCACTCAAGGTAGTCGTACGCCTTGGCAAAGTCGACCTTCCATAGCACCCCCATCTTACCATATTTCTTCCAATCGGCGACCAACTCCGATGCCACCGCAATGCAATCCGATATCTGCCTGCCCCGAATAAAAGCATCCTGGGCCGGAGAAACAATTGAATCCAACCATTAAAATGTGTAGGTTAACTTGATCATTAATGTACATCACTAGTATCGTTTTGTAGATAAAATAACTTACAAAGACATTGGGATCTTTTGAAAGAGTAACTGCGATAAGAGGACAAAGTAACACTCTTCCCCATATATATACAATTATGTGGCTTCAAATATATATATCCACACACAATTATGTGATACCTTATAGTTAAAGGCTTACGAAGTCTTAGAAATTACAATAAAAATTTAAAATTGAGGTTTAAAACAACTTCATGTGTTTTTATAGATGAATGGTGATTTTTTATGGAATGGGTGCTCCTAACTTGTGACAAGCGATTATAAAGTTGTTGTCGGAAACCCCATCAGCTAGAGGATGTGACAGGAACTAGAGCATGTTCAACCATATCCACTCCAAGAGACAATTCCCTGAAAGCATCTAAGTTGCATGATCATGTCAACATACATTACAATATCAGATTGAAGATGAAACATGCAAGGGAATGGTATGATAAGCAAGATTACATACACCCCATTGATTTTGCACACGTCTTCAAGGTTCAAGATTCAGAAGATGAAGACGTCTTGCAAAAATGGATATCCAATGATGGTGCTCATGTGCTTGATAAGAGAGGAGGGAGGTCAAATACATAAAGTGTCTCGCAGATGGAGATTGATGTCAAGGGTTACATGGTCAAATCAAAAAGTGGAGGAGAAGGTGAGGGATACATCATATCCTAATCAAAATCAAAATAAGGTGGAGGAGATGATGATGATACGGTGGTGGTGATGCAATTCAAGAGGCTTTTAGCAAAATGACATATTATAACGAAGTACATACTAGTGGATATGGGTGCATTTTTGAAGGACTTCATGCAGGAGAAGAATATATAGGCTAACACTAGCATACATGACGACTATATTATGAGTCATGCCCGAGGTCCAAATCCTACAGAGTTGATGGACTAACAGTATCATTCATATCCTCGTACCTGTACCCACAACCACAACCACCACATCATGACAACACAATTATGGAAGATTTGATATCTTCAGTGATATGTATGAAAGTTGGAAGACATCAGGGAGGCTGGGAAAATATATAAAGAATATACTAATTACAGACATAGGATGACGACAAAAGGAGGTGTTACAATTATGAATATTGTAATGTAAAGAAGAAAATATGTGAGATTACCATCAAGTTAAAAACACTCCATAGAGGGTAACAAAGTGATATCAACGAAGGATTTTGAACTCCTTACCATCAAAGCTTATTAAAGAGTGTTTATTTTTCTTTCAAAAAGCAGCTAAAAAAGAGTGGTGTCTGAGTAAATGGAAATTTTTCTACACATATAGAGATGGTTTTTTAACAGGACTTACACTGATGCAGCTGGAGGTTGACCAGCTTTCGCACCCCATTGATGTGAATCCCAGCTTGAAGCCCCCATATTACCATCTTCTTCTGCCTTTGCCTTGGATGAGGCAAACTGACCCTTGTGACGTTGCATCCTGTAATCAGCAAGAAATTAACTGCAACGTAAAGTATATAACTCAACCAATGAGCAGATGACATCAACAGCAGTACATAATACAGCAGGAACATAACAAAAAGGACAGAGAACTGATTTCCTTCTCATCTCCAACCAGGAAAGGATATGCTCTATCAATGCTCAATTCGGTAGTATAAGGAAAACAAAAACGGTTCCACAACATGAGAACAAGGCAGGTAGTTACTTTAAATTGCTTTATCTAGTTAATTTCCCCTTCATTACTATCAAGTTCGGAGGTGTTCTACAACAAGATTTGTAGCCTTGTACTTTTTATCTGTGCGATGCAATGTTTTTGGGCACGTACCTTCATCCCCATCCTTTTTTTTTAAATAAATTTTTTGAAAGAAAAAGGGTCTCCACCGTATAGGTGTGTGCCCAAAAACTTCACCATTTAATCGCCAAAAATATATAGGCTTATTACATGTAAAGATATTCAAAAAAATACACGCACCAACTATCTACTAGCACCTTAGCATGTGCCACAACATTTTCACCATAGAAACTATCTTGTCGAAACCCTGCCCTATTTCTGGCTAACCAAAGGGCCCAAATCATTGCTGTTGGAGTATTTGGTTGAGCGTCTATTGAGTTGTAGATGGGTAAATGAATACCTCCAGGATCCATTTACCCCATCCCAGTGTTTAGTCCCACATTGTCCAGCGGTGGGACTTGGAGGCCATGTGGAGGCTATATAAGGAGCCCCAAGCCTCCTGTATCAGATGAGAAAAAGCAATAGACTATCAGCCATCTGAGGCATTCTCCCGTGGTTTATCCCGCTCCTCACGGAGTAGGGTTCCACGTAAAATCATGGTGTTCCATGTTTATCTTTCTCGTTCTTAAGCTCTGTTTTATCATTATCGCTTCCGCTTCCTATTTTCTAACATGGTATCAGAGCGGGTTGTTCTTGGTTGATTGTGAAGTTTTAATCTTGAAGTTTTTTTTATCAGTCAAGTTTGTTGATCATTCGAGATTCATTCACTTCGTTTTTGAAGATTATCCTGGAGATCTGTTCCTTTTCCAGAAATTAAAAGGGTTTGCTTTGAAACCTAAATATTGTAGAAGTTTCAAGGAATCTCTTCATGTTCGTGGCTACAGGATTGAGTAGTCTCTTTCGCACGAGTCCCATTTTTTTACGCAATGCAATGGCTCCAGGCGGAGCCCTTCGTGAGCTTGCTCTTGTTTCCTCGCATGGGAGGCGCATCTCTAGGCCCGTTCGTAACTCCAGATCACCGCGGCTCCTTCATCAGCCCGACGCCATCAGCAGCAACTCCAGGAGCATCTCTGAGCGCCGCCACAACAGCGAGCTCGCGGCGCGCAACCCCCCTCGCGGCATCAGATCCAGGCGGCTCCCTTATCTCCGAAAGCTGCACCCCTCCAAGCGGCGGCACCCTTCTGGCGCGCGCACCCCAGCCGCTCCCAGCCACGGCCAGGCGCCGGTGACAACCTCCTCAGCTTCTCCAGGCGGCTTCCCATGCCGCGCACACCAGGCCCCACCTGGAACCCATGGCGCAACCATCCAGGCACGCGATCGAGGCCTCCCAACCACGGCCAGGCGCCGGTGACAACCTCCTCAGCTTCTCCAGGCGGCTTCCCATGCCGCGCACACCAGGCCCCACCTGGAACCCATGGCGCAACCATCCAGGCACGCGACCGAGGCCTCCCATCGCCGCTCTTTCCCCGTGCGCGAGACCCAGATCCTCGCTACAGGCGCGCAGGCATCTCCAATGTCTCTCTCAGATCCCAAGTGGCTTGCCCTAGTCGTCTTCAATCCTCGTCGCGCAGATGCCACTCCCAGGCACGATGTCCCTTCAACAGCGCGGCGGCGCGCATCCTCCAGATCGCCTCCTCTCGCTCGCCATCTTCAATCTCCCGCGGGGGAATCCCAGCAGCCCGCCGCTTCATATCCTTTGTGGCGGCGGCGTCACGAGAAAGGGTTCCATCTGGGAACCCTAATAAGTAAAACAAAAGGGAGGGGGCAGCTTTCATTTTAGGCCGAAGATGGGTTATAAAAAAAATCCTTTGTGAGCCCAGTTGGGCGCCTGTATTAAAGGGGATGTTGCGTTGGTTTTCGGCCCAACTGGCCTTATGTTAAACAAAAAAAGGGGGGGAGGTTGCAAGTTCAAAAAAAGGAAAGAAAAAAAAAGAAAATAAGAAAATAAAAGAAAAAAAAGGCGCGTACATATAGCAAAAAGCCGTACGCATTTTCAAAAAAAAAAACAAAACAAAATTGATTTGCAAAGCCGGAAAAAAAACGACTTATAAAAAAAGTGACGGCTTAATAAAATTGAAAAGCCGCGAGAAATTATTTGAGTATGTTTTATCCCCCCCCCCCATTTATGTATCTCTTTATCTTCTCTCCCAACTTGGTCGATGTCTTCATTCCGACCAGTATGAGAGAAAGGGGAAGTATATATGTAGAGTCACAGGTCTTGCTCCATATTCCAGATTCATATGTCAGTCTCCAGACCAGCCAATTGTTCAGACTCTACAGTTCAGACTCGATGATTGTCTTCCAAGTCCTCAGTTTCAGACACGCATGAGTTTGCGGTCATTTTCAGAAGAGCATATGTTGCTTTCATCAGTTCGAGGTCCCATTATTCTTGTTGTTGTTCGACCAGAGTTTTCATGTGAGCCATAGGGACTCCAGAGCAAAGGACCATTCCCTATGCCATCGAGGGCAAGGGTTTTCATGTGGTATCATAGGTACTCCAGAGTAGAGCACCATTCTCTGAGTCAGATGGGAGAGACCCAGTTCTCCGATGAGGAGACTTCAGGCGCAGTTTCAGACTCGATGATCAGATTCCGAGTCTTCAGTTGACTCATACTCCAGCCCGTTCGTCCTCCTCACCTGCACGGCATAAGAAGCATCGTCCTCGACTGCAGCAGTGTGCGCGTTGGGTTGATATTGTCCGTAGTGTCCTGTAGCGTTAAGTTGAGTTTCTTTCTGTTTGTTTGTCCAAGCTGAGCATTGCATGCTCCAGCTTGAGGGGGAGTGTTGGAGTATTTGTTGAGCGCCTATTGAGTTGTAGATGGGTAAATGGATACCTTCATGATCCATTTATACCACATCCCAGTGTTTAGTCCCACATTGTCCAACGGTGGGACTTGGAGGCCCTGTGGAGGCTATATAAGGAGCCCCAGGCCTCCTGTATTAGATGAGAAAAAGCAATAGACTATCAGTCATCTGAGGCGTTCTCCCGTGGTTTCATCTCGCTCCTCACGGAGTATGGTTCCACGTAAAATCATGGTGTTCCATGTTTATCTTTCTCGTTCTTAAGCTCTGTTTATCATTATCGCTTCCGCTTCCTATTTTCTAACAATCGCCACGCAACATGACCTCTCCTTCTTAGTACTATGCCAATCCGCACCCATAGATTCTCAAAAGTCATAAGCACTATCAGCAGACACCAAGTGATTCCCAAACATGTCCCAAGCCTCCAGGGAGCTCGTACACTTGAAGAGAAGGTGATCCGCATCCTCCTAACAACGACAACAACTAAGATTGGCATCTGAATGAACCGAGCAAATATGTCGCCGGTTAACAATCCCCCCCTCCTAAACAACCACATAAAGACTCACATGCGCATGAATTTTTCACCTCAAGATCCTTTTACAATCAGCCGCGCACACCCCAGAGTCAACCGTCATCGAGCCCTTTAAAGCCATGTATGCCTTCTCAATAGAGAAGGACCCATCACACCAGCTCCAACGGTCCCGCCCCACCGTGGGCCCATCAATGCTCTCTAAGTCCTCTAGCATCACCAACATCTCACTCATTCGCTGATATGAAAGCTTAGATCTAAAAAAAGGAGAAAGGAACGATCGTTCCATACGTCTTCCACAGAACAAGAATAATTTGAATCAACTGCCAAAACCATCAATTACGGGAATCTCGCCCCATGTGCCCCACCCTCACACCAATCGTCAGCCCAGAACCTGAAATAGTGTCATCCCCAACTACCTGCCTTAAAAAAGTGAGAATCTCCTGCAACATACTGCAAATCTCCCTACAAAAATACAAAGGGGGGGCCCAAGTTCCCCAGAGCATGGTAAAGAGTCGGGTCCATAAGTTTTCCGAATCAGAACGCAAATCAAGCTATTACAGTTCTCCCAAATACGAGTGATCCACTTACTGAGCAAAGCTTTATTCATCTCCTCCAAATTACACACACACCAAGTCTGTCATCTTCCTTCGAACAAGAAACCTCCACCAAAGGTATTAGCCCATTCGAACGTCCAGAAGATAACCAGAAAAATCGTCTCATGATGCTCTCAATCTCCCCCCCCCCCCCCAAGGAGCTTAGATGACATGAAGAAAATAGGGATCACAGAAAGAACAAATATCAACACCACCAACCTGCCACCACGAGATAAACAAACAAACTTCCACCTTGTCAGCCTCTGCTCCATCTTCTCGATCACCGCTAGGCAATCAGTCAGTCGCATCCTCCCAATGATCAAGGACACACCAAGATATCTCAACAGTAGATCCCAGCGTTGAGATCTCAACCATCCAGCACATCAATAGACCTCCCCCCACCCCAAAGCCGAAGGACACAAACTCTGACTTGTCTTCGTTAAGTCTCACGCCAGCGACCTCACCAAAAATGTCAGTGACCACAAACAAGCCTCTGCAACTCTCCGCATCACCTTCCACAAACAAGATGGTATAATACACATATTGTAAAATGGGCACTAGAATCTCCTCCCTATTATAGCCTTTGAAAATCCACCAGTCATCGCAAAATCCACCATAACTGACAAAGTATTCACCACAAGAACGAACAACAGAAGAGCCAGAAGGCAACCCTGACGTATACCCCATTGAGGCTGAAAATACCCCTCTCTTGGTTGCCCATTCACAAGGACAACACAAAATGTCACCGTGACGTACCTCTTCATCCACCCAGTCCACCGAAAAACAACCTCATGGACCTCCTGCAGCTCAAAAGGTCTCGGCAGCACCTCCACAGCCGAGACAACAATGTGTCTTACCCCTAAGCCCAGCCACCTAGAGCAACAATGTGGCGTACACATGCCGACATTCCTAAAGTATCTTGTTATTGCCCTTGCAACTTCCACCTCACCACTAAACTCTTCACCCCCAACCTTGATCGATTAAATCATATTTCTCATCCTACCGTTTGCCACTGCATGGAAAAATCTAGTATTCGCATCTCCCTCCTTCACCCACTTCTGACAAGACCTATGCCTCCATTCCAACTCATGCTTCTTATCCTCCTCCTCAAGAATCTTATGTACACCCCCCGATTTTCTAACTCCTCATCCAAGATCATGCAATCCTCCAAAGAGTCCAGCATTGTCATTTCCTCCTGAACCTCACTCATTCGTTGATCACGCAAAGTATGTGACTCCTTCCTGAAGGCAATCAGTATATAACGCAGTGCATCCAACTTCCGAACAAGCCTCACAGTAGCAAACCCCTCCACCACCAGATTGGTCCAAAAAAAGACAACCAGCTCTCTAAAGTCCTCCAACATCCAACACCGCTCAAACCTTAAAATAGGAAGAAGACTCACGTCCATCGCACATATCCAAGTATATAGGCATATGATCCAACCTCGATTGCGGGAGAGAAGTAATACTGGTCAAAATGAACATCTCCAAAGCCTCAACAAATAAAAGAAATCGATCGAGCCGTGATCTAGATGAAGAACTCCGCTAAGTATACGTGCAATGTGCCGCATCCAGAACCTCCAAAAGTATGGAAGTGTTCTACCACGATATCTAGCACCCAATGTGTGTTTTGGATTGCACATCACAAATCTAATGTTACGAAAGCTTCCCAAGCCAGAAGAGGTAGCAGTACAAGCCTTGCGACAAAAGTTTAGAAAAGCAATACTTTGTAGAGAAATCAGGGCTTGCCATTTTTATTGTGTGAAGGGGGAGGGGGATTTTGTAGTTGATAATATTTTTGAGTTAAAAGCAGAGGTAACACGTGGAGGTGTCTGCCCCATGCTATATATTAATAATTATGAAAACCTACACCAAAAGTCGAAACTCGAGAACTGAGAAGAGTCTTAGCATGAAAGAAAATGTTCTCTACATAGAATTGTTCGGCTTGAATTATGAGCTACCCAAAGTAGCACCAACAGTAACAGCTACAACCTACAAGTTGGTGGGTCCGAATCTTGCTTTAACCAAGGATCCCAAAAAACTTATGATGTTGTGCAACTCAAACACAAGGTAGATCTGAATGGAGGCAAAGAATCCATGTAGTCAACCCTACTTAATGTGGAAAATGCTTTGTTGTTGTTATCGTGCAACTTCAACCACAAGACATTTCAAAGTGGGTGTAACGTAACCAACATATTAATATAGGAACATGCAAAAAAGACGTAGCTTTCCTGCAATATCAAAATGTAAATACAAAGATAAGTTTTTGTGAGGTTAAGGTGGAGCCGTAAAGGCATATATCCAAAAAAACTTTATGCTTTTTCTAAGAAAATTGCAACGTGTTCATTATTTTATAGCAAAACATGCTATTGTTTGTAATAAAAACAGGTAAATAACCTTTCCCTAACCTTTCTCCGTTCCCCTTGCGGATTTCGAACCCACTCTCGTACCCAAATACCCGGTCAAACTACTGTGTCACATGTGATTAGTACCAAAGGGGCCCCATTCCAGCAGCTTACAAGACTGTTGTAGTTCGGGTTGCCACCAAAACCAGAATGTCAAAGCATAGAACGTCCGAGGTGATTGTTATTGGAGTATACTGATGGAACCTCCTCAATGTGCCTCTCCTTGTTAGGTTGATAGGGAGGTTGTTTCTTCTTCCACCTCAAGTCTAATCAACATTCATGGAGAGTCTGAGCCTTTCCAATTTATTGGCTTGCCTCGGTCTCTCTCTTGTGTTTGGCCTCTTGTTCCTCCTTGGCCTTGATGGCCATGGTGTTGGTGGCATGTATCCGGATTGTTGTCACTATCTTAGGCTTGAGTTTGAAAAGGGAGTCACATTTCCCTGAAGTCCTTCAAGCATGGCTGCAATGACTCCCCAGATTGTTATCTAATAGCATGGAGCATGAGCTAATTATCTTTGATGCTAGCACTAAAGGAGGACTGCTCCAAGAACATGACTTCTAGGTACAATATATGAAGAGATGAACCTTGATTGAAGGATACAAAACTAATCCGTTGCATTCTTGGTAAGGTGTGGAAAGAAAGCCTTGCACGAGATAGCACCGCAACTACGAAAAATATGACCTACTTGTACATTGCATGGAAATCATAAAAATATGTCGTCCCATTGTAGACTTTGATAAGAGGCATCGTGAACCTCTTTTGGGGGAATGCCTAGTTATTGGCCAAAATGAAACGAGAAATATGGATACTCTATAAATCCGTTTGCTTCCCACAAAGGTCCCATGTCCTAGCTTTCACATCCAATCGATGAGTTTCTAAAGCTCTTCCATGGTGAGCATAATTCCTTAGGGCTCATCGTGGTAAGTTCCCAATTCCTTCTCACCATACTAGGGTTTCTTTGGTCGATCATCTTCATGCAAAGGTCGAACTAACCCATCTGTTAATCGCCATAACTATAGCTCGAACAAGAGGGACTTCAAGTACCCATTGGAGGCAAGAGGAGGCATGCATGTCACTTAAGCAACATGTTGCCTCATATTCAAGCAACTCCAGGCTCGCATGGAAGTCCCGAGGAGGGTGAGCTCCTCTTCTAGATCCCAAATGCAAACGTGGCGAATTGCCTCCTTTATTCCTATTGAGGTAACAGAACAATCCTCTACCTACCATGCTTATTAGGTTGTGGTTGTGAAAGGGCTTTCTTGTCACCAAGCCCCCATTTTTTGTTTGTCACTATGACAATGGGTAGGGTGAGCATGGGGGACTCTGATAAAAAATACCGACAAGGAGGCCAAAGCAAAAACACTAAGAATCATGTTTGTTGCAGTCATTTGATCTCTGACGACAATAAATTCTTCCATAGCATGAGGCGGAGCCACCATCTAGGACCAAGAAAGAAAAGAAACAACACTTGTTCTTTCCCACAATATAATATCAAGTAATGAGAAGTGGGGAATAACCAAGGAGGTTCCACATGACAAAGGTATGGACAGAATCACCACCAAGCACAATAGAGAATACGAAGATTTTTACTACGTTCCACATTTGAATGGTGGGTGTATCACATATGTCCTCAAAAAGCTTGACTCTCAACCTTGCACTATAACGGATGGGGGATTCCTAACACCTACAATCCTCTCGAAGAGAGAGTTCGAGCTATCATGTACGGCCTTGGGACCAAAGGATGCATTTACCTATTTTCTGAAAGAGAATGTTCTAGTGTTGTGTGGTACTTATCATCATTTCCTTTTATGGCTTCCACGTGGCATATCGCATTTGAAGGATTAAATGATGTGATCAGCAAGCTTCATTAATGTGGCATGCAAAAGTTGTCGACAACAGTTACAGGACACCCTTCAACACCATGAAAGGTTACAATCATAGCTAGGACATAATAGTAGTTACCTTTGTAGAATGCATTCTAGCACCCCATGTGTTCCCTCTCCTTTAATGGTTCAGATCATGTATTATGGCATGGAGCTATAATAAGTAACATTAGCAACATGGCTAGCAATCATCCTTCCTTATTAGGCATTCCTCTCATGTATTTGAAGGCTTTCATTGTGCCTAACGCATAATGAGCATAGCCTCCTTCTGCATGCGAAGATGTATGCAAGTTTTCTGACATGGCCAAGGGCCCAAGAAGAAGTGTTAGGGATGGGAAGCCTTAGTTTGATAACTGAGGCACCTTTGCAATCCTTACTCGGCTAACCTCTTCAAGAGCCAACACCTCCTTTCCAAAGATAAACTCTCCCACAAGCATAGCTTGGGCACCCTAGAGTGCTATTGCCCTTAGGTGACTCCTCACGGACTACCTAAATGGAGATCATGTGGGATCCCAACAAGGAGCTTAAGATTTTTACCTCTAGCTTCATTCCTATGTTGATAATAATAGACATGAGACCTTAGTATGGCAAGTACATAGCCTTGCATTTCCTATCCCCACCAACTTTCTTAGGAGATACGTGATACTAGCCTATTACATGAGAAATTTCTTAGGGAAAAAATAAGGATGTGTATCCAAATCACTCCAATGTAGATCCTTGGACCTCAACAAAAACACAACCTCCAAACATGTGGTCTTGCTCCTCTAAAATTTGCTCACATAGGCAGTCCAATTTTTAGGCAAGTGGTCCAATCCCAAGACCTCGATTACAATCATTGGATTACGATGAGTTTTGTGTCTAGTCTCCCTATATCAATAATCAAAGAAATTTTAATTCCTTGGGGAGTAATTACCAAGCCTCTTGATGGGGCCAAGCTTAACCTGAGCTAAGATCATTTTGCATACATCCGATAAGGATCCAAGCCGCCTCTTAGATGACAACACGTCTTTCATGTGATATGCATTTGATCCACACCAAACTTGTTACACTAAACATACAAATAAGAGATAAAACAAAAGATCTCAAATGGCCCTGCTAACGTCTGGTTGTGAAACTCCACAATCGAACTACATCGTAATCACATGATGGATGCCCTTTGTGTGGATTACAGACACATGCATGCCAATAGGGCAACTTACCATGACTCATATCCTCGATGTGTGACTGAAATTGTCTTTTATGATCATGACGTCGACTCTCAAAGCTGCCTTCGCTGACGGTGATCATATGCACCTAAACCGATGCATGGAGTCATTGTCATCATTTTAATTCATCATCGCCACCACTCATGCTTTTACTCGACCTCCCCACACCCTCCATATTGCATGTACGATTATCTTCAAGCACCTCTTGCTGCTTCACCCATCTGACAGCTCATTGGCGTATGTTGCTGACAAGATCTTACACAATCACATTATCGTCCTTAAGTTCCCTATCCTTGTCATTTCATTGATGCCAGCATGCCTCATTATCCCTATCGGAGCCATCAACACTCTGCCACCACCTCTTGTGAGCCTCTCCACATGCTACATTCGTGAGGTCGCTCGTCACTCCCGCCACCTTCAAGCAAACATGACACATTCGTGTCACAACCATCAAACATACTTCTCATTACCTCCTTTGATGTGACTATTCATTACTACCTTATCACTATTGAAAACCTCTATGAGTTCCTTTGCGATAAACAAAAAAAATGCCCAAGCAACCTAAAAACAAAGGAGAAACTTTGCCAACATTGCATGGGGACACCCCATTGGACATTTCTTTACTAAAATGTTCACGGATTCGCCCAGAAAAATTAAACGGTCATGAAGCTTTGCAAACGATTTCATATTTGAAATTTATTAGAATGTTCAAAACAGTCGTAATTGCATTCAAGCCCCCAGTGTATCTGATGGTGATGAGAAAAGCCCCCAACTTTAACTTATAATGAAGGTGCCTAAGAGTCCCTTTTGCAGCGAATGCGGCAAATGCAATTCGTTAGAAGATGAATTTTCAAGTGAATGACAACTGATGCAATCTGAAATCCCAATTTTAAATAATAGGGATTGACAGATATTATCCGAATTTAAGTCACTTGTTATTTTATTTTGGTAAATAAATTGAAATCATTTAGTGCTCTCTATATATGGTTCAGGAGATATCAGTTTCATCTAAATTATGAGTTCTTCTAGAAATCTTTTAGAAGTGCCAACAAGAAAACACTAATGAGAAAAGCAGGAGCCTTGACAAAATGAAGGGAAATGATGTACTAAACCCCTGCCTTAGATGACTTACCTAAGAGCTACTTCTTTACGGATGGTATAACGAATTTTCTTGTCATAATTCCGCTCTTTTCTTTTCTCACGAAATCTCATTAGTGAAGCAACTCTTTGAGGAAAGTTTGAGCGCTGCCAAAAAAGAAACCACCCTCCTAATCATCCATGAAAAAGTGGAGTGAATCAAAAGAAATGCTGCAGAACAATACCTTGTTGTCTTGCAGAGAAGCAGCAGAAGAATTCCCCGATATCAATTCACGGCCACCAAGTAGAAGAAGCACAGCTTGGACCTGCAGAATGACTAAACTTATTATATTATCATGTCCTATGTAGCAAATGATAGGAATGGCAGTTTTTATCTTCCATGGAATAATGCAGGAAAAATATTCACTTTTGGAAAATAAGTTGTCCCTGCTTCCCCTGTACCAAATGCCACCCATGTATGCCGCAGTTATTTAATATTGTTGAGATATTAGTTATTTTTATTATCGTTGTCTTATTTTATATTTCTTTCTTCTTCTTTTTGTAATTTGCCCCATAGGTTTGTCTCTTATATAAGAGAACCCTAGGGCCTCTCATAAAGCAATAAATTCTTTTCCCTCTACATGGTATCAGAGCGACGGTCCTAGACCGGAATTCCCGTACCCCCACAAAACCCTAACCCTACCTGCCGCTCCATCCTCTAGTCCGCAGCCCTAGGCCTCCAAGCCGTCGCCCGGCCTCCAGGCCGCCGCTCGACCAGCCCAGGTCGCAGCCCTAGGCCTCCAGGTTGCGGTTCCTGTCGTGCTAGGCCCCCGCTTGGGTCGGCCAAGCCTCCACGACCGTCATCTAGGCATCACAAGCCGTCGTCGGCCTTCCCGTAGTCTTCACCCCTCTGCAAGTCGTTGTACGGTCTGAACCGGTCAGATTTGGTCGAGGAGTGACGACTCAGTCTAGAGGACGCACTCATCGTGGCAGAGGCGGTAGACGTCCGTGTAGTCCTTGCACCTTTTGTCGTCGACCGAGGCATGCAGAGGATACATGCTATCAGAAGCATGAATATCCCGTTTCTGGCCGCGTAGCTGAACGGATTGAGCCTTCAGATACTCTTGCTTCCCAGGCAGATCCTCACCTGGATGATATCGTCTCTCGCATTCGAGAGATTATGACCCCTTCTGCTAGGGGTGTAAACGAACCGAACCTGAGCGAACCTACCTAGGTCCGGTTCAGTTCGTTTATTAGGTATATAGGATCGGGTTCGGCTCGGTTCAATAAGATTAAAATCATGTTCAGGTTCAGTTCGATTCAGTTAAGTTTCGCGAAGGTTCGGTTCGTTAAAGGTTCGATGATATACAAAGTGAATGGGCACAAGCTAGGTTCGTGAAGGTTCGGTTCGATTCGTTAAAGATTCGATTATATACAAAGTGAAAAGGCACAAAATTACAAATATAGAGAAGTAACTTGTTCTACAGGGAGGAGCAACAATTGAATTAGTTATCAAGGAATTATATCAGTTGCTAGAAAGGTTTTTATTCTATGCAAAATATAACAGGCTTTTAATGACTCTCTGATATAGTCAAACTTGTGATGTACTTATGTGAAGTCTATCAACCCGATTCGATACAAAAAACACAAGGAAGTGCAATAATATCAAAATACTATGAAGGGTTTTAGAGAAAAACCTATTAAAAACTAAAGCAAAAACCTTTCTAGGTTGACTATTCTTGAGACTGCCAGAAATTATTCTCGAGAGCCCCCTGGAAAATTGCATCTAAATGTTTTGAGCACCCTAGAAAAGGTATACCTGGAACTAATCAATTATTCAGCCTCGAATTGGTTAGCCTCAACATTGATGCTACTAGGACAACCTGGAAAGTTGTCTAAAATTATGAACGAGATAAAAATTGGAGACCAGCAGCGGGGTATTCCAATAATGAACGAGATACCTGAAACATATTGGATTAGGTATTCCAATAATCCAAGGTTGCGGGGTGCGGCAAGCCGCTTGGGGAAAGGAGAGGAGCGGCGGGCCGCTGGAAGGAGGAGTCGGGGTCCGACAGACCCTTGGGGTGGCCGTTGGGAGGAGGATGTTGGGGTACGATGGACCGCTTGGGGGAGGAGAGGAGGAGCGGCTGGCCGTTGGGAGGAGGATGTGGGGCAACGGCGAGCCGCTTGGGGGAGGAGAGGAGGAGAGGATGGCCGCTAGGAAGAGATGTGGGGTGCGGCGAGTAGCTGGGAGGAGGATGGGACTCCAATGGCCGAGGAGGAGGGGTGTGGCGCCTGCGAGTGTCGTGTGGAGAATAGAGGACAGGGAGGAGGCGTGTGTGGTGGGTGATAGGGTGGTTAGGGTTTCATCTCTTTTGGAAAAATTTCAAATTAGGTCTCTTTTTTCTAAGAATTGAATACAAGATATATAAACAATATATTCTAAGAATTGGGAGCTTTGTATGAGCTTCCAATTCCCAAATCATAATATTATATATTTATTTATTTATTTATTTTTATCGAATTATTAGCGAATCGAACCTGAGCGAATGTACCAATTCAAGGTTCGGTTCGTTTATTTAAACGGACCCAAAGTTATGTTAAGGTTCGGTTCGTTTATAATCGAATCGAATCTGAATCGGACTATTATTGAATCGAACCTGAGCGAATACCGAACCTGAGATTTTTCTGACAACCCTACCTGCTGCAGGAACCCCCACTACATTTACAACAACCACATACAGAGCCTCTTCGAGCTCCTCATGTATCGCTTATGCATTCACTAGTAGTCATGGTGCAGATATGACAGAGTGGATTATAGACTCCGGTGCTTCTCATCATCTTTGTGGAGACAGAGCACAACTGAAGTCCTATAGGACCATACCACCTGGTAGATGGGTTGTCATAGCCAATGGCAACCACTTACCAATTACATGACAGGGGGAGGTGCATCTGACGCCATCCATGCGTCTTCAGAATGTTTTATATGCTCCTGACTTTCAGATGAATTTGCTTTCCATTAGTCAGATTACTAAGGATCTGCATTGCCGTGCCATCTTTGATCCATCTTCTCTTGTATTTCAGGACATACTCACGGGTAGGGTGATTGGAAGTGGCTGTGAGCAACAGGGACTCTACACACTGGTCCAACCTTCTCATGTTAGCGTTTCCACTATACCTACTGGACCAGTCTCTCCATTTCTGTGCCACCTTCGTTTTAGCCACCTTCCTCTGCAGAAGCTATGCCATGTTCATGAAAGACCGTATATCGAATCGATATCGTATCGATACGATATATCGATGATATATCGCTGAAATATCGCTCATATCGACGAGCCTTTCTGAAGAAATGCCTGGAAATCGGGACATATCGCCATATCGGTGCTCATATCGGTCCCATGTCGATATCGATATATCGTGATATTTCCTTCCATGGCCATGTTCTCCCTCAGAATTCCACGAGATCCTCCTTTCAGTGTGAGGCATGTCAGTTTGGGAAGCATCATCGTTCATCCTTTCCATCCCGTCAGAGTCGGAGCAGCTCACAGTTGTTTGAGCTCCTTCATTTAGCTATCTGGGGTCCGAGTCGTGTTCCTGATCATCAAATACATCGTTTTTATCTTGTTGTCGTTGATGATTTTTCTAGACTTTCCTGGATCTTTCTTTTGAAGAATAAGTCTGAGGCTGGATCCATGATCAAATATTTTATTAATGAAGTAAGGAATATTTTTTCTACTAATGTCAAATATCTTCGCACTGATAATGCCTTAGAATTCTGCACCTTACAGCTTTCTGAGTTGTTTAGATCTTTTGGCATTGTTCACTAGACCTCATGTGCCTATACTTCTCAACAGAATGGTGTTGCAGAGCGTAAACATCGTCACTTACTTGATGTGACCAGAACCTTGTTGATACGGAGTCATGCTTCTCACTCTTACTGGGGTGATGGTGTCCTTACTGCATGTTATTTGGTGAACCACATGCCCTCGTCTGTGTTGGGAGAGAAGATTCCTTTCTCGATTGCATTTCCGAGAAAGATCTTTTCTCCCTTACACCTCGTGTATTTGGATCTGTTGCTTTTGTTCATGATGTCTCTCCAGGTCGGGACAACCTCTCTCCTAGAGCTGTCAAGTGGGTGTTTGTTGGCTACTCTCGTACCCAGAAGGGGTATCGCTGCTTTGATCCGCTAAAGTGAAAGTACTTTGTCAGTGCTGACGTTACTTTCTTTGAGTCTGTTACGTATTTTTCTCCTACAGGTGACAGACTAGCCCCATCTGACTCTGACGATGAGATCTACATGCCTCCACCTCCTATTGTCGTTCCTCTGCATCCCTCTACTCCTGCTCTACCACCACCTCCTCAACCACCACCACCACCACCTGCTCTTGTGGCTCTACCTCCTACTCTGACTCAGTTTTTGCCACGTGTTTTTCCTCGGAGGCCTCGCTCGGTTCCCTATGCTCACAGGTCTTGCCCATCATCCAGCACTTCCTAGGTATGTACTAAGCACATTGTTTCTACTGATGGCACTATTGAGTTGTATATGCAGCATGATTCCATACAGGATGAGCAGGTGCCCTCTCAAGACGGGAACTCACAGGTCACAGACTTGGCAGATGATCTTGGTGTACCGATTACTTTGCGAAAGCAGAAACGACAGTGTGCTACTTATCCTCTTGCAGCTCAGGTTTCCTTGAGCAGGCTGTCAGAGGATTAAAGGATGTTTACCTTGGCACTATCTGTTGTGGAGATACCACGAACATATCAGGAGGCTCTAAAAGACAGTCAATGGAGGTTAGCTATGGAGGAGGAGATGACTGCATTACAGTCACATGGCACGTGGATTCTTGTTTCTGCTCCAGTCGATGCATCTGTTGTGGGATGCAAATGGGTGTTCATTGTGAAACATCGTGCAGATGGTAGCGTGAATCGCTATAAGGCGAGACTTGTAACGTGTGGGTTAACCTAGACATATGGGTGGACTATCATGATACTTTCTCTCCAGTTGCCAGACATTCTACTCTACGTGTTCTACTTTCTGTTATTGTGATACACGATTGGCTCTTGTATCAGCTTGATGTAAAGAATGCCTTCCTCTGTGGTGATCTACAGGAAGAGGTCTACATACAGCAGCCACCTGGGTTTGCCGCTGAGGGGGAGTGTCAGAAGGTTTGCAGGCTACACAAGGCTATCTATGGCCTTAAGCAGAGTCCAAGAGCATGGTTCGAGAAGCTCTCGGACTTGATAGAGCAGCAAGGGTTTGTGATATCGACTGCCGATCACTCCTTTTTTGTGCAGAGAACCCATAGAGGTACTATTGTCATTCTCATTTACGTTGATGATATTATTGTTACAGGGGATGACGACCAGGGCATTCAGGGTGCCAAGGACTTTCTAGGTCAGCAGTTTGTGACCAAGGACCTTGGACACTTACGTTACTTCCTTGGACTGGAGTTTGTCAGGAACCAGCGGGGTCTTGTGATGACCCAGAGGAAGTACATTATAGATCTTCTTTCAGAGACAGGCATGGCAGATTGCAGTCCCACCACTACTCCTATTGACTCGTGCATGAAGCTCTATGATGATGATAATGAGGAGGTCGACAAGAGGAGGTACAGAGAGCTTGTTGGCAAGCTAGTATATGTGACTATTACCAGGCCCGACATATTCTTTGTCGTGAGCAAAATGAGTCAGTTTATGGAGCAGCCTAGACAGGCGCATATGGATGCAGTCTATATGATTCTGATATACCTGAAGACTTCACCTCGTACAGGACTTCTTTTCAGCAGAGGCGCATCTCTCTCAGTTACGGCATGTGCAATTTATGATGGGTGTCCAAAGGATAGAAAGTCTACATCAGGCTTTGTTGTGTTTAGAGGGAATTCTCTTGTTTCATGGAAGAGTAAGAAACAAACTGTGGTTGCCAGATCAAGTGCTGAATTGGAATACAAGGCCATGGCGTAGGCTAGCACAGAAATGATGTGGGTTAGATCTGTACTTACTGACCTGACTATAGAGGTGCCTCTTCCCATGCACCTCCAATGTGATAAGCAGGCCGCTCTTTTCATTGCCAACAACCCAGCCTTTCATGAGAGGACGAAGCACATAAAGGTGGACCGTCACTACACGCGTGACATGATACAGAAGGGTCTTATCGCCACTACGCATGTCAGCTATGCAGACCAGACAGCAGATGTACTTACAAAGGCCCTAGCCAGAGGACCTTATTAAAGATGTTCCAAGCTGAGTCTGATCGATATCTATGCTCCAGCTTGAGGGGGAGTTTTGATATATTAGTTATTTTTATTATCGTTGTCTTATTTTCTATTTCAATCTTCTTCTTTTTGTAATTTGTCCCATAGGTTTCTCTCCTATATAAGAGAACCCTAGGGTCTCTCATAAAGCAATGAATTCTTTTCCCTCTACAAATATATATCTTTAATTTTTTTAGGAATCCATTCTTTGTTAATGCAGCCACGGAACTAAAGTTGGTTCCTCCCATTCACATGCAAAATATCCTTATTTTCAAAATGGAAAAACCAGTTCGCATATTGCACATATTACACAAACTAACAAGCATGTATGCAGAATACATACAACAAAATATCGTCAGTTCCAGAGTACACAATATAGTGGACTAAAAACTTGTGATAGCAACAACTCTTTAGTAGCTCTTACTCAAAAAAAAACAACTCTTTAGTAGCTGAACATTTTCCCCATCATGCAAGATCTACTCCATAACTTCGTTACCTCCAGATATATTAACACCAGTCATTTCCGTGCATAGATCCTGTTGAAGTATGTAATAGAGTGGTAATTGGATCTCTCCAGGATCCAACTACCACCCACTTATGTTTAGTCCCACATGGATGAGCGGTGGGACTCTGGTCTGTCTGTGGAGCTATATAAGGAGCCCCACATCCGTTGTACTCAGTGAGAAAGTGTAATGCATACATCAATCCTTTGAGGCATTCTCTCGTGGTTTCATCCCGCTCCTTAGGGAGTAGGGTTCCACGTAAATCATGTGTCCAATGTTTCTTATTTCTTTATGTTTACTGCTCTATTTATCGACTCGCTTCCTCTTCTTGGATTTCAACATGGTATCAGAGCAAGTCATTCTTGGGATTTGATTTTTTTAGGAGGGAAACAACTTTTGCTCTCTTTTTTTAGATTTGATTATTTGTTAAGATTATGTTCATATATTCTTGTTCGAAAGTGTTGTTGAGAATGTAATCTCAAGATCTGTTCGAGGTTGCATGGGTGAAGCTCCTCTCGCATAGTCGCATTGGCTCTTCTCACTTCGATTCATCAAAATCCTAGAATGTGAAGACCTTGTTCTCAGCCAAGAGATGGAATCATGCGGGGCTCTTCTCACATTGGTGGCGCTCCATGGCCATCGCACCTATGCTCCAGAGGACCAGATCTGAAACCCGCCATGACTAGCGAGATCCAAGCAGCATGCGGCGACAATGAGAGCCATGCATCATCACGTACTTCGAAGAAACTCACGCTGGGGATCTCACCACCTCCAGCCTCTAGGCTCATCTCCAAGCTCCATCTCTCTCTCTCTCTTCAGGAGATACTCCATTAGTCCTCTCCATGAACCGCTCATTCTCAAAGCTTTAGCGCCATCAGATTCTCCAAAAAATGAGAAAGAAGGAGAAAACCATCGAAGGCAACACCGAATCCCATGCCCCAAGTAGCAACGGCAGTAGCAGGTCCCTCGCGTGACGCAACCTCCAGCGGTGCATATCCCCTCGCGACATCCTCGAGCAGTGGCCTCTAAATCTAATCACCTGCCTCTCCAACACGCTCTACAATGCCCCAGATCCGCGCCCAGCACTCCACAGCCCCAGATCGCGGCATCCTCGGGCAACGCTCCAGCACTCTGCAGCCACGAGCGAGGTAGCTTCTTCTTAAATATTCTCTAGCAACGGCAACAACGGCTATGGGTTTCTTCGTTGGAGCCCTAGTCGTGTATCAAAAGAGGAAAGAAGGTCGATACCCCTTCCTAGATAAGGGGGGTTGCTCCTCCGTTTGTTTGGGTCCAACAGGCAATTGATAAAAAAAATATAGATTGGTTTGGGCTAAAGGGGCGTCTTCTACAGTAAAAAGAGAAGAAAAGAAAAGATCCAACAATAGGTTGCTGCAGGAGCCAAGTTTGCAGGCTCAAGTTGTGCCATGCTTAAAAAAAGGAAAAAAGAAAAGAGAGTCAGCTTAAAAAAGAGGAAAATAGTCGGAAAAAAGCCGAAAAAAAGTTGAATGGCTTTGTGCAAAAGGGAGAGAAAAGAAGCAAAAAAAGGTGCACTTTTTTGTTTCTCCGAACTTGATGTTCCAAGCTCTTTATTCTATCAAGTATGGGAGAAAAGGGGAGTCAGAGATGGATTTTCAGGATGTAAACTACTCGACCATGACTAACAGACCGACACACTAGACTGCTACTATGATCAACCATCTTTACCGAGCATCAGCTTCTTCGTCAGGGCGTATACTTCTTCTTTTACGATCTGACTAGTACTCTGCATTGGACTTCTTCTATTACGACTCTTCTCCAGGTACAACAGAGATATGTTACGGTGACCGGAAAGTTGCAGACCCGTCAACGAGTGAGGTCTTCTACCAACAGCGGCGACATATTCTTCTTATGATGTATCGTGTGAAGATGTGTTGTATCACTTTTTTTGTTGCAAGCTGCAGCTTTCTCAGCTCCAGCTTGAGGGGGAGTATTGAAGTATGTAATAGAGTGGTAATTGGATCTCTCCAGGATCCAATTACTATCCACTTATGTTTAGTCCCACATGGATGAGCGGTGGGACTCTGGTCTGTCTTTGGACCTATATAAGGAGCTCCACACCTCATGTACTCGGTGAGAAAGTGTAATGCATACATCATCCCTTTGAGGTGTTCTCCCGTGGTTTCATCCCGCTCCTTAGGGAGTAGGGTTCCACGTAAATCACGTGTTCAATGTTTCTTATTTCTTTATATTTACGGCTTTGTTTATCGATCCGCTTCCGCTTCTTGGATTTCAACATATCCAAATAATCTAAATCATGTTTCACAGGTTCTTCCCAACGCCTCTTCTATCAACCTAGGCCCCTCGTATCACTTCTCATCATCCAACATTTCACACCCGCAAACCACAATACAGTTGGCCTCTTCCATCAGCAGTCAATTGAACCACAGCCTCAACTAATCTACCTCCTCCTTCACCACCTCGATGCCCGCAGGCATCATTCTCCCCTTGCACATTCAACTCATTGGAGTTAAGAGCAGATATATAATATCAATCACCTCGACAACGGACAGAAGCAAAGCAACACAAACTTCCAATCCTTCCTCTACTCCCTTGCACATTCAACTCATTGGAGTTAAGAGCAGATATATAATATCAATCACCTCGACAATGGACAGAAGCAAAGCAACACAAACTTCCAATCCTTCCTCTACTCCATCCCCAGCTCAAATTTCAATGTGACGACATTACATGCGAAGCATACTTTAATGGAGGCTGAGCTATCAGACAGAGTAGGCACATTATGCTTCCTCACTCCAAAAAATATATATATTAAAAATACCCTCCTCCTTAATCTATGAAAAGTCCCCATCACAACAAAAAACCCGATTCCTTACCATCGCATCTACTACAAACCGCAACCCTCGAACTAGTATTTCAGCAGAAGTTCAAAGCTCCTCGACTCCAACATCTGGCAACAGCTTGCGAGTCCTTTTCACCAACAAATCGAAGTACAAATCACCAGATTTATATCAAAGCCGTCACTTCTCCAAGTCAGCGTCAACTAAAAACAAAAAAAACAACTAAACAGCACAAAAAGTAGGAAGTCAAACAAACCTTCTCCGGCGAGACGGAGTCGAAAACATAGACCTCACCCTGGAACGAGAGCGTCAGCTGATTCCCCGTCCCCGGCGGCAACACGATCCCCATCGTGGGGTTCGGATGCGCCTCCTCGTCCCTCTCCATCCTCTCATTCTCCACCATCACCTCCACCGCGTTCTCCTCCTCCGCCACGTAATGCGGCTCCCCTCCACCTCCGCCACCGTCGATCTGGCCAGGGAGTTGCATGGCAGCGGCGGGCGGGCGATCCGCTGCCACCGCGGCGTCGTAGAGTTCGACCGCGGGGTTAGGGTTCCCGCTCATCGTGCAACGGGAGGGATCAGGGCGAGAGAACGACGGCGGGAGGTGTGCGGGGATCGGATTTCGGGGAAGAGGAGGAGGGGAGGAGCATCGTCGGGGTATGGATGATTTGGGGAGGGGTTAGCTAGTGGGGCGATGCGGACTGTGAAGAGGGGAAACAGATGTTTCCGGTACAATTAACTTGCGTGGGGAGAATAGGTGGGTTGGGATTAGGTCCGGCTATCGAGCTCAACTAGCTGAGCTAGACCTTGGTTCGGGCTCGGGCTCGATAAGTCTAGCTGGGTTCGGGTTTGGGTTCGGGCTCGAGCTCGTTCGAGTCCAGCCGAGCTAGTTCGGGCTTGAGCTCGGTTGGTTGATAAGGCTCGAGTCGAGTCCGTTATCGAGCCTAGTCAGGGCTCGAGCCTGGTTTGGGCTCGTTAAGAAAATAGCCATTTTTTGGTGGAAAAGTGTTGTCACATGGGCTCGAACTCAAACCTCCTCTTTGAAGACTATCTTCCTTACCAGTAAGCCGCCATCCAAGTTGTATATAAAAGTTAAATTATAATATATATTGTAACATTCTATTTGCTAATAAAAAATAAAAATTACTCATTATCTAATTATAACCCAGATTAACATAAATAAGTGTAGAAAATCCAAGTCTACAGCATAATCTACCAAATATTGTTTGTTATATAAACCACATAGACACATAGTCCACCATTCACAATGTTGCAAAACTAATACAAATAAAAACAAACATCGTTACAATTTCACAAATATCGAGCCCCCCTTATTAAGTTATCGAGCCGAGCAGGGCTCAGCTCGAGCTCGGCTCGTTAAGCTATCGAGCCCAAAAATCTCAATCCAGGTATTTTTAAGCTATCGAGCCCAATAATATATTTTTAAGTTAATAATTTTATTTGAACATAGTTGAAAAATATTATACCAAAGGAATTATAGGGTTAATACAAGTAATCTCAATCCAGGTTGGGAGTGTTGGAACGAGGGTTATGTCGATGTACACCGGTGTACACCAGCAACCAAACAAAGCTATGGAGTGGGGTAAAGTGTGGTGGATGGCTGCTAAATCACTCCCAGTTCACATGGCGAAAATCAAGCTAACAAGCCAACTTTTGAGGTTAATATATTAAATGGATCATACATCAACCAACCAACCAACTTCGAGGGATTTAATAGTAAATGTAATTTATACCACCACTCAAATTACCAAATTAATCAAAATTATAAAATAGCATTCTCTCTTCATAATGCTCACTTACGAGGATTGCGTGATTATTTTTCAAAGGAATCGTTCATTTGAATATGATGCAATATTATTTATATTTTAAGGAAAATTATTTATATTTTTAAGGATATGAATGTGGATGATATTAATATTTTTTGACAGATATATCCTTATATATCCATATTGTTGTTATTATTTTGTTGATACAGAGATCGTTACTGATACCATTTTTATTTTTCAGAGATAATATATATGAGTAAGCTCCGTATATTTTTTTAGCAAATATGGATATATTCATATACGTCCAACATTATGTTTATTTTTAAGCGGATATGGATATGTATTTTTATGTTGGCAGATATAGAAATGGATAAAGAGACGATTTTTTGTGAAATATAAGTATGAATATGGAATTTTCCTCATTTTTAAGGATATGGATACGACTAAAGTTACACTTTTACGATATAAAATATATCCATATTCATCATTAAAATAAAATGGTATCAGTAGCAGTGTTTGTATCAACAAAATAATAATAACAATATGGATATATCTGCCAAAAAATATTAACTTCATCTGTATTCATATTCTTAAAAATAGAAATATTTTTCCTTAAAAAAGAAATAATATTATATCGTGTTCATATAAATAAATTCTTTTAAAAATAATCACACAATCCTTGAAATTTGACATCATGAAGGGAGAGTGTTATTTTATAATTTTGATTAATTTGGTAATTTGAGTGATGATATAAATTAGATTTAATATTAAACCCTTAAAAGTTGATTTGTTGGTTGATGTGTGATTCATTTAATATTGTAACCTCAAAAGTTGACTTGTTGGCTTGATTTTCACCATGTGACTGGGAGTGATTTGGCAATCATCTACTAAACTTTACCTACTCTAGGTAAAAGCAATATTACCTAGACGATCTGAACCCAGAATAGGTGGGGTGATTGGAACACTCGCGATTTTTTTCCTTCAAGAATGAGGTCATTGGAATATTAATGAGGTTGTTTGTTAGCTTCTTTTTTCATAAATTATTGATCACTAAGTCATTGATTATTGGAAACTCCTTATACAAAAATTAATGATTGTAAAATAAATAAACTCCTTATACAATATTAACAAAATACAAAAATGATAAGTATTGATTATTTTCTATAAATGACAAGATTCTTCGAAGAGGATCGTCTACATTGAACATCGCCGCTATTAGGGATGAGCATTGGGCTAGCTTGGGCCAAAAAGCTCGGTCCAACCCAAGCTCAAATTAACATTGGGTCGGGTTTGGGCCAAATTTATAGGTCCAATTTTTTTTGGATCGGACTTGGCTTGGCCCATCCCGCCTAGCCCATGAGTCCAGCCCGATGGACAGTCTGGTATGTGGCCCGCAACCTGACCCGAAGCATGGCCCAATATCTTCGTTGGTTTTCCTACGGTTCGATATCTTCTTGTCATTCTTGTGGCCTAAAGTTTTTAAATATGTGAAGCAGTAATTATATTATTGTTGATTGATTTGTGGCGCATTCTATGTATGTTACTTATTTTAATCTTTCAATGGTTAATTTGTTTGGTCACTGGTGTCGTAGGAATTGATGGTCTAGGGATGTGCCTTTTTAAAAATTTTATCTCCCACTATGTTATCAATTCTAGAGTCGAGAACATTTATTCCATTGTATTGTTCATACATTTTTCTACTAGAACATTCAATTATTTTTTTCATGTTTGTTTTAAGTATACATTATACCCACTTCAGTGGTGTGGTAGTGCAGTGTGTCTACCACTCAAAAGATGAGGCTTCAAATTTCCATTGTCGGGGTTGTGTTAGATAGCCAACAATCAGCGTAAAAAATAGTCGGATCTTTTAGCATGGATCGAACCGTTAAAAATAAAAAAAATATAGGCCTTGGGCCCGTCCCAAGGTTCGAAGTTTCAAATGGACATGGACCCTTCAATGCCCGACCGAGCCCCATCCATGCTCATCGCTAACCACTGCACATCCATAGGCCTTGTTTGGTTGGAGAATAAGCCCTGAAATAAGGGGTCAATTCTCCTCTCGACACGGTTCCCAGTGGTACGACTATTCTCCATTATTCCATCTTATTTCACTCTTATTCCTATCTTTTTCCCACCTTAGCTAACTTTATTTCACCTTATTCTTCTTATTCCTATCCTCCAGCCGAACAAAGAATAGACCCTTATTTTCCTTATTCCCCATCTTTATTCCTGCTTATTCCCGAACCGAACGGGCCTATAGTCAGTGGGAACTACTCATTCATGCACAAGATTTGATGTGACGTAGTGATGTCCATCACAACCTTTTTGATGACCTCATCGCTACAAAATATTCTTTCTAAAAAAATCTCAGTAAGATCTGCTTCATATGAAATATCATAATGGGTGCATGACAAGACTAACACTTAGTTAACGTGCAAGCTAGATATAGTGCTTCCTCGTGCAAGAGGAGACCTATGGCATTATCTTACATTAATTGCTTCCATGTAAAGTTTATGTTGAAGACATGTCATTCTTCAATATCGGTTCATTGTCATTCCTCATCATTAGCATTGACTTACTCCTTATGTTTTTTTACATATGAACTATATATATACACACATATATATAGGAGTGATCCTATGAGAGCAAAAACATGTGAGAGCATGAGAGCATGCATTCTGGACGACATGATTCTGTTTTCTCTCTCCTGGTTGGATCATGTGGTCCAGAATGCATACTGTCACAGGTTTTGGCTCTCATAGGATCACTCCTCTGTATGTATGTGTGTGTGTGTGTGGCGCTGGAAAAGCTGCACCCGGGGGTGAAGCTAACTAGCTGCACCCGGTCTTTTTCTCATTGGTTTTTTGCGTTTTTGAAATGAAACCTAGGGGGATTTAAATCACCATATATCACCATGATATCATGCCAATTTCAACTAAATTCGACACTTCTATCATCTCCATCAAGACTGATATATTCTAACGATCTCAGAATTATTGAAATTGATCCTATCTAGATGTGTATGTTAGGAATGTTTGTTTTGCATGAAATTTGAAACACATATTCCACTCAATAAACTAAGTAAATCCCCATAGTTTCCTTCAAAAAAATAAAAAACCAATGAGAAAAATACCCGGGTGTAGCTAATTGGTTGCACCACTCGGTGTAGCTTCCATTTCCCTATATATATATATGGGTTAAATGGGCTGCCCCATTGGGGGAGCTAACTTGGCTCCTCCGCGCCAATTCGCTCGGTTTTTTTTTATTTTTTTTGAAAATTTCTTCCGTGAATATTCATCATTTCATCTCTAATATATGCTATTCAAATTTCGTGTGAAACAGAGACTCGTACGGCCTCCATCCAGCAGTCATTTTTTAACGGTAACAGGATTGCTAAAAACAACCCTTCTGGATGGGGGCCGTATGAGTTTCTGTTTCACGTGAAATTTTAATGACATAATATAGAGATATATTGATGAAAATCCACAGAAGAATTTTGAAAAAAATAAAAAAAAGGAGCGAAATGGCGCGAGGGGAGCCAAGTTAGCTCCCCCCATGGGGTGCCCCCATGGGGAGCCAACTATATGTATGTGTATATATATATATATATATATGAGGGAAATGGGGCTGCCCTCTAGGGGGAGCTAACTTAGCTCTCTCCGCCTTATTTTCTTCAAATTTTTTATTTTTTTTGAAATTTTTTCTGTGAATATTCATCACTATATCCATATATTATGTCATAAAAATTTCGTGTGAAACAGAGACTCCTACGGCCTCCATCCAGACAGTAATTTTTTTAACTGTAACAGGATTTTTTTAAATCGGCCCCGTTTGGATGGAGGTCGTAGGAGTCTTTGTTTTGTATGAAATTTGAATAGCATAATATATAGATTTAATAATGAATTTACACGGTTTTAGATTTCAAAAAAATAAAAAAAATTGTGAAAAAGGGGCGGGGGGAGCTAAGTTAGCCCCCTACGGGGCATACACATTTTACCCTATATATATATAGAGAGAGAGAGGGCAGGGAGCCTGCAACCAGTGGTGTAGGAAACTCCCTGCACCCACCCTATTTTCGCATTATTTTTTATTTTTTTTTGAATAAAAAGTTGGGGGATTTACTTAATATGTGAGGGGAATAAGTGTTTCAAATTTCATGTAAAATAAACATTCCTAACATGTTCATCTAGAAGGGGTCGATTTCAGCAATTCTGAGACCGTTAAAATTTGGTAGTCTTGATGGAGATGATAGAAGTGCCGATTTAAGTTGAATTTGGAATGACAACATGGTGATACATGGTGATCTAAATTCCTCAAGGTTTCATTTAAAAAAATCAAAAAAACAATGAAAAATTAGGCCGGGTGTATGGAATTTCCTGCACCCGCCGGTATAGGGTCCTTTTTCCCATATATATATATATAGAGAGAGAGAGAAAGAGAGAGAGGGCCGATCCTATGAGATGAGATTTTGGTGAGATGATGAGATGAGAGATTCTGGACCACTAGTTTCAGCCAGGAGAGAGAAACCAGGAGAGAGAAGACAGAAACTAGTGGTCCAGAATCTCCTATCTTACCATCTCACAAAATCTCATCTCATAGGATCACTCCTCCTCTCTCTCTCTCTCTCTATATATATATATATATATATGGGGGAGCCAAATTATATATAGGGTAAAATGGGGCTGCCCCCATGGGGGGAGCTAACTTGGCTCCCCCCGCTCCATTTCGTCCACTTTTTTATTTTTTTTGAAAATTTCTTCCGTGGATTTTCATCAATATATACCTATATTATGTCATTCAAATTTTGCGAGAAATAGAGATTCCTACGACTTCCATCCAGAAGGGTCGTTTTTAACAATTCTGTTACCATTAAAAATGACTGTCTGGATGGAGGCCGTAGGAGTCTCTGTTTCGCACGAAATTTGAATGACATAATATAGGGATATAGTGATGAATATTCATGGAAGAAATTTTCAAAATTAAAAAAAAAACGGGTGAAATGGCGCGGGGGAGCCAAGTTAACTCCCCCCATGGGGACAGCCCCATTTTACCCATATATATACATATATATATATAAGGAGATATTTTGTTGCATTCTAAATATAGAATATACCAAAATGACCATAATAGGTTTTTCAACATTTAAAAATATAGATAACGAGCCATTAATGATAACCATCAGATTGACTACGGATGGTTAGGATGGTGGGCTTTCCATGCACCCAGGAAAGGTGCACCTCATTGGAAATATCTCCTATATATATATATATATATGAGGTCCGGGACACTGCTGCATGTAGCAGCCAATGTGGCTGCTACATGTGGCAGTTTCCCCAAATTTTTTATTTTTTTTACATCCCTCCTACATTGTATTAAAATTTCGTCGAAAACAGAGACTCTTATGCCCTCCATCTAGAACATGGTCTGAAATTTGCTGCAATCAACCTGTTCTAGATGGAGGGCATAAGAGTCTCTGTTTCTGACGAAATTTTAATACAATGTAGGAGAGGTATATAGATGAATATTCATGGTTTAATTTTGAAAAAAATAAAAAAATTAGGAAAACTGCCACATGTAACATTCACGTTGGCTGCTACATACAACAGCGCCCTTTTCACTATATATATATACATATATACGAGGAAAGGGAGCATACTTTGTGAAGTAGGTAACTTACCTACTTCACATTTCATTTTTTTACAAAAATTTTTATTTTTTTTCAAAAATACCACCATGGATTTTCATAATTATATCTCTCTAATATGTCATTCAAATTTCGTCAGAAACAGAGACTCCTATGACCTCTATCAAGACAGTCACTTTTTAACGGTCTAAGATTTGTTGTATTTTACATGTTCTGGATGAAGGCAGTAGGAGTCTCCGTTTCTGATGAAATTTGAATGACATATTAAAGGGATATAATTATGAACATCCACGATAGCATTTTTCAAAAAAAAATTACAAAAAATTAGACGTGAAGTAGATAAGATTACCTACTTCACAAAGTAGGCTCCCTTTCCTCTCTCTCTCTATATATATAATGGAGCGTTGAGATGCCACTATTCACATAACTATAGCTATAGTGCCAGTGGACCATTACATTGACAATTGGATATTACTTACGTCCGAGCATTGGACCAGCTGTTGTGTATTAGCTTCGTCTCCTACATCCTCACCCATGTGAGATGGGCATTGTTAGTGCATGCAGTGCCAACGGTGCACCCTATAGCCAGTTGGTTATCAATCAACTTACTCACAAAATCCACAAATGTTTTAATATATATATGGTATCACCAGTTCTTGTAGAAAGATTGCTTCTATATCTGTTGTAGCAAGATATGAATAATGATTATTGTATTTTTTCTCCAATTCTGACACCATCCAATTAATTTGGAGATGATGTTGTGTTTTATCCCAAATATGGAGAAAAAGTGCTCACTATCATTTCACCCCTCTTCCTCTGCTGCTCACATCAGAATTATTTTTGATCCAATTGTAAGTTGGGAGTAGTGAAAATGTGTTTATAATAACGTCATGTCATGTATATTTGAATGCACACCATGTAAATGTTGATTTAAACATATATAATCTTTTTTAGTTGATTCAATATCACAAAATTTGTGTGTAGCTGTAAAAAAACATGAAAATATTACTCAAGATATCTATCAAGACAAGGCTTCATATTCCCTTCATTTTTATGATTTTAAAGCTATGAATACTCTTCCTCTCCTCTACATATTCTTCATTGTCAATATTGTCATTCTATTCAAAAGCTTTCTTCTTTATTACGCTCAAAAACTCATGTTTGATCATTCCTTTTATTGGTTATGCTAGTGCTATAATGTATAATTGGTCTTGTATGATTCAAGGAGTTGTAAACTTGTAGACTTGTAGTATGTGATGATTTTCATACTCCTAAGGATACATAGTCTCCATATCGGGGTCGTTGACTTTTAATGGTGATAATTCCATGATCCATAGCCATAAGATAGCCTTAGTGTCTATAAACGTGGAAAAAACTAAGTTAAGAAAAAACAACCACATATTGTATTATCTATTAATGAGTGTATATTTTTTGTCAAAATTAACTTCACTCTTGACAATTTCAACCTCTTGAATAATATTATGCTGGATTTTGTTGATTAAGAAATTAATTTAAAGGTAAATTACAAAAAAAAAGCCTCAACTATACTTCGATTCCCAATTAAAGGTCTCATTTTTCCAATTGTAACAAACAAGGGCCTGAGCCGTCAACTTAAGGGTTTAACGTCGACATATAAGGGTCGTTGAAGCTTAAAGAGCCCTCTATTTGAGACAAAAACATAAGATGAGATCCCTCTTTGTTACAATTGAAAAATGTGTCCCTTAATTGGGAATTGAGCTATAGTTGAGGTTCTTTTTTGTAATTTACCCTTAATTTAAATTAGGTGTACATATAGAAAATGAAAATGCAAAAGTTATTGTAAGTGTATCTAATATGATTGCGAAATTTATTTTAATGGTATCTAACATGAATGGATATAAGTAATTAATGATTACTTTTTGAAAGATGAAATATTTAAACATAAATAGGTAATTCACATCTTTAACAAATAAGTGATGATATACTAAGATAAGATTATCTCAAAATGATTCCTTATTCTTAAGAGTTATTATGGCTTACGTGCAACCAAATGAGCCGCTACTGGTAAGAACTTTTGATTATTGTATATCTTCATGATAGTTGCAAGGTTGAATAATCTTATTGCATTTACAACTCAAGCAAAGAAAAATCAATCAAATAGAACTACGCCAACCATTTGAATTTTTTTGCTATACATTGAAGCATGATAGGATCAATATACTCACAACTAAAATTGCACCGACGTATTTGTTTAGTTTCGTAGAAAAGTGATAAACCGAACTGGATTGTATCTCAGGAATTATGTCGCTATAGTACCAATCCAATCAAAGTAGTACACCAAATTATTTAACAACAATTTTTCATCTAATTGGGCAACTATTCCTAGGTCGAAAACTAGATGGAAAACAATATTTCTTAATTCACTATGGCTAGATCCAATCTCCGTTAGGAGGTCAGAAGACATTTTACGTTCTGTTAGTCGGAAGGGAGGATTAGGGAAATCCTATTGATTTCCACTTTCTCCAGACCCTCAGGAAAAGCATGAAAAAAGGCTCGAATGGAAGTTCTAGTTAAAACCCTCTGTCACCCTCCCCAGTAGTCCATTCCTGATAGAAAGAGCGATCCGACTCATATGGTGCCTCGATCATAAGTCACCAATTGAAGAAGCATGACCTGGCCTCCTCATATCGCTATCAATCTGTGATGGTTTTCTTTTTATTTGTTTTTTATTATTTTTTATCTTGTTTGGTTATATCTATAAAAATTAAAAAAAACATGTATAACAATTTATCTTTATTACAACAACAACAACAACAAAGCCTTTTCCCACAATTAAGTAGGGTCGGCTACATGGATTCTTCGCCTCCATTCAGATCTATCTTGGGTCAATCTCGGACTTATATCCAAAACAATTTATCTTTATTCCTTTTATATATTTTTTAAATTTAATTTTCTTTTATTTTTTTTGCATTTTAATTAATAATCAATAATAAAATAAAAAGTAAAACAGTTTAATACTGTATAAATTATGAAAAAGAATTTGATTTAATATGTATAAAAAAGTGACAAAATATAATAAAAAAATATAATATTTTTTATTCTTACTTTTTAGGAATGTTTTTGGGATTTTAAAAAATATAAGAAAATATAAAAGTAAAAAAATCAGGATTAACATTCAAAAAGTGGGGTTAAAAATATATGAGTAATCTTTCTAAATGTATACTAAATATAGTTTCAAAAACACCTTTTTTTATTATGGCTAATTATGTCTTTTTTATGATTTGAGGGTAGCGCTTTTTAAGGCACAAACGCTAAAAAACACTAGAGGTGTGAATATTATTTACGTAAAATATGATCGAATCTAAAAACAAACTAGCTCAACAAGCAAACTACAATACACAAGAATTTATAAGGTTCGTCCTTTCAATGGGGATACATCATGCACTTAAGCTTGACCTACTCAGAGCTTATAAATACTCACTATACGAACTAAACTACTTCTAGTCTAGTCCGAACCGTTTACAAAGCACACACCTTACCATATTTATCTTGTACACACGAAGATTTCTTTCAGGACAAACGCCTCAAGGTATACGACCTTAACCAAATTTATCTTTTACGCAATAAGAAAAGCTTTCACACATAGCACCCCAAGGTTTGAAACCTCACCAAGGGCTTGTCTTCTTCTTAGATTAAAAGGATGTACACAAAGTGACTCTTAGCCAAGAATAAAGATAAAGACGATTATTCTAATAAAGCCTTTGAAACATACAAAATGTAAATGCAATTTGGGATTGATGTATTTTGTATATGCAATTTGAGATGGATGTATTTTGTATATGCAATTTGAGATTGATGTCAGATCAGATTTGAGAGAAAAAAGTTGAGAGCCACAAACAACGTGGAAATTGAGAACGCTTAGCTAGGTTAGATCTTCTATTGAACACACAAGAGTATCTCACAAAAATAGAAGAACTGTAATAACAAGTAGAGAATTTGTGTTCTTTGTGTGTGTAAAGTTTGAGCATAGGGTCCTCTTTATATGATTAAGGGAGTCCAAATAATAGTCAGAATTAAAATATCATAACATAAAATGGTTGAATAAACACTTCAACTCAAACGGGTGCACCCATGCATAAAGTCTTGTATGGATGCATCATGGCAAGAACACACTTTAAAAGGGTTCAACAACTAGTATGTATTGATGTATAAAAAATACATCGGTGCTTCAACAACTATACGAATAGGCACGTCAAGATGACTAGGTTCAAATGAATAACAATCAAATTCTAATCGGTGTACATGGGCATGTACCCTTGCAACAATAGTGCAAAGCTTGGAATTGAACTTATCAAATCGTGCACTAGTGTATCAAAGATACAGATGCACATAACTGTCTTTGTACTGATGTACAAGGTCTTTTACCTAGGGTTCTAATCGAACCGAACAACATGTGTTCGATTAGAGTTCATTCAATAATAGTTCTAAAAAATGTTCATCCATTTTTGAACAAATCGAAAATGAGTTTTAAATTTTAGTCCGATACTTAATGAACCCAATATGAAGATAACATAACTAAATATGAACATAACATATATTTGTTCTATAAAACTGTAAGCTTGATTTATGTTTATGTGCATGTCTGTGTGTATAAGTGTATGTGTAGCTATTTAGACATGGAAATTTCTAGGGTTAAAGAAGTTATGGTATTAATAGGTAAGTTTTATATCACCCAACTTGAATAGTTTCTTCTTTTAACTACTTATCGAGCCTTATTGTCGAACTCCACTTTTGAACTTATTTTGTTAAACAAATTTGAATTGAGTTAAATCGTAGCGAACTACCATCGAACCGAATTCCAACGCTTGTTTTATAATTGAACTCAAACACAACCTAACGAACTTTATCGAACAAAACTCAAACTCAAACTTTCGAATTTTCCTATTGAGATGAACTCGAATATAGGTTCGTTCATTATATTTCGGATCAATTAGCATCCATACTTTTACTAGTGCAGTAATGAGTGAATTATGCAACACTTGCCAGCAGTCAAGCATGTACTATTGTATCGCATCTTGTACGGTATGATAGCAATAGAATGAGTATGAGTGTGTTATAATATTAATTTTTTATACATCAAATTACTAAGACTCTAGTTTATTATAATCTGACTCGATAAACTAAGCCATGCTTCAATGGTGCTTTCTCTCGGACATCAATATTAATAGCTTATGCACATCTACCGCTTTGATCCTGATCCTGAAACAATAATCTTTTTCTTTTGATGCATTCTATAAATGATATCATCGAAATGCCAATAACATAAAATAATCATCTGATCAATCTTTTATATAGCAGCCAATTTAGCACTTTTTGTTCATTCGTCAAAAACAAAGAGGTCATGCATTGTAACGAGAGCAATATTTCTCTATGAAATTAGTTATGTGATCTATTGAATACAAGACATCCACCCTTGTTTTTTTGTATTTTTTTTAGAAATAATAGGAATTAACTGCAAATAAGATAAAACACCAACATAGAATGGAGTTTTTGAAATTTTAAAATTATGCAACAACGGCCAAAAATTCTACACGAATATTTAATTACAAAACAAGTCAAGGGCTACAACGAGCTATTTTTATATTTTCAAACTTTTACAAAAATGATCCCAAATTATTTATTACAAGCAACAACAACAAAGCTTTTTCCCACAATTAATTAGGGTCGACTATATGGATTTTTTTGCCTCCATTCAGATGCATTTTGGGCCATTCTCGGGCTTAAATCCATATAACTAAGATCCTTTGGATAGTCTCATTCCAACACTTCTTGGGCCTTCCTCGCCTTCTCTTAACCGGCTCAACATCCCAAATCTCGTATCTCCTAACTGGTGCATCAACCGACATGCTTTGCAAATGGTGAAGCCACCTTAAGCGATTTTTTCACATCCATATTAGCATTTTCATTTTTGCTACTATCATTCTCTTCACATGTCAATAGTTCATAGGCCAACATTCTGATCCATATAACATAGCATATCTCACAGCTTTTTTGTAATACTTTCCTTTGATTTTCAAAAGGATTTTCTTATCAAAGAAAAACACAATATGCTGATCCATAGAGCATAGCATGCATTTTCTTATTTTCTACAAGCAACTTCAAAAATAAATTTCTGGCTCCCAAATCATAATATTTTTCGTAAAATCTGGTAAACATTTAGGTCATCATCCAAACAATTATACATCTAACTTTCAGCTAAAACAAGAAAATGATTTAATATGAATTTCCCAGTACCAAATGGAGGCTGTTAGCAAAACAATTTTAAATAACTCCACAGAACTTATAAAAATATGAAAGTAGTATGGCATGTATAGCAATGTTCAAAATTCCTTACAAAAATTTCATCATTGAAAAATGTTCATGAATTTCATAGATAACGCGGCTCGAAGTCTGGGTCTTGCTTGCAAAATTATCAAATAACGTTTTGAGAACATAAAACAGACAAGGGACTTATCATTGATTCCAAATAGACAGAAGGTATACACGTAAAATTTCCCTCATCAATCATGCCTTGGATGTCCAAAATGATGTGACTTATTGGTAAATAACAGAAGCTCGAGAGCCTTTGTGCAAAACTCCTACGGAACCTGAGATGCATGTGGCCATGTGGGTCGCCTTCAGCTGGCAAGGGTTGATCTTGTATTTGAGGACTTCTTGGGGGTAAAGCTGCAAAACGTCATGTCACCTGCAACGATGCACGTGACCTCCGCTCGAAGTGAACGACTAGACGAGGGCCTAAAGGCTTCATTCCAGTGGTGTAGATGCTGCCACGTGGCGTTGCGTGGAACCTTGGTTGAGTGATTGATCTGATGGTGGCCTTTAACGGTGGATTAGGATTGAGGATTCCTCAAACGATCGGTGTGGGCTTTTTCGTGTATTGATGTTCGGGATGGAGAATGTCGGAAGTAGATCATACGGTTGGGCTTTAACTTGGATCAACGGTCACGATTGACCCCAAACTGGTCAATCGATGACAGCTGCTTCTCGCCAGTCCCTTCGTCTTTGTCAATTGATGCGAGAGGCCTAAGGTTTACTGCTATCTTCCGTGAAGACGGCGCTCCATATACGTACTCCGGTGGATGTCCTGCAATGAAGAGTGTTGACTCAAATCACGTGGAATCAGCCAATGATAACATCACTACAGCTCGAGCAATGGATAAGAAAGTGGGGTGAGTTCCTCTGCGATGGTGGAGTGAGGGTTAAAGGGTGCGAGAGAAGAGAAGCGGAAGTGATGAGTTGAACGAGGATGAGATGGGATCGAGGGAATAGGACAGGGGATAAGAGATAGAGGGGAGGAATACGAGGACAAACTAAGAAGAAGAACTACAAAGAAGATGAAGTGAGAAAATCCATGAAAGAAAAAAATGAAACCAAAGGAGATGAAGAAGAGAAACACCACCTGGAAGAGATGAAGATTGACAAAGGTTCGCCTAGGGCTGGTGGTGGTCGGAGCACCTATAGTTGTTGCTTCACTAATCGGAATGAGTCTGGAAGCGTCGGTAGTAACCAAGGCATCTGCTATAAGGGTAGTTGGGACCACCGTCTCACGAATCGACTCATCATGAGCTTTCGTCGCTCGACCATGCTTCACTAGAGCTGTCACTTCTTAAGGTGTCATGGAGCTAAAGCTAGAGCGCAACAAATGACAAATAAAAGAAAAGAAATTTTCCTTAAAGCACGTGATTTCAGTTAGGTGGAGTTTGGTTAGAAGGTAGTCTTGTAAATGATAACCCTTCCACAAAAAGGTTATCTACCGGATAATCTTTTTGTTTCTTTTGGTGTTTGAGTGGAGGGTTTGCTCTTGAGAGAGTTTTATTGTGATGTGAGTGTATTGATGTTTGCAAAAATGATTAGATGTTGAGTATTTTATAATTTTTAGATGATAAGATGTGATATTATAGTATTTGTTTGGTTGAATGGAGGGGTGAATCGGTGCATTAAATGAGAGAGAGTGGTTGTCGAGCGGGCCCCACATGGGGAAGAATAAAATATGATCGTTGGGGTCCATTGGGGGTGGAAATAGGGGGTTTGACCCCAATCCAGAGGAAAATCCATGGATTTGGGGGAAAATCTGAAAACCCAAGGGTAATCCATTAAGGTTTTGGGATGTCAGGGGACAAGATCTAATGTTGGAAGAGGGTGGATCAACTCTGAGAAGAAGTGCAAGCAAAGTGCTGGCGATGAGCGTGTCGTAAGCAATTTGTCATGTGATCTAGCATGCGGTTGGCCTCGAATCAACGGAGGCTGGAGGAAGATGACTACTAAATGTGAAGGGCCAATAAGCTTGTGCCATTGCAAAGCCACACAAGGAAGGGGAGCACCCGTCAGTGGCGTTGATCGAGTTCAAGTGGGCTTGCGGAGAATAGGAGGGTCACACAACAATGAGAATGCCCCATATGGAGCGTTGACCAAGAAGCGGATCAGTCCCCTATCCGCATAAAATTATTTAAAACATTTGGAAATATAAATTAAAAATAAAGTAAAAGAAAATATTAAATAAAAATCATCCAAGGTGAAAGTTGTAGATCTCAATCAGATCTATAATTTTAATTAAAGGTTTGAAAGCAAAAGAGGCGATTTATGTTTAGCTAGCTATTTTTAGGTATTTTTGTGTCTAAAAACACCTATTTTCAATGATATCATATTTTTTCTTGATTTTATTCTTAATGTTATATTAAATAAATAAATAAATAATATCTTATAATACTAAAATATATTATACAATATTATCTATTTTTTGTATTTTTTGGGTTGATGTTATTTTCTTGGAAAATAAAATGAGTGCTATTTATCAGTGAAACATATCAGCATAAAAATCCATGTTTCACATATGACCTCATATAACTTTGAAAGTGGTTTTCATTTAAAGCTCTCCGACTAAACATCACTTTAAAGGTACGTAGAATGTCATAGATATTTTTATGTATGAGATAAATGGATTTTAACTCTCACATATTGCTTTGTGTTTATTTTCCATATGTACAATTAGTTTTTTTTAAGATTTTTCATTGACTATAGTTAGTATTATATGTAAAATAGAATTCAATTCATGCATTTTGTAGTTGACAAGAATTTATTAGAAACCAATGGTGAAGCTTACATACATGTGATTATTTCTTTGATTTTTTCATTTTGTCCACATGGTCGACATGCCTAGATGTTCAGGTTCAATGAAATTAATATTATTGATAACTTATTTATTTCTTATACTTTTCTATCACTGTTTACAAGTATATCCTTCCTTTTATTTTATTTTCTTGATTTGCAATTTTTGTTTGATTTTTGTGCTAATTACTTATGTTTATCCAATAAGAACAATAATATAAAAGGTGATAACCTATATTTTTAGGAGTATTTTCTCAGGATTTCAGCTCAAAATAAGGCTATTGAGCAGGTGAATATGGTATTTATCATTCTTTATACAATTTATATATTGTTTAAGGATCAGATTCATATATTTATGCGTATTGATGGTATATGTATCTACTAACTCTCTGTATTTTTTTATGTAGGAACTTTAATATTTTTTGAAAAAATGCTACCGAAAATATCTAAAAGGGATTTTTACCTGGCAGACCCTATAAACTTTACCAATCACCTCCACGACCATTGAAACAACCTAATTCCTCCCTTGACCCCGTAAACTTGCCAACTCTTACTCCATGAACCCTCCGAGTAATATGTTTTAGGGATTTTTACCAGGCAGATCCTATAATCTTTGTCAATTACCTCTACTACCTTTGAAATAACGTAATTCTTCCCTCAACCTCGCAAACTTGCTCTGTCTTACCCCACAAACCCTACCGTTAAATTGACATATCTTAGGCTAACTTGCTTGAGTTAAAAGTGAGTTAATCAAACCACATCAGATCCGACGGTGTCTTTTCTTCCACTCTCTCATTCTTTCCTCTCTCCTCTTCTTCCTTTTTCCAACGAGACACATTCAGGAGGAAAGAACAATGGCTGGAATAACAGCCCGATGGGGCAGGGACTTCGAGCAGCAGGGGCGGGGGGAGGGGGGCTTCCTTTAGTTTCGTTCGGGGCTTGAGCGGCGGCCAGAGCAGCAGGGGAGCTTTGAGCGGCCGGGGGCAGGGGAGACGGCTAGGCACGAGCGGTGGGTTTGGCGGGAGGGGGGCGGGTGTTTGGCGGCCTTTGAGCGGGGGGGGGGGGGGGACTGGGCACGGGCGGTAGGTTTGGGGGGAGGGGGGCGGGGACTTCGAGCGACCGGGGGGGAGGGGACTTCGAGGCAGCAAGTTTGGGGGAAACCTCAAGGGGCGGGCAGGACTTCAAGTAGCAGGGGCGGGGGGAGGAAGGGACCTAGGCATGGGGGAGCTTCAAGGCAGAGAGGCGGCGGGGGGACAACCGGCGCGGGGGAGGCAGGCACACGAGTGTTGGGTGGGCTTTGAGCGGCGGACGAGGTAGCTGCGCGGGGGGCTTCGAGAGGGGAGGCGGCGGGGGGACAGCCGGGCACGGGGGAGCTTCAAGGAAGAGAGGCGGCGGGGGGACAGCCGGCCATGGGGGAGCTTCAAGGCAGAGAGGCGGCGGGGGGACAACCGACGCGGGGGAGGCAGACACACGGGTGTTGGGTGGGCTATGAGCAGC
The DNA here is from genome assembly GCA_037367405.1 of Ottelia alismoides. Classification (NCBI taxonomy): domain Eukaryota; kingdom Viridiplantae; phylum Streptophyta; class Magnoliopsida; order Alismatales; family Hydrocharitaceae; genus Ottelia; species Ottelia alismoides. The sequence goes on from JAZKJV010000971.1 coordinate 219,535, forward strand.
AGGCAGGGGAGGCGGAGGGGGGTAGCTGGGCGTGGGGGAGAGCGGCAGGCAGGGGAGTCGATGGCGGGGGGCGCACCTGGGCGCGGGGGGCTTCGAGAGGGGAGGCGGAGGGGGAACAGCCGGGCGTGGGGCTCCTCAACGGCGGGCAGGGGAGGAGGGGGGGAGGGAGGCGGCAGGGGGGCAGCTAAGCGAAGGGCTCGGGATGGTGCTAATTACGGGGGTATGGGTGTAAAAATCCTAAAATATAACGGAATTTGGTTAATTTTAACGGATAAATGGATGGAGGTTAACCACGAGGTATGTGGGGTAAGAGTTAGTAAGTTTACGGGATCGAGTGAGGAATTACGTTATTTCAAAGGTCGTAGAGGTAATTGGCAAAGATTATAGGGTCTGCCGGGTAAAAATCCCTATGTTTTAAGCCCGTGAAGGTTATTGGGGTAATTTACAGGGTCGATGGGGTAATTACGTTGTGCAAAAAGGTCGTAGAGGCATTTTAATACGTTTATAGAGTTTGCTGGATAAAAATCCCTATCTAAAACAGATACATTATTTAAATAGTGAGATCATGTTATTGAGACCGCATCTACTTCTAGTATTGAATTGGATATAAGAATTTCTTTTCCTCTACATAAGTATTTAAGTTGTGAGGCCAATAGAATGGATATCAATCTTCTCGATTGTGACAATGGTTTGCAATTACAAGTAATCAACTAAATGATATTTGGCAACATTTTATAATTTTTTGGTTCTTATCACAAGCTGATGTATTGTACTACTTCAGTACCTGCAGGTTTTTCCTTTTTAAAATAAGGATATATTACATATGAATGGGAGGAAGCATAGGCCATAGCTCCCTCCCCATCTCGGCATGAGCTATTTGGTTGGATCATTCGAGGACAACATGTAGATCGGAGTCTATAAAAACTTAAGGATGAGGGCGATCTTAGTTGGCTTTTCAAAAGTGCATGACATGCCACCATATTAAGGATGGGCATAAGAGTTCGCATGCTGATGAATTTTCATTTCATCACCTTTATTCTATCATTTTGGCCTTAAAAACCCTAGTAAATGCATGTAAATACCATTAATTCATGCAAATTAACATTCATTCTTTGATGTATAAATACTGTATAAAATACTATTTTTAATGTCAAAATTATAGAATAAAGAAAATAATAGAAAAAGAATAAAATATCAAAGATATTTTATGACCTAAAACCCTGAGACTAAGGCATCTTGATGACTAGGTCGACAAGGAATAAAGTAGGGGGAGATAAGGGCCAATAATTTATTCATTCATTCTTTACTCATTTTCAGGACCTATTTTGTTTTCCACTTTTTACACATCAAATAAAGAAACTTTGTACAAGAAAGTTGTAGATAATAATAAATAGAAAAATTCAAAATTAATTTCACATAAAAATAATATAAGAGTAAAAGTTATACTCTGAATAAAATTCTAAAATCCCAAATTCTTAGACCCATATCTTTCAAATAAAAATTCAAAATATGTTAAAATCATCTTTAATTGTATATAACTTTTAATAAGCTATTTAATAAAGATGGTCTTATATTTTTTGGAGTTAAGGTGAAAGTTAGGTTTTGGGCCCCTATTGTACAATATACTGGAATAAAATATTTATTTTATTCATTCTTTATTATTTTTTATAATTTTATATTTTTATAATTTTATAAATATTATTTATAATATATGTACATATTAAAATCAGAATAAAAATAATAAATATAAAATTAAAATAAAATATGTATATAAAATACATAGATGAAATACCAATAACTATACCTATATAATAAGTATATCTATTTATTTAAGTGTAAATATTACTTCAGAAAAATATAATAAAATATATTTATATATATATATAAAAATAAGTTATAATTTTATAAAATAAGAAAATAAAATAATAAAATCACAAATACAAAATACAAATAAAATACTAAAAATATAGGTAAAATACTTATAAATATACACTCAAAAAGTAGCTTGTAATTAATAACTTAAAAAAAGTACATAAAAATAGTAATAAAATTCTACATAAAATAACAAACAACTTTCATTTTATAACCTAAAAATAACAAAATCATTTAATAATTATTTTTGATTTAATAAATCTTTTCGTGACAGGTTTTTCCTGGTTGGTCCACGTGGACCAACCATGAGGCTCCATCAGTTGATCTCGGTCAGTTGACCGGCCTACCCTTGTAGCCGTATCAAACCTCATTTTGACCCTCTTTTCTTGATTTTCCTCCCGCCGTTCCTTTCGCTAATACACCTTGATTCCTTTTGGCCTTTTCCCCCTCGAGAATCCCTCATGCACGCCAACATGAATCCTCGAGGATTGCAGCTCGGATTTGGCCAATTCTCCTCAATCTTTCCACCATTTCCTTCACTTGTACATAAGGCCATTCAACCTTCCTTCTCCATTTGAACGCATTTTGACCAAACTTTGCCTCCCTCCGATGCTTCGGATCGACTCCAGTGACGGGGGAGCCTCCATATACTTCGAGCGGGGTCAGGCGAGACCGAAGGTCGCCATTCCACCATCTCCACCGCCCCGCCGGCATGAGGTTCTACTTCATGGCTCCAGACACTGAGATACCTCTTGTTTCGTTTTTCTTAGCTTAGCCGTATCCCGAGGTTTTATTGTTGCTTTTAATTTTGTATTTTAGTGGCTTAATCGACACGGTCGTAGTTCGTCGGAGCTCTGCTCCGATGTGCCATCCACAATTCTCCTCCCGTTGATCGACCCGCCAAACCACCTCACATTGTTCTCCTTCGCTCTCTCGTCACCCCAGACAACCCACTTCACCCAGATCTCTCATGGATCTGGAGATCCGATCTCCCCTCTCTGCCACATGCTAGAGATTTCTACCCGACGCACTCCTTCACCCATTCCTCCTTCAGACGCTTCCCTGAGCATCACCTTTTTACGCCTAACTATTTGCTATAGGAGAGAACCCACAAGGGAGCCTCTTCAAGGCTCATCAACATTGCAGGAACCCTTCCATCTCGTGGTGCTCCGCCAGATCATGCCGACGACCCTCATACCATTTTGATGCACCTAGAAGGTGGAGAATATGAGAGTTTTGCACCTCGGAGGAGGCCTTAAGATCGTCGGAGCCACGCTGCATCGTCGATTGAAGTTCATCCTTGCACCGTTCTTCATCTGTTCTTCCAGTTGACCTTGCAGCCGTCCGATCGAGCCCCTTTCTTCCGAGCGAGCAGCTGCTGTTCGATAGAGCTTCGCCAACACCGTCCGATCTGTGCCCAGGATCTAATCCTAGACGTCTAAAGCGAACCGACATCGTGTGACGAGAGCGTGACACATGGCAAGTGACCATAGATCCGCCATCCGTTCCTGCCTAGCTGTGGGTATTTTGCGTATTACGCCCCAACCATTTTTCTATTTATTATATAACCTATAAACATTCCTCAGCTGTTATTTAATTTCTATAAAATTTGCAAGACGACCATGTTACTTTTGGTATTTACATAATAGTCCACACCACATCACCTCATGTGACCCCCCACGTGAGGTAGCATTTTGCTGGCGAGGCCCCATAGCTTTTGATATTTCGTATTGTCCCTGGAACTTTTTAATTACGTTGTATTTTTTTCGATAAATTGCATCTTGGCCCCTAGATTATCTTAATTTGCATTCTGGTCCCCACCAGCGTGGCTCATGTATCTATACACGTGAGCTTGGTGATTTTGTAGGAAGATCCCTTGCGGGTTTGGAATTTGTATTTGGTCTAAGAACTTTATAATTACGCTATAAAATTTTGGTTAAATTGCAGCAAGGCCCTCAACTTCTATTTTATTTATACTTATTCCCTTGATAGTAATGTAGTTTCTTTTTCTTTCCTCTATTTATTTAAAATATCAATTTTGCTCCAAAAAATCACCAAAAATAGAGTTTGACTTCTGATTGCACATACTTTCACGCACTTATTTTATTTTACAATTCTATAACTTTTATTATTTTAAAAAATAAAAAAGATCACTAAAAATCCTTATTTTACTTAAAAACCTATAAAAAATATAAAATCATTTCTAAAAATTCCTAAAAATATATTTTATTTATTTATTTATTTCTAACCTGTAGACCAAAAATCAATAAAAATAGAAAAACGTACCTCTTAAACTTAAAAAAATACCAAAAACCTTTATAAAAATCTATAAAACTCTTAAAAATTCTAAAAATATTGTTTTCTATTATAATATTTTACTTATAGTATTAGTTATATATTCGAAATTATTTGGAAAATTTTGGACTTATTTTTTATTTAAATTTCAATTTTAGGTATTTATTTAATCCCTTATTTGGGATATTTTTAACTTTAAAAATATATAAAAATGAGAAAAATTCACCTAAAAAATCACAAAAATTGTAAAAAATTAACCCCCCAAAAATTATTTATGCAATTTTGGATATTTTTATCTTTCTTATATATTATTATATATATACTCTATATATAGCTATATTATATTTCTAAAAGATAAATAAATAAAAATAAAAAAGTATAAAAAGAAAATACAAAAAATATAAAATTAAAAACAGAATATAAAAATATAAAATATAAAAAAATTAAAAAACTACAGAAAGAACATAGAGACAAATACTTACAATCACTTTTGCACGTCACTTGCACAATCTATCCATTATGCTCCCTAGGTTCGACCTCTATATACTTGCACACCATACAAATCTATTGTAGAGTTATAATAAATTTTAGCTCCACACTTGTATTATCATTTCTTGATTATTCTCGTGGGTTAATTGCCATTTGAAGTAGGGTTTCTTGCGGGTCGCCACACCGACTATGTCTCCGCTTGTGTGAGACATATTTAGACCCATGATAAATCCTCTTCAACACATGCATCCTGATGACACAAAATTCGTACGGTTAAGATGTAGGAAAATAATGTCAAAAGTGAGGTCGTTGTTCCCAACCGCACGATTCGGTCAACGAGAAAAATGATTAAAACCACTTAACAAAAATATAAATCAATGAAAACAATGTAAGCGGTCTTTCGCTATTCTTTTTACCTGGTATAGCGACCAGGGTCGAACACAAGGAGCACGATTTAAAAAACTCTATAGTCAGATTTCAAAAGTGAATTTTTTTTAGTGGTTTTTCAATTTTATATTTTCTTTTATTTTTCGAATAAGCACAAATGAAGACAAGTGATAAAGAAAAGCACACACAATCTTTTTTTGTATTTTGCAATTTTCTTTTTTTTTTATATATAAAAAAAGCACAAAACTTGGATAGAAATTAAAACAAGTCAAAACACAGCTACAGGAATTTTTGTGGGATTTTCAGGCAATTTTTATTTTTTTTTATGAATTTTCAAAATTATGACAAACAAAAAGATAATGTTTTTGATTTTTTAAATTCATCAAATGACGTTAAAATGCTATGGAAAATTTACACAATGTCAAAGACTATAGCAGGAGCATGCACTAATTTTTTGAGAATTTTTCGAAATATAAAAACATTTATTCCAATGAAAATTGCATGTAAAATTAAAGTTTGTAGTCCAGGGGCGTAATTGCAATTATGCAAAGTTTTTCCACTATAAAATAATAAGAACAGAAAATGCAGGGTGGAAAATGTAAATTACCCAAATCTTCTGATGCAAAGGGACTTTTCCGCAGATTCACAAACTTCAGGGACTTATACGTAATTATACCAATTTTTTTTATAATTAAAAACCCCTCTAGGGTTTCCTCTTCCTTCGATGCTCAATCCAACAGGACAGGGGGGTTGGGCAGCCGCCTCTTCTTCCTGCGAGCAAGGTGGCGGTTGGCTGCGGCCTGGACGCGTGGACGCGGGGCGGATCACGCGGCCGCGCAGGAGCGGCGCACGCGCCACCGCGGGGCGCCACGCGAGGAGGTTCTGGAGGAGACGGAGGGCTGCGAGTGCCGCTGGGCGCGGCGAGGCGGTTGCCGCGTGAGGACAGCGGCGGTCGGCCGCACGTGACAGAGGCGCGGCTGGAGAGCGGAAACGGAACCGGCGCCGCGTTGGGCGGCAGGGGCTGGTCGGCACGGCCGACGGAGTGGCGCCGCCGTTGGCGGAGCCTGGGAGGCACAGGGACTGGCGCGCGAGAGGTCGGAGGAGGAGCGCGCGCCGGCCGGTTGGAGGTGGGGGTGACAGCCGCGTGGGGTCAGGAACGCACCGCGCGTGGGCTGATGCGCGGAGGGTCCGCGCGCTGGGCTTCGGCGTCGCGCGCGAGGGACGCGGGGGCGAGGTCCTGCGCGGGGCGGCGCTGGAGGGAGGCCCGCGGTGCAGCGCGGCTGGCAGTGGGAGACCTCCGCTGGATGGTGGTGGTAGCGGGGGTGATGACCCGCTGCTTTATTTTTTTTTATTTTTTTTTGTTTTTATGTTTTATTTTTGTTTTTTTATTCTTGTAACCTGCGGGAAATGTTAGTAAGGAAAATGTATTTTTTTATAGTTTTTGTATTGTTTTTAATCCTGCAAAATAGATGTTAGAGTTAGAGGACAAACAAAAAAATGTTTTTTTTTGTTTTTATTTTCCTTTATTCCTGCAAAACAATGGTTAGAAACAAAATAAATATATGTTTTTTTTATATATCCTGCAAAAATAAAGATTAGACAACAGGATACGATTTTTTTTTTAAATTTATTTATAAACAAAGATTGGAATGTATGAATGAGCAGATCTAGGTGATGCGTGAGATAGATCCGAGGCTCCGGTCACCGTGCGTGACCGGAGGTGAGAGATTGCGTGAGGTAGAACGTGAATATGTAGGGATCGGAAAATGAGATGGAAATCGGTTTCGAGGCGGAAAAGTGTGATGGAATTTTTTTAATCTAAAAATTACTTCCTACTCCTACGCTAAGATCTAACTCTACGATTACCTAGGAAAAACAACAAGTAAAAGTGGATCTCACCTCGGGGATCGGACAAGCCATGATGGCCTCGACGAAGCTCACGCCGCTGTCACCGACTGGATCGGAGGCTAGGACCCTCTTCAACAAGAAACCTCTCGGAAACTGGGCTCCTCTCCGCCAAAGATCGATCAAAGAAGAAATGAGGGAGGAGGAGCCCATTAAAAAGAAGACGAAGGTCAGAAATGGAGATATTTACAAAAATGGAAGGTGTTGATTGTGTGAATTAAAATAATTAATTAAATTAAATTAATAAATTAATTAATTAAATAATTACGAAATTCGAAATTAATAAATTAAATAAATTAATAAATTAATTAGAAATTAATTGGCCACCTTAATGGTGGCCATTAAGGGCATGCAATCAAATCATATATATAAGGCATGTTATAAAATCAAATCAATCAATTAAAATCAAATAATTAAATAAATAATTCGGAATTAATTTAAAATAATTAATTAATGTTAGGTAATTAAATTTTTTTGGTGGATTTTATAAATGGAAGTTAGTGGCATACATATATTATATACATAAGATATAATGTACATAGGTCTAAATAAGGAAATAATTTTTATACAAGATTTTTTTTATTATTTATTTTTTTTCTAATTTTTATTTTTATTGAAAACAATATTTATAATATATACATTAAGTAAAAATAAATATTAATAATTATATACACAGATATATGGGTAAACTGCACAATACACCCCAGAAAACCGACTTATTAACCGTAACTCCAAAAAATACGAAACCACAGCCATTAGAAAGATAATTTAATTTATAGTATTATGGAAGTGAGTTTGGTTCGATTTGAGCTCGTATGGAGCCGGAATTGATGTTTCAATTATCGCATTACGGCTTTTTCTGGGTGTAATTATTTACAATATATACAATATTTTATTTTATAAAATTTTTTTTATTATTTACAACACAGTTTTATTTACAACTTTTATTTACAAAAATAAGTGGTTTGAGGTCAAATTATGTACAGATAAAATAATGTAAGTTTTATACAAATATACATGAAAAATATGTACAAGATATTTTTGGATTTTCTGACAGACAACCTTATCTCCCCCTACTTTATTCCTGGTCGATCAGGTCAAGTCTTGACCTTCTCTCGGGGTTTGGGTCAGTCTGTATTTATTGCATAAATACTTCCTTTTCTTTTTCTTTTCTTCTTTATTCTTTTATTTATATACAAAAAGTGTTAAAAATGCATAATTAACAAATACATGCGAAATGGTAATTTTATGAAATTAGTGGGTATTTACAGGTATTTGACTAAGGAAATAATGCTAAAATAAAAGAATAAAGGCGATGAATCATGGATTCATCATTCCCCTATACTTTACCTTTGCTAGTCCCTTAGCAAACACTTATTTGGAAAATAAGTGAAATAAAAATAAAGAAAAGAAAAAGAAAAGAAGTTAGAACGATGTTGACTTTCAAACTTATCTTCATAAAAATGTAGTCTGGAGCTCTGTCAGACCTTTGGATTATTAATGTGTCGGAACCTTAATGGGACATGGAATTAAAACCTAACAGCCTCTAAGTTCCATAAGACTCCTATTCAGGTCTCCTCAACAGTCAGATCAGAACAAGTCTACAGACACAAACTCTTATGACTATGAATTCTTTCTTGTACGTGTAAGTGAAATTTAGCTCTTCATCTCAAAAGTAGCAATGATTCAGCCTCTCTCAACAAGGTAACTCAATAACCCGGTTTGGCAACTCTTTCCTCGAGGAGCGGGGATATTCCCTTCTAAGTTCAAGTACAACCAGCTCAAGAAGAGGGGATGGAGAAGAGAATGGACGGTAACCAGTGTAGTTACCTATCCTTGGATGCATGACCAGTGTAGCCATGTCACCCGCTGCAAGCTCACAACTATATGACTTTGAAGCTCTTATTCTTTTTTTTTTACAGGCATTTTATTTTTTTCTATCAAGCCTGTCCATTTTTGGAGATTTTGCTTCTTCTTTTTTTTGAACTATATACAAGATGCAACATTTACATAAGGAGTTTTTCCTCTTGAGCCAGTAGACTATCCCTCTTTTGAAGCATTATTGCAACCCCACAGCTCCTGTCTTTAGACCTCAACATCACCAGAATAGGTTGAGACGCACTTCCCTCCCTAGAGGAGGACGAGAGGTTCCGCCTAGATGTACTACCCTCGTATGCTACCCCAAGCCAAAAGATTCTGCTCCCTCACTACCTCATCCATGAAGAGCTACGTGTAAAGTGCAGTGTCCAAGGTAAGCCACGGTCTGAAAGAATCATGTGTGTGTTGTTAAATGTTCTACTTAGACTCATCAAGATGACATGTGAACATAGTCTTATGGACTCAAAGAATTAAGTCTAGGACCTGAAAAGTCTTAACTCCAAATCTTATAAGGTTCCTCTGAAATTAAGTGGATTAAGGCCCAACTAAGCTCCATTCTTCAAATTTATTCCAGACTTAGTTTAATAGTCAAAATCATCCTGAAAAATGCTCATGCAAATGCAAGAAAATATGTACATGCAAGGAAAACAAAACAATTTTCAAAATTTTAAAATTTTTATGGATTTTTGAAAAATGATGCACATGCAAAAAGTTTTTTTTTAAAATAAGGGTGAGAGAAGATATATACATATTTACACAAGAGTGAGTTAATTATTTTACAAGAATGAGATGCAAGAATTTACAAATTGAGTAATTTATACAAGTATATACAGAGTTTTTTTTTAAAATTTTAATTTTTTTAAAGTTTTTTTTAGTATTTACACAATGTTTTAGCCATATTAAAAATAATATGAAAGTACGAGTTATGGCTAAAGTATATATACCATATATACGACACCCCCCTATACTTAGCTCGAACTATGTCCTCATAGTGATCAAAGAGCTGGAAAGAAAGACATAACTCGTGCCGCGTATAGAAAAGTGAAAAGAATAATATACTACAATGACGAATAAAAGAATAAAATCAATAGAGGTCGGTGATCCCCCTATACTTAGGATCAAGTAATCCTAAGTATAGTGGACTGTACACAAAGGGAAAACCGAGGAGATGAATGTACAGAGTCTACCTCCCATATACTTAGGGTAAAATATCCCTAAGTATAGGCAGCAAAACAGAGGTAAAATGAATCAAATGAATAATCACAAGTCTGACATCCCCCCTATACTTAGGGTAAAGTACACCCTATGTATGGAATGATCATGCGATGGAGATGGGGTGTGAGATAGAAAGAATGTATGATATGGACAGATGGTCTATACAGATGTGAGTCGATCAATGTTGAGGTGCCTCTCAACAAGCGCTAGAGTTTACGCCCCTAGCTGGGCGCAAATGTTAGGATAACGCCGTGTCAAGGTTCAGGACGGCATCTGTCAGGCGAATACCGTACTGTTGTTGTCGTCTCGGTGGGAGAACAACAACGGAGTCAGGAGGGTCAACAGATATGATGATAACACCCAGATAATCAATCAGGCGGGTGTTTGCTACCGGATTAAGATATTGGCAGATGAAGTCGGGCTCCGGTAGCACAAAAGAAATCATCGGCTCAAGGTCTATATGGAGTGAAAGGGTAGAGCCGAAGAAGTTGAACGTGGAGAAGGAAGGATCTGTCAGAGAATCCTCCACGTCAATCACAGTCTCGAATAGATATGGAAGATCATGATCAGGAGACTCACTATAAAGGCTGATATCTGATGCATATAATGTAGACAAATCAGTGAAATCATCGAATACCTCAAATATCGGGTCATCCTCGTGAGGGTCGTCGAGGAGTGAATCATCAAATTCATTATCAGAAATATCAAAATACTCGGTCTCGTGATTCGACAGATCGGATGCAGTCTCAGAAAGTGAGACCGAGTACACATGGTCCATGGCATCCTCCCGCAGATAACCCTCGGGGAGTAATGCCGAATCATCAGGAAATTGGGGATCAATGCTGTCAAATGTCATGCCCTCCAAAAATGTATCGACCTCATCAAATGGGAGGACACATGGCTCAAGTACGGGACTATCAAGTCTTGTAAAATCTAAAATCGGTCCCTCATCAAGCTCTCTATGCTGAGATGAATCCAAGTATATCTCCGAATCTGAGGAAATCTTCTGAAGATCAGACACTGGATTAACTGTGTATGGACACTGAAAAGAATCAGAGGATGGCTGAGATGTGGGTTCCTCCTCTATCTCTTGGGATCCTAGCAGATCTAGAATCGAAGAATCATCAATGTGAAGGTGCGGGACTGGCTCAAAATCTGATTGTAAATCCAATGGGTCCTCAACCAATGTCCGGCTCTGGGAACTCACAACAGTAGGCAACACATCCATCAAATGAGAAGTAGTAGCATCCATATCCTTTGATCGGTGTGTGATATCAAGATCAACATTATGTATCGCACACTCAACAGTTGTCATCTCTCCCTCATCTGTTGTCCTGAATAAATCATCTCGTGTATATGAAAGATCAGATAGTGTTCTCAAGATGGTCCCAACTAAATCCAGGTCAGGACTGTGGTGTGAACCACCACACGCGGTAATGACATATGAAATCTGTTCTGCGGTCCTCCCCCTCATGGCGATATGGATAAGGTCAGTCATAGAAAATCCATGATCAGGAAATTGCTTTAAAAGTTCTCGTAATCTCAACCATGAATCTATCAATGGCTTCTGGGGGTTAACTGAAAAATCACGAATACATGACCGCATCATCTCTGCTCTACATTGGGGGTAAAATTTCTTCAAAAATAATGATCGTAGATCTCCCCATGTAGTAATCTTCCTTCCCAATCGCCTATGCCAACTCTTGGCTCTACTCTGAAGTGTAAATGGGAAGGTAATCAGCATCATGTCCTCAGAGGTTATATCGGAATATGATCGTGATCCACAAATTTCCTCAAATTCATCAATATGCAAATAAGGTTCCTCGTGCATTTCCCCAAAAAACTTAGGCAGTAGATCAATTAACTCTAAATCCAGAACAAAGGGTCTCAAGGTAGAAGCGGACTGGACTTCATGATCTGTGTACTCATCCAATGTCCTAGGATACAAGTCATCTAAAGCTCGCAACTGCCCCATTCGATTGCCTATGGGACGCACTCTCATCTCAGTAATGTGAACACCCATGTCTCGTGTTTGGTCAATCTGGTCTCTTTGGGTGTCACTCACAGCACGTCCCAAATGGGAGGGTGGGTAGGGAGAAGATGAGAAGTCGGATGGGGTTCCGACCTCTCGAGAGAGTGAACGTGAGTGATGGGCGTGAAATGAAGAAGCCGCAAAATTCGGCTGGAATGGAAAGTGGCCCATCGTGATGAGAGGAAACTGAAGGGAGGGATGGAGGGATAGAAGGGAGTGAAAGAAAGAAAAGGCAGGAATGAAGAGAGAGATAGAAGGGAGGGAGGGTGGGATAGAGACAGAAGGTGACTGCTAATGATACAAGAATGATCGTAACCGACTCACACCATAGACATACAAAACACAAAGCAAACCCCCAGTTCACCAACTCAACACAATGTGAAGACCGTGAGATTTGGTCTTTTATCTTTTCAATTTTAAGAGTTAGGTGATAAGATAAAGTTGTACAAACACTTAGGAGGCTTGAATAGGATTTGGGCACTACTCCTTAGTGTGTACGCGTGCGAGTAAAAGCGCAAACAATGAGGGGATTGCTCTCCCAATACAATGAAGTGGATCAATTACGTTTGATTTTAGAGTCAAGTTCAATTAGCAGTCCCAATTTTTTTAATTTTGATTTTGTGATTTTTTTGGATATTTTCAAGAATAACGCCTAACGAGCTTTCCGATTTCCACTTTGATTAATTTGAATCCAAAAACAGGGGGAGGGATCGAGAAAGCCAATGCACGGTCAAAAACGATGATGCATGCAGAGATAGAAAATGCGTACCTTACTCCAGCACTCTACATGCAAAATGATCCGCGCAGAAAATTAAATACAGAAATTTAAACTACCTAAATGATGCAAGCGAAAATCCGAGTCCTAGATGAGCAAGTTCTACTCGCAGAACCGTCTAATCGGTCACCGACCTCCAAGCCAAAGGGTCCGGTCTTGGCCCACCCCTCCTCTGCCCGACAAATCGGGGGTAGGAGAAAGCGCTTTACAGGGTGGACTGTGGCACGTAGGCTACGAAGGAGATGAGTCGATTATTTTTATTAAATTGATTATTAGTAGGTCCAATTAAGCGCACTATAGGAACAGGCAGATAATTAAGTGTGGGGACCCTACTAATTACGGCACAAGCCAAGAGAAAATCCTAAGGCTAGGGGCTCGAAAATCACGTGAATCAAATAAAATAAAATAAAATAAAAAAATGCGAGAAAACAAAACCAGCGAAAAACAACGGTGAGGTCCCCAAGTGCACCGGCACTTGGCGAAACAGACCCCAAAAAATGTCCAAGTCCACAAGTGTTTAAAGGTCCTAAATTATTACAAAAGAAATATTGTTCTCTCTCAAAAATAAAATTCTTCTTCTTCTCCCTGCTTCTTCTTCCCGTGCGGGTCCTCAAAAAGTAAGCTCCAAATTGTCCACGCAGTACCTCGCACAAAAAATTAGAGAGAAAAAGGTCAGAAAACCAATTATAATATAGAGAGACAAAAATAGAAAAATGACTACAAAGCCGTGCTCCCCGGCAACGGCGCCATTCTGATGACACGAAATTCGTACGGTTAAGATGTAGGAAAATAATGTCAAAAGTGAGGTCGTTGTTCCCAACCGCACGATTCAGTCAACGAGAAAAATGATTAAAACCACTTAACAAAATATAAATCAATGAAAACAATGTAAGCGGTCTTTCGCTATTCTTTTTACCTGATATAGCGACCAGGGTCGAACACAAGGAGCACGATTTAAAAAACTCTATAGTCAGATTTCAAAAGTGAATTTTTTAGTGGTTTTTCAATTTTATATTTTCTTTTATTTTTCGAATAAGCACAAATGAAGACAAGTGATAAAGAAAAGCACACGCAATCTTTTTGTATTTTGCAATTTTCTTTTATATATATATAAAAAAAAAGCAACAAAACTTGGACAGAAATTAAAACAAGTCAAAACACAGCTACAGGAATTTTTGTGGGATTTTCAGGCAATTTTTATATTTTTTTATGAATTTTCAAAATTATGACAAACAAAAAGATAATGTTTTTGATTTTTTAAATTTATCAAATGACGTTAAAATGCTATGAAAAATTTATACAATGTCAAAGACTATAGCAGGAGCATGCACTAATTTTTTTACGAATTTTTCGAAATATAAAAACATTTATTCCAATGAAAATTGCATGTAAATTAAAGTTTGTAGTCCAGGGGCGTAATTGCAATTATGCAAAGTTTTTCCACTATAAAATAATAAGAACAGAAAATGCAGGGTGGAAAATGTAAATTACCCAAATCTTCTGATGCAAAGGGACTTTTTCGCAGATTCACAAACTTCAGGGACTTATACGTAATTATACCAATTTTTTTTATAATTAAAACCCCTCTAGGGTTTCCTCTTCTTCGATGCTCAATCCAACAGCACAGGGGGGTTGGGCAGCCGCCTCTTCTTCCTGCGAGCAAGGTGGCGGTTGGCTGCGGCCTGGACGCGTGGACGCGGGGCGGATCACGCGGCCGCGCAGGAGCGGCGCACGCGCCACCGCGGGGCGCCACGCGAGGAGGTTCTGGAGGAGACAGAGGGCTGCGAGTGCCGCTGGGCGCGGCGAGGCGGTTGCCGCGTGAGGACAGCGGCGGTCGGCCGCACGTGACAGAGGCGCGGCTGGAGAGCGGAAACGGAACCGGCGCCGCGTTGGGCGGCAGGGGCTGGTCGGCACGGCCGGCGGAGTGGCACCGCCGTTGGCGGAGCCTGGGAGGCACAGGGACTGGCGCGCGAGAGGTCGGAGGAGGAGCGCGCGCCGGCCGGTTGGAGGTGGGGGTGACAGCCGCGTGGGGTCAGGAACGCACCGCGCGTGGGCTGATGCGCGGAGGGTCCGCGCGCTGGGCTTCGGCGTCGCGCGCGTGGGACGCGGGGCGAGGTCCTACGCGGGGCGGCGCTGGAGGGAGGCCCGCGGCGCAGCGCGGCTGGCAGTGGGAGACCTCCGCTGGATGGTGGTGGTAGCGGGGGTGATGACCCGCTGCTTTATTTTTTTATTTTTTTGTTTTTATGTTTTATTTTGTTTTTTTATTCTTGTAACCTGCAGGAAATGTTAGTAAGGAAATGTATTTTTTTTATAGTTTTTGTATTTTTTTAATCCTACAAAATAGATGTTAGAGTTAGAGGACAAACAAAAAAATGTTTTTTTTGTTTTTATTTTCCTTTATTCCTGCAAAACAATGGTTAGAAACAAAATAAATATATGTTTTTTTATATATCCTGCAAAAATAAAGATTAGACAACAGGATACGATTTTTTTTTAAATTTATTTATAAACAAAGATTGGAATGTATGAATGAGCAGATCTAGGTGATGCGTAAGATAGATCCGAGGCTCCGGTCACCGTGCGTGACCGGAGGTGAGAGATTGCGTGAGGTAGAACGTGAATATGTAGGGATCGGAAAATGAGATGGAAATCGGTTTCGAGGCGGAAAAAGTGTGATGGAATTTTTTTAATCTAAAAATTACTTCCTACTCCTACGCTAAGATCTAACTCTACGATTACCTAGGAAAAACAACAAGTAAAAGTGGATCTCACCTCGGGGATCGGACAAGCCATGATGGCCTCGACGAAGCTCACGCCGCTGTCACCGACTGGATCAGAGGCTAGGACCCTCTTCAACAAGAAACCTCTCGGAAACTGGGCTCCTCTCCGCCAAAGATCGATCAAAGAAGAAATGAGGGAGGAGGAGCCCATTAAAAAGAAGACGAAGGTCAGAAATGGAGATATTTACAAAAATGGAAGGTGTTGATTGTGTGAATTAAAATAATTAATTAAATTAAATTAATAAATTAATTAATTAAATAATTACGAAATTCGAAATTAATAAATTAAATAAATTAATAAATTAATTAGAAATTAATTGGCCACCTTAATGGTGGCCATTAAGGGCATGCAATCAAATCATATATATAAGGCATGTTATAAAATCAAATCAATCAATTAAATCAAATAATTAAATAAATAATTCGGAATTAATTTAAAATAATTAATTAATGTTAGGTAATTAAAATTTTTTGGTGGATTTTATAAATGGAAGTTAGTGGCATACATATATTATATACATAAGATATAATGTACATAGGTCCAAATAAGGAAATAATTTTTATACAAGATTTTTTTTATTTATTTTTTTTCTAATTTTTATTTTTATTTTAAAACAATATTTATAATATATACATTAAGTAAAAATAAATATTAATAATTATATACACAGATATATGGGTAAACTGCACAATACACCCCAGAAAACCGACTTATTAACCGTAACTCCAAAAAATACGAAACCACAGCCATTAGAAAGATAATTTAATTTATAGTATTATGGAAGGTGAGTTTGGTTCGATTTGAGCTCGTGTGGAGCCGGAATTGATGTTTCAATTATCGCATATACGGCTTTTTCTGGGTGTAATTATTTACAATATATACAATATTTTATTTTATAAAAATTTTTTTATTATTTACAACACAGTTTTATTTACAACTTTTATTTACAAAAATAAGTGGTTTGAGGTCAAATTATGTACAGATAAAATAATGTAAGTTTTATACAAATATACATGAAAAATATGTACAAGATATTTTGGATTTTCTGACAGACAACCTTATCTCCCCCTACTTTATTCCTGGTCGATCAGGTCAAGTCTTGACCTTCTCTCGGGGTTTGGGTCAGTCTGTATTTATTGCATAAATACTTCCTTTTCTTTTTCTTTTCTTCTTTATTCTTTTATTTATATACAAAAGTGTTAAAAATGCATAATTAACAAATACATGCGAAATGGTAATTTTATGAAATTAGTGGGTATTTACAGGTATTTGACTAAGGAAATAATGCTAAAATAAAAGAATAAAGGCGATGAATCATTGATTCATCACATCCCTTTAGATTCATATGATGAAGTGGGAGGATGCATTTATAGACTTCCTAAACCCCTAGTGGTCACGATGCCATTTGGGTCGTGGTTGACATGCTTATGAAGTCATCACACTTAATACCCATGAGTATGACATGCACTCCAATACAGCTTGCGGTGATCTTTATAAAGGAGATTGTTACACTTAATGGTCTACTAATGTAGTGTATTCTACCATGATCCGAGGTTCATCTCCCAATTAATGGCGAGAGCTTATGAAGCCATGGAAATGCATTAGTGTCTCAATTCATATTGCCAATGCCAAAACTGATGGACAATCCCAGAGGATGATACAAACCCTAATGGAACTCATTCGAGCATTAGAGTGGATAAAGGGTTTCAGAAGGAACCATCTAATGTTAGCAGAATTTGCTTACAACACCAATTACCATGCCGGTACTGACATGGCCCCTTTTGTGGAATTATATAGGAGGCCGTGTGCAATGCCCATGAGTTGGCAGGAGGTCTGATATAACCTTTTGCGTGAGGTGGATTAGCTAGAGAAGATGGCTAAGGTAATCAAAATGGCTCGAGCAAAGTTACTGCACATAGTAAGCAAAAGTGTTATATCGACAATAGAAGTGAACTTAACTGTGAAATTTGTAGATTTTGTCTTCTTGAGAGCAACCTTTGTATCCCATGCTTTGAACTTGCTCAGGCATATTAGAGGCATTGGAATTAGGAGAACCTAATTGTATCAACACCTTGCCCATCCTGAATCTTGTTTGGAAATAATTGGACTCTCAGCTATTCTTTGGGATTTTATTATACAAGCTAACTACTTTCAAAATGACTGTTCAAACAAGTTAAACCTTATTAAGTTGCTATTTTGAAAGTATATCCTATGTTATTTGACAACACCTCCTTCTTCTGATCAATAGTGAAAGCACCAACTTATGGAGAGAGCAATGGATACCTGAGTACCAGTACAATCACATCCATATGCTACTAGAGAAGAATGCCTAAGAAAGTAAAGAAACTAATTGACGCTAACATAGGTCAGAGAGTATACATGATCAGGAAGTACCTTCGAGAGATGTGTATCACACCATTCTA